>OY759267.1:17878560-18451060 GCA_963662155.1 Lamellibrachia columna | reverse complement strand
CCTTCAAGCTTTTATTAACAATATTTAACAAGATTGCCATCCAAGGCAAAGACCCAAATAACAAGTAGACAAGGAAGATATTGGCTTATCGAGAGTCCAGCATTTTTCATCTATGTGTAACCCGTCCTCCTGAGATATGTGTCAACCTTGTTTTTAAAAATATAGCAGTTACACAATGTGAAGATAATTTGTTCCATGCATTTATTGTCCTCTGTGCAAACGAGTACTTCCTGATATCCGATCTACACTCATTCTTTACTAATGTTACTTCATGTCATCTAGTACTACTACATTTTGTGAGTGAGAAATAAATATTTCTATCAATATTTTCATATCCATTCAATATCTTAAAAACTTCAATTCGATCTCCTCTTAACCTCCTTGTCTCTAGGGTTGTTAAACAAAATTCTTTTGGGCGTTCTTCGTAACTAACGTCTCTCAGTTGTGGAATCATTTTAGTTGTTCTCCTCTGCATTCACTCAAGCGTATCTATATCCTTCTTACGATATGGTATCTACGCTTGTATGCAGTATTTAAAAATAGGCCTAACTATTGCTTTATACAGAGGTATAATTAGCGTTTTTCCTTGTATGTTATATTTCCCCTAGTCAACCCAAGACTTTGATTACCCTTTGAAGCTGCAATACCAAACTGCTCGGTAGCTTTCATATATGAACACTTATTGTTACTCCTAAGTCTTTTCTTTTACAGTAGAACCTAGAACAGTATCTTCCATTTTATAGTTTACATCCTAGTTCCCGTGTCCTGCATGTAGGCATTTACATTTCCCAAAATTTAATACTATCTGCTATTTTTCAGACCATTTAACTAATTTGTCTGGATCGCTTTGTGAATGTTGTTTGCCACCATCATTGTTAACCTTTCTAAACACTTTTTGTGTCATCGGCAAATTTCAGTACGTTTCTTGTTATATCATCGTCCAAGTCATTGATACATATTAAGAATAATAGGTTCTAATACTGGTCGTTACTTACTCAAAACTGGTTTCCAGTTTGAAACCTCCCCATCTACTAGAACACGTTATTTTCTGTCAGTCAGCCATTGTTCTATCCAGTCGATTATGCCATCTCCGATACCATGGGCTTTTAATTTAAGTAGTAATCTTTGAATTGGCACTTTGTTTAAAGCTTTCTGAAAATCTAAGTAAATAATATCTACTGGTGATCCCTAATATGTCCACGTAGATGATTTTAGGATGGATTTAATAATATATGCCTAACAAGGAAATCCACCATATGGTGTTTAATTAACCTTTCTAATAATTTACAAATCACTGACGTTAAACTCACTGGTCTGTAATTCTCTGACTTATTTCTCGAACCTTTTTAAAAAAATATTATGGTGTTTGCTTCTTTCCATTTCCAAAGTTCTTGTTCTACTGTTTCCATTAGTAGTTTTGGACGAATTCCATCCACTCCAGGTGATTTATTATCCTTCATTGCCTTTATTTTCTTAGCTACCATTTCTGGAGTTACAATTAACGGTCATAAATAGGGATTTAGCCTCCTGAAATTTAGCATCTGGAACTGGTAATGAACTAATATCGTCGCATGTAAACACCAATATCCTCTCTTGTAAACACTTTGATTTAATTCCTTCCGTTTCGGATCTATTTAGTGCCAGCGGTTTTCTTGATTGTTTGTTCTTCACGATAAGAAGGACAAAAACACTCGCTTCCACAACATTACATACATCCACATATAAAGTGCCTCTACGTTTTAATAAATAATATTTAAGTTCAACTTGTGATCTTAACAATGTCTTGTTATGCAGCTCTCCTGGTCCGTTCCTTTGTGACAGCGGCCACGACACCGGAGAAGTAAGGCAGGTGTCTCAATCTCCCACCTGTTTGTGGGAAAACATCCAATTTCCAACCACTTTTAAAGCCAATATCCCACTCCCCCTTATTGCTACCTCACTCACGTTGTGCTTGACGAGCCAGATGCCACGTACACAGTCACTGATACAAACGTCGTCCGTCACAAGAAATGTCACCAATTTTAATAAGTACACATTATTCGATAATCGCAGAACTGATCATTTTATTAACCTTCCATTGAAAGTTGCGTCCGTAAACAGACTGTCTGAACTGAACTGGTTAGAAAGAGATTATGTGTTCACTCTAAATTATTGTTGTTGTTATTTGCGTACTGGTATTTCGAAGCAACGTCACACGCGTTGACGATGTATGAAATCAAATATTCGCCCAAGGAATCATAATGGAACACCGGTAACGAACGACCGTGGTCTAATAGAGTATCCCGCAACGCGTCGTGTAATGGCTTCCACTGGACGCAAGTAGTTCTCGGAAATGTTCTCCAGGGCGTTTTCCCAGTCGAGTCTGCCATGAGCACTCGGTGTGCGTCGACCCATTAATTTTACACAGTGTGACATGCAACGCGTCTAGAGTATCACACGACACAAGACATTGCCAACTGTGTGTGTGACACGCACACACCTGGTTGACCGGCCTAGTTGACCAGTATCGACGAGGAGCACTGCAGCACACCGGATAGTGAGGGCCGGGATTGAGTCCACCCGCTACCGTTTCGAAACTTGGGTAATTTCATTCACCCCACATTGCCTGTGTCTTTCGGAAGAGACAATAAAACTGTTAGTTCCGTTTACCTGGTGTCTAGATATCAGAAGAAGTAAAGGACCCCCCACACGGGACAATTGTGTAACCTGTCATCGACTCACAAAGTGCAAAGCCCTTTCACAGTGAGTTGTTTCGGATTAACTAATAGCGAGAGGAATCTTACCGCGCGATAAGCAATCGCTTTCACAATGAAACGTTATCTCGCATTAGCGGACTAGCGGAATAGCCGCCATATTCCACGAGAATAGTCGCTAGATGGCGAAGTTGTATAATCTCGTGATGGCATAACGAGAACATTTTAGCAAAAATTTAGGCTACTGAGCAATATGTTTACTGTCTCTTGTTGTCGAGTTCACGCAGTTTTTAATTCAGTTTCATTCCTTGAACATTTTTGTTTGGCGACAGATTGAGTGGCAAACTACGTTCGAGATGGCGGGAGCGCAATACCAGGAACATATCAGTTGTTTGATAAATTCCCATTCGAGAGGAAGGCGCATTCGGACATTGTTGTTGTCGTTATGCGAATTAGAAGAAACCAAGGTGAAGGACGCGTCCGAATTCGCGCGAGATCTAAGCTTACACAGCGCTACCTAGCGTCGAACTAAGAAGCTTCTCCCTGTCACAGTGCAGTTATGCCGGGATAACGTTTCTCCCGAAACACCGACCCGAGTATTTTAGCGGAATAGCTGATCCGGACTAAATAGCTTTCACAGTGTTTTTCTCCCGGCATAACTCGACTTATTCCGGACTAACTTCTCACTGTGAAAGGGGCTTAACACGCACTTCACCAATTGTGGGATGGGCGCTGAATTAGCTGCGGTTCAATTAAGCAGTCTGATAATGGAACAAAGCGCCTTGTGTAGACGGAAACCGTCGCTATATAAAGACGGCATGGGGTGGTTGAGGTCTGGGCTGGACGTCCTGACCAACCAAAGGAAAGTGATGCGAAACACATAGCCACTCCTTTCCAAGGGTAGTGATCGCCGCGGGACCGCTGCCTGGTTTCCTAGCTGTGAGTCACTTGCATATGGTCTCTCACTACTCAACTGTGCCCGCAGCAGCACCTACACGCGGTGCCCCTGTCTAGCAGAGACTGAAGTGTCATGGCGAGACTGAGCACACAGCCGTATAACTGGGTATGCCGAAGGACCTGACTCGTCAGTCGCAAAATGGCGGCACAACGCTTTTCGCTAAATAGCATTCGACGAAGAAGAAGAAAGACAACATCATTATCATTAGCATAATCACTTTATTAACGTTATTAACGCTGCTGCAAACAAGGATATTTTATTTTTCCCTCGGCCCTTTTTGGTGCCCACTCCTCCCAGTTCGGCCAGCTTTCCTCCCCGGATTCTGCCTTATTAACCTACAATGCCTTCCCCTATTTATGTGGATTCGTTTTTGTCGGGGCGCTTTCAGTAAACTTTCGCTGGGGTAAGGCCCCCAAAGTGCACATTAAGTTGGTATTTATGAGTATCTTGAATGATCAAGAAGACCATTAGCAGTCAAAACGGGCAAAATTTACCATAATAAGGTTGTTCATTTGTGGACAAGGACTCAAGAAGACTTTCGTTGGTCATAAAGACTAAATTTTTTCCAATAATACGACAATTTACTGGGACCACATACCTAATGGTGCCTTTTAATGGTAAGCAGATGGCACTCTGTTCTATAAAGCGGCTGTTTACTGAAGGTACCAAGACCCAAAGGGCACTTTCTGTTACTAAACATGTTCATAAAAGAGCTATTTTTCTAAGGCAAGATACGAGAGGGGCACACTCAGTTAGCAAAAGGACAGGATTTTCAACAGAAAACAATTTTATGTATCACGTAATTTACACTTGCGTATGCATAAATGCTCCATTCAGTTGTGAGTCATTCAGTGAGAAATTCAGCATCATACACACGCACGCACGCACGCACGCACGCACGCACGCACGCACACACGCACACACACACACAATAAACAATGTACACATAGGTCAATATGACTATCTACTGACACAGACACTAAATGTAAAGAAGTATACAAATATGAAGATGTATTTTGTTATATGACAGTCAAAGCATCACCGGATAAAAACAGATACACAGATGCCACTATTTAACTTGACTGTACATGGAAGCCAGTTTGCACAAAAGGAACAAAATTAGTTTAACAGGATGTCCAGCCTGAAATTATTCAACCACAGGAAAGCCAACGGGACGTCGCACTATCACAGACACAGATTTGAGGGCGTACCTTAATCTCATAAAATTTTAAAACAGTTATCGCTTCGGCTGTCTAGCTTACGGATGCGATCGTCGAGTCGAAGCAAGAATACGCCTCAAGTAAAATAACTTGTCCAAATTGAAATAAAATATGTTTTATAAATATACTCTAATTTGTATATTGTGCTCTGAAAATCAGGCTTAATCGTACATGTCTTCTTTAGCTAATTTTTGCATTGACATATCACGACCAACAATAACATATTCGAACGATGTATAAAATGGTTATTGTTCGTTATTTCCTTTGCACTTTGTGTACCACGCCAAGACGAAAAGGAAACGATGATGCCTCGATTGTCTCGTATCAACAAGTAAGGTTTTATTTAATTTAAAAAAAATTTTTTTTTACATAATTATATGTTTAATGCATATATGTATGTATATGTATTTTTTACCTCAAATACAAGTATTCGTATTCATATTACAGTACAATTGGGGCGTGTAAAACGCGTATACTGGGGAAGAGTTCGACCAACTGAAACCACTGGAAGCAGATCATGACGTCACCACGTTAATTGGACGACATAAGACACGAATAAGATAAGACAAGAAAACTCGTAGTCACGTTGTGACGTCACCCTATACATAAAATCGATTGTTACCGGAGAACAAGACCACGCAAATTACCGATTCACTTTGATTTGCGTGTGTCTCTATGACAAGCCGACCACACCGAGGATTTGTGTCAGTTCCGGGAAATCACCAACGAAAGACATTTTATGAAGAAAATGTTCTATCACGAATCTCTAACAAAATGTCGCCAGTGGAAAACTATTGTTTGTTTATGATTTGTCACGTGACAAATAGAGATATTTAGACCAGGCAGGGATATCAAGGAGGCATTCTCCGTTTTCGAGGCATTTTGCATTTTGCTACTTTGCGCCGTACAAACCACACCACCATCGGATTAGTAAAGGCACATAGACGTTTTTATCGGAGCGTCATGTTATGTAGCACAAACTATGTATATTCCAACAAATGTTTAAATGAATCACAGTTTTAAAATGTATAATGTTACCGTTATGTGTGTGTGTGTGTGTGTGTGTGTGTGTGTGTGTGTGTGTGTGTGTGTGTGTGTGTGTGCGTGCGTGCGTGCGTGCGTGCGTGCGTGCGTGCGTGCGTGTGCGTGCGTGCGTGCGTGCGTGCGTGCGTGCGTGCGTGCGTGCGTGCGTGCGTGTGTGCATGTTTGTATGTGTGTGCGTGTGCGCGTGCGCGTGCGCGTGTGCGTGTGTGTGTGAATATCGTTACATTTGTGAACAGCTGTCGGTACAATTCCAGTAGGCCTACTTGTGAACAACGTTTATGGGGGGTCAAGCAAGCATTATGCGATTAGCTTACCATTAACACCCGTAAGGTATTGTCAAAGCGCAATCTCTCCAGTGACTCGATTGTCACTGCTGCCGTTTCTTGCTCCCGTACTATAGACACCTTCCTGAGCTGTTAAGGGTTTCCGAGGTCGCCAGCTTTGTCCAGGCCCTTCACACGTAAAGTCGCACCACTGGTGAACCCAAAGGACCTGGTGAATCCCACCTGCTCTCGGAATGGACTTCCACGGGCCTTGCTACACAGGCGTCACCATCTGCGTCCTTTGTGAAATTATATTACGATATACCATGATATATTATGGCATACCATGCTTTGTCATATATTGTGTATGGTATACCATGGTTTACCATTGCCTGTGTCTTGCTGATGAGGCATGGTTTTAGAATACCATGGTTTACCAAGGTATACCATGGTATATTACAATGGCATACCATGGTATTTTACCATGTAATACCATGATATGATTTAATAAGCGGTGATCTGCAGAGGAATATGAAGAATAAGGTGCAGTAACTCGGCGGTTAGAGCGCGGAATTAACTGTAAATCGAGAGGACCAAGGTTCGAGGCTACGCACCTTCTGACGTTTCGAAACTTGGCAATGTATCCCGTCTACCTGGTCTCTATATGCCAGAAGAAGTAAACGTTCCCACACAGGGAAATGGAAAAAAACATGTCGTGGACTCACATAGCCAAAGGTCAGAAGTACGACATAGATAAGCTGTAAAAAATACAACGAAGATGAATAACTAAACATGCTCTATAAGAGAGAGAAGATCACACGGAGAACAACGAAGAAGAATAACTAAACATGCTCTATGAGAGAGAGAGAAGATCACACGGAGAACAACGAAGAAGAATAACTAAGCATGCTTTAAGAGAGAGAGAGAAGATCACACGGAGAACAACGAAGAAGAATAACTAAACATGCTTTAAGAGAGAGAGAAGATCACACGGAGAACAACGAAGAAGAATAACTAAACGTGCTCTATGAGAGAGAGAAGATCACACGGAGAACAACGAAGAAGAATAACTAAGCATGCTTTAAGAGAGAGAGAGAAGATCACACGGAGAACAACGAAGAAGAATAACTAAGCATGCTTTAAGAGAGAGAGAAGATCACACGGAGAACAACGAAGAAGAATAACTAAACGTGCTCTATGAGAGAGAGAAGATCACACGGAGAACAACGAAGAAGAATAACTAAACATGCTCTAAGAGAGAGAGAGAGAGAGAGAGAGAGAGAGAGAGAGAGAGAACATCACACGGAGAACAACGAAGAAGAATAACTAAACATGCTCTATGAGAGCGAGAGAAGATCACACGGAGAACAACGAAGAAGAATAACTAAGCATGCTCTATGAGAGCGAGAGAAGATCACACGGAGAACAACGAAGAAGAATAACTAAACATGCTTTAAGAGAGAGAGAAGATCACACGGAGAACAACGAAGAAGAATAACTAAACATGCTCTATGAGAGAGAGAGAGAAGATCACACGGAGAACAACGAAGAAGAATAACTAAGCATGCTTTAAGAGAGAGAGAAGATCACACGGAGAACAACGAAGAAGAATAACTAAACATGCTTTAAGAGAGAGAGAAGATCACACGGAGAACAACGAAGAAGAATAACTAAGCATGCTTTAAGAGAGAGAGAGAAGATCACACGGAGAACAACGAAGAAGAATAACTAAACATGCTCTAAGAGAGAGAGAAGATCACACGGAGAACAACGAAGAAGAATAACTAAATATGCTCTATGAGAGAGAGAAGATCACACGGAGAACAACGAAGAAGAATAATTAAACATGCTCTATGAGAGAGAAGATCACACAGAGAACCAAGCAGAATTTATTGCGTTGTTATGAATTTATGTAATATATTACACAAGCGTAGGGAATGTAGAAGACATATAGAGCACAGAGACGCATCAGTAAAAGATAACTTATATTGAATATAAAAAGTACTAATTCTCACAAAGGTCGATAGATGACTTTGGAAATGTCAGCAGCGTGAAAGTCTGTAAACCTGAGTAACCAGGTGTGGGCGGGCCATGCTCAGGTAGAAATGGTTGCACTCTCAATAAACCACTGACTTCCTTCCACATGCCACGTTGAGCTTGTAGCTAGGGACGGCAATATCCTGTTCAATATTGTTAAAGCAGAAGTGTCGTGGCATCGCTAGCTAAAATCCACCATCAGTGGTTGATTTCAGACAAATGACTTTACTGTCAGTGTCGTGGCAGGTTATGGTCAAAAAGGCTGTAGAAATGAACACAAAGTGTGCGTGGTTGGTCGTAGGTTAGTAATGGTGTAACTTCGTTTTTTTCGTCCTTGTAGCTGCGTCATTGCAGCAGTGACCATTGCAGTCACATTCACCGTCCACTCTCCGTAGAACATATACCATTTGCTGTACATGTTTAAAAGCTAGCTGATCTGGTGTGTGCGTGCGCACGTGCGTGCGTGCGTGCGTGCGTGCGTGCGTGCGTACGTGCGTACGTGCATGCGTGCGTGTCCGTCCACATACAAATGTATGTTTATTTAAATGCATATACCTAAAAGTGACGTCAGTTAACTGAAAGGCAAATGAAAGGGGTCATTCTTACCTCATTTTTATATCCCAAAATGTTCGTTCAATCACATCACGTCATTTGTGATGCACCATAGGCATACGTTCTGATCTAATATTGTGTCCTGGGGCTCTTGCAGCGGTCCTATTAGCACCAACCGCTGTTTTTATTGCGCCGCGCGCCTCAGAAATGACCGATAACAACGGAGGACGATGGAATTCGGAGCGCTTTTTGGAAGGCGTAAATCGCAAAAATTTTATAAGAATATATGTACTTTGTGTACGTCAAACGATGTGTCGTTTTTATTTGGAGACTGTTTGCACTTTATTAAGTATTTGATGTGTAATTGTGTCCCTCAATGAGGATTAATAATAATAATTATTATTATTTTATTATTGTTGTTATTAATAGTATTATTATAATCATCATCACCATCACAATATCTCCTCCATACTGTTATCAGAGCTCACAATGAAGAACAAAGATGCGCACGCACGCAAGCACCCATGCACGCAACATGTGGTGTTCTTTTTGCTTTTGCTGCTACGCGGCATTCCATCAGTCTTTTTAAGTGACACTCAGCATATGAAGTCATTAACAAAGGAACAGTTTAAGAGAGAGGAAGTCAGTCTTGTAAGAGGATTTGTTCTGACAGTACCGCTGGTAAACAGAAAATGAAGCCACTAGTTTAAAAAGTGCATACGCAGTTTGTACTATCATGCCACTGTTGGCTACAGTATTTAAACCATATATTCAGCTCACATTGGACATCTAATTCAAAACATTCGTAGCACGACATATCCACTAAGTAAAACTAAGCTATCTAACTTTATGATGGAGCAAAACTGTATATGAGATTACTGATGGCTATAAAACCAGGTATAAACATAACCAAACGGACACTTAGACAGTGATGTGTGTGTTAGATGCATTTCCATCATAAATAATCGGTTGTCCCTCGTTCTGATAATGACTTGCACGTCCCTGTTCACGATTATACATAATGATTATGTTATGTTGCGCCTCTGAGCTCAGGTTTCTGAGGATGTAGGCGCCATATTAGTTTATTATTATTATTATTAATCGGTTGTATGTATCAGTTTTATTGACCGCGTAGGGTCATAAATGTTTGCAGCACATGAAAGGAGAGAAAGAGGCCATGTGGGAAAGAATGAGAGAGGAGAGAGACAGACACGGACGGATGGACGGGCGGAAGAAGGGAGAGGGTGGGAGGGGTGTGTGAGGACGCGTGTGAGGGCGGGTATGAGGGTAGGAGGGAGGGAGGAGGGAGGGAGGGAGGGAGGGAGAGAGAGAGAGACGATGTGAGGGTGTGAGAGAGGCAGGAAGTGAGAGGGAGTGATGGAGGGAGGGATAATGGGAGGGAGGGAGGGAGGGAGGGAGGGAGGGAGGGAGGGAGGGAGAGAGGGAGGTAGGGAGAGAGACTATGTTAGTATAACGCAGCATCACTGGTGTTGTTCAGCTGTAGCAGATGGAGAGCTCCAAAGTAAGTGTACCAAAAACAAAACAATAAACTATTCATCCTACATGTATCGGATATTGCAAGGCATGCAGTTCTTACAGTTGTGTGGATTTTTACGTAAGCGATTATGACAGCTGCACCCTCGCCCGAGATTTTTTTTTAATTGCTACATAGCAAATCCGGCCCCTCGTAATGCACACACCCCTAAGTTCGGTGCCTCTGGAATCCCCGCAAGCCCCTTAATTGCAGGACCCCGTACGCCATTTCTATAGGCTGTAAGTGTGCATTCGGTCGTTATTTGTTTCCATCCGTTGTTGACACACAGCTTGACATTTGACCTAATTAATTTGACTTATAGCCTAATAAATTTTTAACTGCGATCTAATTTAGTTGACCTTTGATCTAATTAATTTGACATTTGACCTAATTAGCATGACCCTTGTCCTAATGTGTTTGACCTTTAACCTAATTATGCTTTGACTTAATTAATTTGGCATAATTAAGAAGTGCCGCCATTTTGACTGGAGGTGAAAACACAACACTTTTAGGTATGTTCTCCTGTCACGCAGTTAACGAAGATGAAACAAAAAAGTCACATATTTAAAGAGAATGACAGCAATATGACACGCAATTAAAGAAAATGACAGAGAAATGTAACACAGTTAAAGAAAATGAGAGCAATATGTCACGCATCTAAAGAAAATGACAGCAAAATGACTCACATTTAAAGAAAATGTCAGGCAGTTAAAGAAAAATTACATAGAAATGTCACGCAGTTAAAGAAAATGACAGCCAAATAACACGCAGTTAAAGAAAATTACGACCATACTGACCATATATTATCCCAATTGACCAAATATGACCCCTATTAACCGGATACGAACCCTACTGACCGGATATAACCCCACCTGACCGGAAATGACCCTTACTGACCGGAAATGACCTTACGCATGTCAGGAAGACCGGAAGGCTCGGTTCTTGATGTGCCGTCTACGTAAATTAACTACTGGCGGGTTACACATAGATGAAATATTGTTGGACTATCGATAAGGCAATGGCTTCCATGTCCATTTGCCATCTGGGTGTTTGCCTTAGATAGCAATCTTGGTCAATCTTGTTAATTTGTTATGGCACAGCCCTATTTTAGCAATTAATAAATATTGTACGATACATTGAAATGTGGATGTTCTTGCGTGAGTGTGTACGTGTGTGTATCATTAAATCATGTAAAAGTCGCATTATGTATGTATATATATATATATATATATATATATATATATATATATATATATATAAATCGTCCACGGAGGAGATCAGTCGCAGTTCCTCAGGCAACGCATCCACAGAAGTGGTCATGCACAGGAGAATGATAGCCGGCCATATCGCACAAGGATATATCGCGGCACAGTTAGAAGGGTGCTGCCTGTTGATCCTAGCGACCGGCGCGGTACGTAGTGTGTGAACAGTGACTCAAGGTACGTTGATGTCTGGCTATCGATGCGCCACTCCACTGCCAACCAGTGTTCAAATGTAAGTCACGCCATGATACTTTGTTGCTGGATCCGTTGGACAACTCGGACCACTGAGCGCTGAACCATCCCTAGGAGATGTATCAGGCGGTAAGTGATGCCATAGAGCACTATCTTGCCATAATCTAGGCGTGATGTTACAGGTCTTACATGCCGAAGTCGTCAGGCTTGCGCGCATTTTAGCGATACGAAACAGATGGAAGTATGCGCCACAGCAAGCATTCGACACATAGGCCGACATGTCTAACTGGCTGTCAAGGAAAACGCTAATATCGCGAACAGCCATCTTTAACCGAATCGTCGCGGCGCAAACACCGACATACACTGGAGAACCGAAATGTTATCGCCTCAGTTTAATCCTTGTTCAGCAGAAGTTTGTTGTCGGCTAACCACTGTCTCAGCTCGCGCACGTGCTATAGGACGATAGTTTGTGAGTACGTTAACGTCAAGGCATATTTTGTTAAGTGATGGTGTTACTAAAGTACGTTTCGTGTTCTGCGGTACGAAGCCTGACTGTAGAGATGCAGTAACGATGTTAGTAAGTATCGGTGCAAGCAGGTCGATGTTATCCTTCAGCATGTTTGTCGGCATTTGTTCTAAATTGCACGTCTTAGTGGTAGATAGAAGAACGATCGGTATGATGTCCTCCATCGTAGCCGGCGTGAAGTTTCTGAATTGCGCTATTATTTCAACACTCGGCAGTCTTGTCGCCGTTCGAGGGCGTCCAGCTCAGCGTGCGAATCGATGGTATGATGTACTTCAACAACTTTATTGGCAAAGAACTTGTGAAATCGCTCACAAGAGCTGAATAGTCAAGTGAGTCGGATAGCTGAGCGGGCTTTGATTGGTCGAGCAGTGCACTTGTTACACGGAACATTTGTTTCATTTTATGGTCAGCATCTGTTATCAACATGCAATAGTGACTCGATTTGGCGGCGCGGGTTTTTTATCGGTAGGCGTTTCGTAGCGTCGTGAAAATCTGTCTGTGTACAACCAGTTTCTCCTTTTGCCATCGGCGTTCGGCGCGGTGGAGGTTACGTTTTGCTTCCGACAGCTCTTCTCTATGCAACGGCGGTTTCGGGCGAACCGTCGTGACGCGGTTGATGACTGGCGCGTGTTTGTCGACGATAGTTGCCATTATGGTGTTCTATGTGTCAATCAGATCGCCAGTGGTACGACTTGTAGCGAACGCTTCACGGATGTCACTGGCGAACGTTCGTTTCTCGATGGACGCATACTTTCGATACCGTACCCAGCATTGCAGGGGAGCAGGACTGTCGATGTGCATATCACACTCGACTGTGTGGTGATCCGCTACCAGTGTTGTAGACGCTACGGGTGATGCAATCAACATGGAGTCACGTGCGGTGATCCCAAGCTCGAGGGAATTTCCATTCACGTGTGTCGAATTTGATACATGCTGGACGAAGCTGGTGTTATCTAGTAGATCAGCAAGGTTACTTGCAGCCGTTGATTGTGCGTTGGCATAGTGTACTTTGAAGTCCCCACAAATGATGACTTCATTCGGGGAGTCGCAGCGGCCAAGATCTTCGAGGAAGCCATTAGACATTGACGAAGACGGCGGGCGGTGAGACACTGAGACCTTCGAATGTACCAGTGGTCGGAGGAGTCTCTGATATAGTTCGTAGGATCGACTTGAAGAGGACTCCGATTCCACAGCCAGGTCTGTTATTTCAAGGGAGATGACACAGTTCGTATCCTCCTGCCACAAACACATTCACTTCTGCTTCGTCGTCGTGACTGAGCCACGTTTCTGTTAAAGCAATAATGTCCAACTTATTCTCGTCAACGACATAAGGGCGTCACTATGGAGCGCCACTGGCGACCAGTTTTGGCACTGGTGGCGCGCCCCCTAGCGGTTAGTATATGAACTAATTTTCTTAAAACAGCGCCCCTATAGTCTAGTAACCGAACTATTTCAAGCACGCCACCTGGTGCATAGTGACCGCTTTACTAAATCGCCCTTTGGTGGACAGTTTTGGCCCTAGTAGCGCCCCTGACGATTAGTAAATAAGCAAATGTTGGTAAAATACCGCCCCTGACGCCTAGTAACCGAAGTAATTTGCGTGTTAAAAACGTCAATTAACACACCGCGCGCGTGTATCCAGTTGCGCACGCGGAACCACCTGCTTTCTATAGTGGTGTCTTCTAGGACATAGCGTGTGAACTAATTTGCAGCGCCTCTTTTGATCTACCTGCAGACAAGCAAAATGCGCCAGTCTGCAACAATGTTATAATATCTAAATAGCAGGTGTTCAAGTGATGACATCAGCAATAGTTTTAGTCTTCGGGTTTGATTGGTAAACTCGTCATTTGAAATAATGTTACACGTCTTGGGATTGGTTGACCTGTGTCATGCGACAACAACACGTGTCCAAACAGATTGATGCCGGTCCACAGCCACCGTAGTGTCATTCTGTCGCTCACATTTCAAGTGATAACATGTATTCTTCTTCAAAACTCGTAGGGTTTTCGTATGCCAAGGCGGTTAGAGGGGGTTCCCCAGCAAGCACGTATAGCATCGAGTTTTATGGAGCACGAGTGTTAATTTAATTGACTACGCATTACGATTGTAGAATGCAGTATGTTGTAAGTAAAAATCACAAACCCTAATGGCAACAGTTCGTTGTTCCAACAGAGAATGGCGTAGCCGGCTGCAATGGCTGCAGAGACAGCGGCTAAGGCGGCAGCGACGGAAGCGGCCTCGGCGTCGATGTCAGCGGCAATGGTGCCGGTATCTATAGCAGCGGAAGACACGCCAACACCCAAGCAAAGGAAGTCAACTCGACCGTCGGCGACATGTGAGGAATGCCACACCAACTTTACCAGAAGGAGCGATTTAAACTGCCACATCGCCTACGGCCGATGCCTCGGGAAGCAACATGCAAAGGAGGAAAGATAAACGCGCTGGTGGTTAGTAACGAACAAATTTAGTTAAACAAATAGTCCTATTAATATACACACAATACACCGAAAAAAACTGTTGTGTCTGTTGTTCTCCCTAAACCCAAGTGATTTTCATATCAATATACCAACATTGCCGCCGCCATGCATTGGTTTCCAAAATGGCCGCCCCAACTCCCTGCTTTAAAAAAGAAAAACCTATTCTGCATTTGATTTAACGTGTATGCTAATCTATCTACAACAATTAATAGCATTCGTAAGTTGTCATGCCTCCTAGCGACTCTAGGCTCTATGTGCATTAATAAGCATAGCAACCACGAACTTTATATGTGAGTTGTCACGCCTCCTAATGACTTTTTCAAGGAATATTTATCCCATGAAGCGTCCCTAGCGACCACGAACATTATATATCACCTGTCATGCCTCCTAGCAACTGTTTCCAATAAAATAGTTAAGCTAAGACGCGCCCCTCAGTCATATACTGTCAACATACCAAACGGCTAAGGGCACCAAGTGTTTGTTACAGCGCCAAGAAAGAGAGTAGCTGTTAGCTTCCGCTGCCACCGCCGCTTCTGCCACCACGACCACCGCCTCTACCACCACAACCACCACCTCTACCACCACGACCACCACCTCTACCACCACGACCACCGCCTCTGCCACCACGACCACCGCGTCAGCGTCTCCAATACCACTATTACCAAGCCAGACCACATCGAGGAGAACTCTGCCACCACATCTACGTTCGTTGATTATATTGATTGTAATAACATCGATTTAGTTAACTTTTATTTATTGCATTGGAACAATATTCGTACCACATATCGAGTGGGGCACATTCAAAACATTTTTAATTTAAGATTCACTGAAACCAATCTAAATTCATTTCACCCTACGTTACGGAACATGTTTCACCAGCAAGTTAACGCATTTTCGGTTTTATTTTACGTAGCAGGACAACAAACGAACTTATTTTCATTTATCACAAACCGTTTCTGGTAGGTTTATGGATGTGCCCCACTTTATATCAAATATGCATGCATTTTGAAGATTTTGAAGATTTTATTTCCAACCTCCCTCACGACAACGTCCTTGGGCAATGTTGCAGCGCCCAGATTCACAATATGTTTGTGAAATGGCCCCCAATGTGACCTTTTTCATAAAACGAATTCCGGACCATCCGGAACTGGTGACATCATTCTTCCCGCCTACGTGCGACACAATAACGGTTTAAATACTTTGGTTCATGACGCGTCTCGTTACGGCTATCTTCTTTATCAAGATAATTTATGTGTTTTTTTAGAGCGCTCGCACGTAGTCGAAGAGCTTCCCTCAATAATCTAGATCCACATGTCGATTTTTTTTACAATATATACCAAGATATTTTATCCAAGAAAAACCCATTCGCTATTTTTTCTGAATAACCATACATGAGCTATATGACGTGGAGCGACTTTTCCAGGTAAACATCAACGTGTTCGAACTGTCCGATCGTAATGACCGCAACGGCGAAGATGACAAAGACACATTTGACGACGTTAGCGAAATGACCATACAAAACGACGACGATGACAGTGACACCGACAAGAGACGAGAACACGAACGTGACCCTGACCGCGACACCGACAAAACCGACATAGGCGTTCACGATGCCACTTTCCCGAGACCACGATTTTAAATTAATTTGACAAACACTTTTCTTATATTTTCGATATTAAAAAAATACTGTCGTTCTGATGGATGCAGAAAATGCGATTCTCTTTAGCACATCGATCTCTAAAACGACACGAGCGTTCGTGTGATTCGAACATTAGGCAGGTTTATCCTGACGGAATTGATCGCGTAGATTGAAATTTATTTCAAAGAATGGAAGACCAGGAAATTTACGTAGAACAGGAACGTCGATTTTATCATTATTGGACAAACTTTGATTTCGAATGATTCTTTAAAGGTCGATTGGTTGGCTCGACACGAATTATTACACGCAAGCATTTCTTCCAACGTTCCTGGGTACACCGCGCCTCAATATTTCATAAAAATATGAATATGTTTTGAGAAATTAAAAATAAAGAAGGAAAAGTTCGACCAAATCGAAAAATCACACTCGTAAACACGAAAACTCGGAAACAATCAGAAGAAATTAGTAATTTGATTGATGCTCTCAAAAATTTATTTAAAGTATTACCAGTCATTGGTCTCAACTCGGGAAAGTACGATCTGAACCTGATTAAGAAACATCTCGTTCCGACCGACGAAAGCAACGACAACGACTCCAACAGGACTGACCACGGCTGTACATCGACTGCGTTCGTGATACTGCGTAACTTGAATTTCATGTGTTTGACCCTGGAAAGATTAACATTTTTGGATATTGTAAATTATTAGGCCACCGGTTTCAATTACTATAAATATATGAAAGCTTGCGGATGCACGCAAACAAAAGATTTTTCCCCAACGAGTGGATGAATTCGTTATATAAACTGCGAAATCTTTCCCCAAAATGAAGCTTTCCACAGTGAGTTGAAAAACGAAGACATCACTGACGAAAAGTATGGATGGACCACGATATGAACACATTTTAGGATTTCCTATTTTGGAATAACAGCATAGACGTAGTCCCGTTTTTGGAAGCTTTACAAATTCAATTTTCTTTCCACAAAAACCACAACACAGACATGTTTTAGGATGGCACCAGCGTTCCTGGTTTAACACTGAAATTCATGTTTAGCGCATTACCACCGGACAAAGACTTACACGACAACCACAAGAACGGATTGACTGGCGGACCTTCGATTATTTTTCATAGACACTATGAAGCGGGCATTACTAAAATCAGACAGTCCGAACTTGGAAAAGCCGCTCGCTCGGGCGAAGATATCGTTGGCTACGACGCCAACGCTTCATACATGTGGTCCACCATGCAGGACATGCCCACCGAGGCTTACGTGCGTCGTAGCCACGATAACAACTTCCGACCTAAACAAATTCACTGTTAGGGAAAAATGGCCATAGAATGGATGGAGTGGGAAGCTAATACGACCCACACGAAAATCAGACACCAATTTAACAACAGAGAAAAACGTTTCGGTAAAAGAAACATTCACTTTGACGGATGGTGTAAGGCAACATACACCATTTTCCGATTTCATGGCTGTTTTTTCCATGGTTGCCCCTGCACGGGTTTGGAGGTTAACTCCGTCGACGGGAAAAAGATCTCCGTGAAGAAACTAGATCCAACAAGGAATAGTTTTGCCACCACAATTGTCGAGATATGGGAGTGTGAGTGAAACAATTAAAACTAAATTCGGAAGTGAAAGTCACAATTTCCGTATCGTTCTACTAAATGGAAAATGACCTAAGAGTCACATAGGCCGACATCTTGTTTCAGTTGTGCAAGATTGACATAGATTCCTTGTATTTGTTCACGGAAGTGCTATAAAACAAGAGAAGCGGAGTCGGAAAAACCGCAGATTTTGGGTTAGAGGTCATTCGATTTATACGTATATTCAGGAACGTTCGGCATTAACCTATTTCTATTCAAGATGTAGAGTGCAATCCGATGGGGGTCACTACCCTCCTATGCCTTGTGTAGCAAAATGAAACTTTCGACATGACGCACTTCTTTCCAATATCGCGGCCTCCACGGTCTGCATTCTAATGTTTATGATAGTAGGGGAGTTTCTTAAAACACAGGCCAAGTTAACGCATATTCTATTATAGTTTCTAGTAGGCCAAGATATTACGTTTGTGCTCGTTATGGGCAAACAAATTACGAATAATGGACAATACTTATACTACGACAAAGCAACAAGATACGGGTAAGTTTTCAATAGTTATTCCATTTTTACAAGCAAAGTGACAGGTCACCGTCAAGCACGGCCATATTCATGTTCCTCACACATTTCTCCCACGCTTCTTCATTGGAGTCGTGTAACCAACACTTAACAGCGCACATCTGATCAGCCGTCAGGTCCGAAAGTTTCACATTGGCATTTACTAAAACTATCAACCAGTCTTTCAACACCGCTATCGGTATCTTTCGTGTCGCAGGTGGTAGTGTCGACGGATGCCTCGACAGCGGAAGATTCGGGCTGAAGCACACCGTGCGGAATCTACCCCGTTGCCATTTCTTGAGGGTGATGCAAACGCGAGTAGATATCAAAGCATTCGGTCTGTCACACTGCAACTTCTCTTGTATTACAGCATATTCGTTTGCTTTCGGGTCTACAAGATTATTCATACGTTCGTCAAACAAGGTCAACCACAGCTGTTTACCAGTCACCGTTTTAACGACGCGCACACGCACGCAGAAACGCGCATCGAACATGCAAACGCGAGTAGATATCAAAGCATTCGGTCTGTCACACTGCAACTTCTCTTGTATTACAGCATATTCGTTTGCTTTCGTGTCTACAAGATTATTCGTACGGTCGTCAAACAAGGTCAACCACAGCTATTTACCAGTCACCGTTTTAACGACGCGCACACTCACGCAGAAATGCGCATCGAACCCGTTGACACACGTGCGCTTCTTGCAACCCCGTCAGCCGATGTAGAACGAAGCGTTATGATGCACTTCAATGATCATCAACCCCTTCAACGTAACTGGTTTGGTGTGCACCTGTTGATCCAGCCACGTCAAGTCGACGACGGGTTCTGGCGAAAAGTGGGAAGTCGGTTTGAAAGGCCGACAGATCGGTTCGTCCTCATCGCTTTCAATTGCAGCCCGAGCACGGTAGAAAGGTGTCTTCAACATGCCATTTGTCATAACAATGGTGTGTCAAGAATGATGAAGAGCTCGTCGCTACCACGGCCCTTATGTACTATTGGGCAACCTTCCTAAACGTGTTCAGACATGTCTGAAAAACACGTGATCATAACTACAAAGTGACACATTCCTACCAATCCAAGCGCGTATAACATTGTTTCAATTCACGAGTCTACGTCACGCCACATAAAGTAACCAATTAAAGAAGAAGATTAAAACAGTTCCTGATGTCATAACTTGAATACCAGCTGCATCTAAATTGCTACATTGTTTAAAATTTTCTAAAATAGCTTCAAACCGGCGCATTTGGCGTGTCTACCGGCGGGAAGTTGTACTAAATATATCTACTCATCAGTAAAAAAAACACTAGGTCAGTCAGTACAATGACATTCTAAAATATTCCGTTTTAGACCTGATTCGTGTAAGTGGTTATGTGGATCCCTGCGCCAGGTGCCTGAATGTGGCGCCACTGACCGCTGGGTGGCGCCACTATAGGTGGCGGCGGGCGGCGGGCGCCTTCACCGTCCTGTATGTGACACCGGGCTCCACAATATTGTTGCAATGTTGCGTTACAGCACAAGACCAGCTCCGTTTTGCTGTGCTTTCGTTGAAATGTGCCACATACGCTATTCCCTAGATGTCGCCGTTTCAGGAAGCGGGTGGTTGCGCATGCGCGGAACAGGAAATATGCAAGGGTGGGTAATTGACGTTTTTAACAAGCGAATTAGTTCGGTTACTAGGTGTTAGGGGCGTTGTCTTATGAAATAGTTCATTCATTAGCCATCAGGGGCGCTGCTAGCGCCAAAACTGTCCACCAGGGGGCTGTTCAGTAATGCTATCACCCTCCATGCATAAACGGAACGCACTACCGCCAAGCCACGACAGTTCATATGGAAGTTTGCAGTGTAATCGTTATGTATTCTTCAGGCCGTCTCGTGGCATTGTCGTTTTAACTGTCAATTTTGTTTTTAAGCACATTTACGTTGGTAGCATTTACAGGATCTTTTTTTCATTAATCGTCCTCTGTGAGTGATTCATGAAAATATATTAAATATAAATTTATCTGTTATGGTAACTATTATCCACTTTAATGTTGGTAGTATGTTATATTATGCTTTTTGCGGCATTACTTCGCTACACATCCTACAACGCTATTTTCAATGGTAACCAGACTTGATCGATCTTGCAGAACTCGACGGTAGATTGCAGAACTCGATCAATCTCGCAAAACTCGACGGTTCTTGCAGAACTTGACAGTTCTTGCAGAATTCGACGGTTCTCGCAGAACAATACAGAATAAGGTAATGTCAAAGCGCAATCTCTCCAGTGACTCGATTGTCACTGCTGCCGTTTCTTGCTCCCGTACTATAGACACCTTCCTGAGCTGTTAAGGGTTTCCGAGGTCGCCAGCTTTGTCCAGGCCCTTCACACGTAAAGTCGCACCACAGGTGAACCCAAAGGACCTGGTGAATCCCACCTGCTCTCGGAGTGGACTTCCACGGGCCTTGCTACACAGGCGTCACCATCTGCGTCCTTTGTGAAATTATATCACGATATACCATGATATACCATTACAATCAATGATATATCATTATAAGCCATGGCATACCATGCTTTGTCATATATTTTGCATAGTAATGTATGGTATACTACTGGTTTACCATTGCCTGTGTCTTTCTGACGAAGCATGGTTTCAAAACACCATTATTTACCAAGGCTTACCAAAACAAATGACGTTACTGTCAGTGTCGTGGCAGGTTATGGTCAAAAAGGCTGTAGAAATGAACACAAAGTGTGCGTGGTTGGTCGTGGGTCAGTGATGGTGTAACTTCGTTTTATCGTCCCTGTAGCTGCGTCATTGCAGCAGTGACCATTGCACTTTCACCGTCCACTCTCCGGAGAACATAATATCATTTGCTGTGCTTGTTTAAAAGCTAGCTGATCTGGTGTGTGAGTGCGTGTGTGCGTGCGTGCGTGCGTGCGTGCGTGCGTGCCTGCGTGCGTGCGTGCGTGCGTGCCTGCGTGCGTGCGTGCGTGCGTGCGTGCGTGCGTGCGTGCGTGCGTGCGTGCGTGCGTGCGTGCGTGCGTGCGTGTCCGTCCACATACAAATGTTTATTTATTCATATTCATATACCTAAAAGTGACGTCAATGAACTTAAAGGCAAATGAATGGGGTAATCTTTTACAAACTTGGCTGACATTATTAGAGCTGTATAGAACATTCTTACCTCATTTTTATATCCCAAAATGCTCGCTCAATCACATCACATCGTTTTTGATGCACAATATGCATACATTCTGATCAAATATTGTGGTTTCGGGCTCTTGTAGCGGTCTACATAGCATCAACCGCTGTGGTTATTACGACGCGCGCTTCCGAAATAAGCGCTAACAACTGAGGCTGATGGAATTTGGAGCGCTTCTTGGACGGCTAAAAACTACACAAAATCTCAAGATTTTGATAAGAATGTGTACAGTTTTTGTGCTTTAAGCGATGTGTCGTGATTATTTGGGATATAAAAAATTAGGCAAAAATTACCCATAAAGCCTTAATAATTTCGGCGACGTTTGTAAAGGATTATCAACAAAAGGTGGTGCACCCCTGCATGCGAACCAACGTCTCATTCGTATAACTGCGTAATTGGCCCGTTTGTGTCGCTCACAAACGCCATGCCTCTGTTAGTCGCTCGCCACAGCACTTCCTATGGGATTTTCAATTGGTCATTTGTGCCTAGGCGTGTTCCCGGTAATCACCTGTTAATGAAAATCATGACGTCAAGTTTGCGTGCCTGACAAGACAGCTCGTTGATCGCGTACCTGGATGATTCCTACGCACCAGGTGGCGCCACCACGGGCAAGACTGTTTTACACTATTTGGATACTGTTTGCTTTTTATTAAATATTTGATGGGTCATTTTGTCCCTCAATGAGGATTAATAGTAATAATAGTACTAGTAATAATAATTATTATTAGTATTAGTATTATTGTTATTAATATTATTATTATAATCATCATCATAATCACCATCATAATATCTCCTCTATACTGTTGTTAGAATTTACAGCCAATAACAAAGGCACTCACGCACGCACGCACGCACGCACGCACGCACGCACGCACGCACGCACGCACGCACGCACTAACACACGCACGCACGCAAAACATGTTGTTCGTTTCCCTGCTATGCGGCGTTCACCAGTCTTTTAAGTGATGCACAGCATATGAAGCCACTAACTAAGAAATGGCTTAAGAGAGACGAAGTCAGTCCTCTGCGAGGATTTGTTCTGGTACTACCACTGACGCACAGCAGATGAAGTCACTAGTTTAGAAAGAACACGCAGTGTTTGTAAACTAGAGACAATGTCACTCTTTTTAAAAAGTGTTGTCTTGTGTTGAAGCCTTGTTGTGATTACTACAATAACATTATGAGTTTTTATTTGTGACCACATATCGCACCCTGCATTTTGTGACCAATGTCGTGTGATCCAATGTCTTGTGACCAAATGTCGCATGGCAAAATGTGCTTCACCATACATATATGTGTATCTACAGTAACTCCCAGAGACTCTAAATGTAATGTCTTACGTAAATCGAACAACGTCAGATTAGCCTTTACCGGAAGTGCACTTATCGTAGTACATTCAGGCTACTGCTGGCTACAGTACTTAAACCATATATTCAGTTCACACCGGACATCCAATTCATAGTATTCGTAGCACGACATCTCCACTAAGTAAAACTGAGCTGTCTAACTTAATGATGGAGCAAAATCTATGAGGATTATTGATGGCTATAAACCATGTCTAAACAAAACCAATCGGATACTTAGACAGTGATGGGTGGGTTAGATGGAGTCTGAGAGGGCAAGCGGTTGTGTATATCAGTTTTATTGACTGCGTAGGGCCATAAATGTTTGCACGGCATGACAAGAGAGAAAGAGGCTATTAGGAAATTTCCCAGGGGGTGGAGGGGGAAAACAGACAGAAAGAGCGGGGCGGATGGACAGACGGAAGGAAGGAGAGGGAGTGGGGGAAGGAGGGTGGGACAGGGTATGGGACGGACTGTGGGAAGGTGTGTCGGTGGGAGGGAGGGGAAGGAGAGAGGGAGAGAGGGAGGTTGGTTGGGGGGACGGGGAGGGAGGTAGGAAGGGCGTAATGGAGGGAGGGTGGGTGGGAGGGAGGGAAGATGGGAAGGGGAAGGAGGGAGGAGGAGTGAGAGTGGGAGGGAGATAGGGAGAGAGACTACGTTAGTATAACGCAGCCTATGCATCACTGGTGTTGTTCAGCTGTAGCAGATGGACAGCTCCAAGGGCATTTCTGAACAAGCTATATTTCTGCCCCCACAAACGTCTTCGCACCACCACTCGACACTGTTAGCCGGACACCATAACGTCCAATGACGCACTATGTCACGTGGTATTCAAGCCCATTTCGCTTACACCCACGTAGCCTATTCTGGTTGTGTGGCCAATTGTGAGATTTATTCCCAGTTCGCCGACTGGCCTTGTAAGGACTACACCAACTTCGCCTACTGGTAAATAACTTGGTCTCCTGGCTACGTGTGCATAGTTTGGCTTCAACGTAGTCAAATATTAATAGCATGTTGTTTCTTTTGTCTTTTTTACAAGAGGTGGCTTTGCAGAAATATGATGGCTTAGTGAGTTAAATATAACTTCCTTTAATATTTAATAAATGTTGTCAATAGAAATAGAGCTAAAAACTAGTTGAAGAGAAACTCTGATTTCTGCAAAGCTTATTTTACATAATTTACATTTTTACTAGTATTAAATTTAATTGTGATTTTAAATAACGTTGTCAACAGACATGTCGTTCTGATAATATATTTAAACCTAATGCTGGGTAGGCGAAATGACAGTACTAGTGTGTGACAGTACTATCAGTACAAGTGGAAGTGATATCAGTAGGCGAAATGGGAGTAGGTAGAGGGGTGTTACCCCATCACACGTGCAACACGGTTCCACATCTTCCGCTGTGAATGCGACCAACAGAGATGGTCCATGTTTGGCCACGCGCTTCAGATGTCAGAAGATGGTCCATGTTTGGCCACGTGCTTCAGATGTCAGAAGATGGTCCATGTTTGGCCACGTGCTTCAGATGTCAGAAGATGGTCCATGTTTGGCCACGTGCTTCAGATGTCAGAAGATGGTCCATGTTTGGCCACGTGCTTCAGATGTCAGAAGATGGTCCATGTTTGGCCACGTGCTTCAGATGTCAGAAGATGGTCCATGTTTGGCCACGTGCTTCAGATGTCAGAAGATGGTCCATGTTTGGCCACGTGCTTCAGATGTCAGAAGATGCTCTTGCAAAGAGAACCCTGGAATTCGCCGTAGAAGGTGCTAACCAATACGGGCCCGGAAAGGTCGCCACTGCACAAACCTGTTAAGTGTGCTGCGGGGTGACCTCAACGAAGGAGGGCCATGTACAATCTGATCAAGGAAACCCCCGAGGGAGATACTAACTGTGGACGAGGACAAGACGCAGTCGTAAAAGACGTAGCTGTTGTAAGCTGTTGTATTTTTTATTACTACAGCCGCATAGTACAGCAGAACATGGGGAGGGTGCAGACATACATGCATATATACATACATACATACATACATACATACATACATACATACATACATACATACATACATACATACATACATACATACATACGTACGTACATACATACGTACGTACATACATACATACATACGTACGTACATACGTACATACAAACGTACATACGTACGTACATACGTACATGCATACATACATACATACATACATACATACATACATACATACATACATACATACATACATACATACAAACATACATGCATGTACATACAGTCAGACAGACAGACAGCACATGGTTTGTCTCAGCATGAGTAGCCAAATATTATTTTAATAGTTTTTTTTTATGCCAACTGCTATAATAATCAACATCAAGGCATTCAATCGTAATTGCTTCGACACTAACTCTCCACAATATAACAAGTTAAAATTAATAGTCCCGTGAACACAACGGAAGATCCACTACATTGCATCGCCAGCCTCGAGAGTGTAACGGAAGATCTGCATTAAGGCGGACGTGAGATAAGTTGCAGAGTTATTTTCGAAGTTGACGACGTACAGCAGAAAGTATATGTCAGATGATTATATCCATATCCAAAAGGTCTGATTGAAAATACGTTTTTGACAACTCTAATGTTTCGTCTCTCAGTGTCGTTCGTTGTGTATGATGGCAGACATGATTGTCTTGTCACGGCGGACCTGTCCCTGGAAGGAGGTTGGATGTTATCACCGGATGACGTCACTTGGTCGATATCCACTAATATCCAGTATTTGTTTGGTGGCCTGGTTGTTGGTCAGTGTTTGATCATGTGTGTTGTGTGGATGTGTGAATTGACTGCCCTTGGGCGGGTTGTGCGTGCGTGCGTGCGTGCGTGCGTGAGTGCATGCATTAACGTGCATTAACGTGTATTGATACGCTTGAGTCTCATGGTTAATCTGTCGCGAATGAGTCGGTTCGTGTCTGATTAACAGCCAGTCACAATTTGAGTCGGCCGACGATCGGACAACTATTTGTTGGCCGACAAACTGTTGACAACTAAAGCCCGACAGACGCATACCGATTCTTCAGTTCCCAACATGTTGGTGGAGAAAATATACATAACGACTACATTTGAGTAGTCGCCAACGCTAATTCATCACTGCATGGCATAAATCACTTGGCCATGTTTGCGATATATACCTGTTTGCATAGATTCAAAGATCCGGCCCATATTTTGCGCATATTACATAGCTTCTACTTGGCTTCTAGTGAGGGCTACATTAATTTAAAAACAAATAACAAGAGCAACGACTGTGTTTGCCATAATACGTGATTTGTTGTTCAGTAGATGGCAGCACCGTTTCTTCATAACTAATTTCGTTGCTGCTAGGTGGTCAACAGAACATAATACTCGCATGTTTATTTTCATCCTTTCATCCGAAAATGTGTGTAGACATTACTAATGTGGTTTTCGGTTTTTGAAGTTTGACCCCCTACAATATAATTGCTCAACGTGGGGGGTTTCGCATTCAAAATAACTTAAATTTTCAACTTAACAAAGAGGGTTAGGGGGCTGTTCAACGTGGGGGTTTCGCATTCAAAATAACTTAAATTATCAACTTGACAAAGAGGGTTAGAGGGCTTGTGGTCTTTTCACATACATTCATTACTATATTAAAACATCCGATTCGTTGTGTTCCCATTCACATAACTGAGTTTCACGCCTTGTCGTTCTAGCGCTTCGTCTTGCCATTCACTTCGGGTTTTGCTTGAACAGATTTCATGATATATTTGTGATCAACACCATATGGATCGGATAAAGAATGATCTTGCTACAACAACTTAAAATAACTCTGTTTTGTTGTGTCGTCTGGACACGTCACGTTGAATGCACGCACTGGATAAGAAATACACAAATGGAGCAATGGAAACGATGTGTGGAAACTAATCGTGTGCGTTTCATTTTTTCATCAACATGTAAATATATGCAAATGACAATTTTCTGATTTTCTGATACGGAAAAATCGTTGTTTTGCTTCATTTACAATTAATTTACGTTCCGAAGGTAACCTTATTAGATCGCATACCCTCAGCAAAAGTTCGCTTTTACTCGGGATGTCTTTGAGGTCGGTCGTTCCGCGTGGCTGCACAGAGGTCGCAGTAGACTCGTTCCGCGTGGCTACACAAAGGTCGCCGGAGATTTGACGTCGTGATTTGGCGAACCTTCCACGATGACTATGGGCTTTGATTGTGTGTTATTATGACACTATTGCGTTGTAACATTTGGATAGGCATTGGTTGTCATAGAAGTGGTATGTACTTATTAAACGTAGCTATTATTATTATTAGTGTACATACAGAGTGAGGTGCCATAGGGTTCAAAATGATGAGTCATGCATGCGTGCGTCACAGTAACAAAAAACAATGTGGTATGGTTAAAACGGTTACACTGTTAGCTTAATACGTATTTGTTTAACCAAATAGGCCCTCACGACCTAACAGGGGTGGTGTAGTGTTTTGGTCAGGAAATGAATTTCTGCATCCACATGGCTCAAAATTACAGTTATGCCAGTGGGTGTCACAAATGTAATTTAATATGGTTAAAGGGGTACACTTATGTGAGGCAGGTGTGTTTGTGTAAAACCAAAACACTATAACATTATTTGTTTAATGGACAAAGCTACCACCTTGGAATGTCTATCATGCCAGATCAGTTTACCTTTATGTAGTACAACAAAAGAAGTGGTACCGATCAACATGTCAGGCTCATGGACTATATTGCCTGCTGCTTTCATTAGTTTGATGACCAATTAAAAACGACTGCCTAAACAAAGAGACCAGTAATAGACACTGCGTGACAAACATCAAGTGTCGAATTCATCTTCAGGCATCGATTCGTTCTATGGTTCATCCTCTAGATCCCACATTGTATTAATTATCTGGCTCCTCTTTGTACTAATCGTCTAGCTCCTCTTTGATATAATCCTCTGGCTCCTCATTGTACTAATCCTCTGGCTCCTCTTTGTACTAATCCGATGTCTCCTCGTTGTACTAATCCTATGGCTCCTCGTTGTACTAATCATATGGCTCCTCTTTATGCTAATCCTGTGGTTTCTAGTTGCAAAATCCCCTGGCTCATATTTGTTCTAATCCTCTGGTTCCTCTTTGTACTAATCTTCTCATTCCTCTTTGCACTAATCCTCTGTTTCTTCTTTGTGCTAATTATCTAGCTCCTCATCGTACTGTTCCTCTTATTCCTCTCCCGCGTTACCCTCTGCTGTGTCTCCTGGCACGGGTATAAGCTGGTGTAGGCTAGCGACTTCTGCTATGATGCTCTCGTTTTGTAGTGCTAATTTTACTATATAGTATAAATATTTGACACTAATTATATACTTACATACCTACTTTCGTTGTTAAATACTCTTAAGCTCTTGGAGGCCATAGCTGCATTCCGCCGACTGCGATATGTGGACCACTATACCAGTTTCCGCTGGGCCCGTACTTAATTGAACGTATTATGCATAATATATAAACAATTATTCCACCATGTACAACATCGCGTCCGAATTATGGCGTAAGCAGAACTAATCAACACGTCCTGTACTGTGCATCCGCCTTCGTGCAAAACATGTTTATCGAAGCCCCGGCGTTTTGCCCGCTCCACCGAGGGTCGAAGTTTGTTTACCGAGACCGCCGACTCGATACGGCGGCAGGCCTCGGCTTAAGACCCTGGGCAGCCCCCGTCACCGCACCCAGTCATCGCTGTTGTCCTTTGTGTATGAACGCTGTCGTCCGTGAGTCACACGCGCGATCAACTTCGTTATAAAGACGTGCCAGCACCACCAACAGCAGCAGTTGCACGGTCTCAGCAGGCATGGCGTCGTTCAGCAGATGTTGGTCAATCGGGCGTAGGGCGGTGACATCGGGACTGGTCCGGTCGACCTGTCGTCTGTCGCCAGACGTCGCCCGACAGACCCTGCAGCCATGGAGGCTGGCAGCTCCCACGACGTTCAGATGCTACACAGTGAAGAAACGAGTCATGGGTGAGAGCCAAGTTTTGTTCCCTAATTCAGTGGTTTCTCAATGCGGTGATCGTTGTGTGCCAAGACACATAACTCTTGCAGTCGCACCGTTCAGCAGTGTCGTCCCATGGGATCGATGATTGCAGTTTGTGCACGCAATATTTTAACAACTGTACGTGCCAATTTGACACGTACAGTTTTTTTCGAGAAAATGTCAATTTTACCGTCAGTCATACAAATGTAACAGTTGGCACCTTTTGGTCCCATTACTTGGACCTATGCATTATTTGGCATTACTTTAATAGCTATATTGCACTGGTGCTATAGATGTCTCTACACGATGCTTCCCATTTTGCAAGTCATCAACGCAAACATCTGGCAACATATGGATGGACTCGGTTGGCATCGTATAGTGCTAAATAAAATTGTATTATTCAATTCAACCATGTCTGGGTCCAGTTAGTATTATAATGATAACAGCCGATTGTTAGACATGCGATTTTATATATATATATATATATATATATATATATATATATATATATATATATATATATATATATATATATATATATATATATATATACAATTATTGCGTTCAGGTGGCCCTAAATCACACACTTGTCTAAGTACACAACTTGTTGTTCGTTCTTATCTAGGTCACATATCATATACACCAGCAGATAAATATAATTCGAGCACGTACTTACGCCAGGTTTCGCGAGACGTGCGATGACGCAGCGGTTTCTTATCGTTTGTTTATCTATGTCCGTTTAGAAACACAAAACCTTATCTGTTGCAGACATGTGGCATTAATAGGTCATAACAGTTTGTGTACAACGATCACACATTTACATAATACCTAGGACCACTAGTTTTGTCCTGTGTTGAATACTGGCCAACAAGGAGTTAAGCGGTCGCAGTTGTGCACGCACGAGTGATTGCTGTTTAGTCGCGTTTGCTTGGTACCGAGTGTCACAATTAATGTATGCCTGCAGTGACATACAAAGTTACGTCATATTGTGAGTAGTCTGAAGTAATGTCACGCTGACCCAGCTAGTTAAGTGCACCACGACTGGTGGTAAACAAATGCGGGTTGTCGTGTATGGTTTATTTGACAGCAGAAAGATTTTGAACTGCATAACGCGACAGTGCACGCTCTCAAGCGTGTAGCAAGTTTGTAGCTCAAGCTTTACCCAAGAGACTTATATGAGTGTCAGTATAGCTACAAAGTAAGAGACAGTTCAACTGCGTGCACCAACAATGGTTAATTTTCCTTCCTCAGCTCGATATTGTTTTCGTTCGTTTCGTTCTAGAATAATTTTCGCGAAAACTCATCAAACATAAAATGATTTACTATATTTATTTTTGATGAACTCATCGGACAAACTACGAAATAATGTTTGACCGGATGCTACAAAAAATCGGCTAAAAAGGGCAAACGTGGCCCGACTCTACATATTATGTATAGTATTGCGACATCATGCTGTTCATACTTTTACACTTTACCCAATGTAACGATCATAGTTAATTGTTTTATTAAACCGACCAAGGAACAGTTATTTGCTCGCAAAAGAGAGTTGAAGTCTTCTTCTGACATTAACACTGTCACACAAAAGCTGAAGCCACAGTGTTAGTAAAACAGAGACAAAGCCATGTTTTGGCCTGGTGTCGACGTTTTGTTGTGTTTACTATAATAATTACGAATTGAGTTTTAAGTTGACTTGTGGCGTTGCGTTGTAGAGACGAGCGATCTGACGGGCGAGGAGTACGCCCCGAATGACGTCGACTATGAGGACGTGGTGCAGGGCCTGCAGCAGGAGGACGTGCACATCTATATCGACGTGCGGGAGTTCGACGAGGTGAAGGAGACCGGACAGATCCCACACTCCAAGGTCGTCCCGCGTGAGTTCATCGCCTCTTCCTTGTGTTTGTGTGTCAGTCGTCGTCGTATCGTCGTCCTTGCTTGTTTCTAGTCACATACAACTGTGAAGTTCTTCCGATATGTCCACCTTTCTCCTTCGTTTCTGTTTACATTCGTCACCCACTTCGCCAAGTCTTCTTTGTCCGTAGTGTGTCAATGTCCTAATGACACGCTGTCGCCACTTCCTCTACCTCTGCAACGCTGTAAACATAATGTGCAGTTCTACCAACGATTCTTCGACGTTTTCGTGAGTTTTATTGGTTTTTTATGTATTTTCGCTCAGGATTCTTCTTCTGTTACGGCTGCACAGCGAAAACCGCCACTTGCATTTAATGACAATCTGACCCGGTCGTTCACGTGGCCATACTTAGTGTCACTCTTGCTAAATGCGTAATCTTAAGGTGAACGTCTCTTGTCTCAAGGCTCGTCTTGGGTGGAAGCGGGGACGGGCGGATGGGTGCAGATGGATCTACGTACACTAAGCACCTTTAGAGGGGGGAAGACAGTTGTACGGCAGTGGTCAGGTCCACAAGTTGACCAACCGAGACGCCGAAATACACACCTAAATGCCATTGATCGATTAAGGTCATGGTGGACTTTTGCCTGATAAGAGTCATGTCACTAATGGTCAAACCATGTAGAGGTCGAGCGGGGACAACATGATAATTGGCGACCTGGTCGGATCTTCATATCATTTGTTGTATGTGCTATTAATATCGTCGACTGAACTAGTTTGCATACAACGTACTCGCTCTGTGGAGCCCTTGGTACCCCCGCCTCAATACCACCCTTATGTGGCCTTAAGGCGACGTAGCTCGCGAGTGCACTGAAGCCATGAATAATGCTTCGTCATAATGACATCCAAGACAAGCGATTATTAATCAGGTTTGAAGGAGGTTATCTGCGAACAGCGCGTTCACCCGGGGCGGGTGTTGCTTACGTGAACGCAAACAGTCAAGCCTGTGGTCACGCATGTATGCATGCGTGACCACGTATGCACTGGTGACCAAATGGACGCACCTGTTCGTAGAAGGGAGGAAGTTCAATCGGTCATACCGTCATGTAAAAAGGCCACCACGTCTTCCAAAGTTAAGCATTAATGGGTCATCAGGGCATATTTCGACATAGACTTACGTCTCTGAAATGTCACATTTGTAGACGTGCGACTTCTACTAGGGCAGTACCACAACGCATCAGCAATTTAACTCGCATTCACCTGCTTTGTCGCATGAATAATTCGGTGCACTAGAGAGAGGTGGTAATTCACGCCACTACGTGCGTGTGTCGAAACATGCGGTCCTCGGCCTTGTCCACTGCTGCGTCCAATTCGTGCGATTTCCTGTTTTGACCTGAAGCGGTGCTCAACTGTTCTGATCGACGATTCGATTATAAATTATCTTAGAGTCATCTTAGTGTTATCTTAGCGCTGACATTTGGAACCAGTATATTGCCAAACAGAACGAGCAACGAGCGAACGAGCAAACGTACTTTCATTCGAAAGAACAAACGTACATACACGTGCATACATACGTACGTGCATACGTGTGTGTGTGTGCGTGCGCGCGCGCGCTCGCGCACACACACACACACACACACACACACACACACACACACACACACACACACACACACACACACACACACACACACACACACACACACATGCACGCACGCAAGCGCGCAAACACAGACATGCAAACACAGACATGCAAACAGACATATCTCAGCTCATACAAACGTACAGACATGCAGGCCAACTAATCACAATACGCGCCATGGCCTTCGCGTGAGTAGCCACAATTCACAAGTGTGTCAACATCACGCAACTCTTATGAAACGTGTTTGTATATGATACGATCTGACCTTTACGTGGCACTTGCCTAGTAAAAAGACATTTCAACATAACGGACACATTCACAGTGTGATTGACTTGGTTTGTGTAGTGCTTCAGTTTCGGGTGAATTGGTGAATGAATGAATGAATGAACGAACGAATTAATCAATTAGGTTATTTACTAATTGGTTAAGTTTATTGTTCAATTAATGAATTAATGACCCAATGGGTCAGCGAATCAGTGAATGAGTGAGCCAGTGACTGGGTAAGTGAGTGAGATGGGTGGCTAAACTGACTGCCAATATAAAAGAAAGAAAGCATTCAGATGGTTATAAACGCGATTATTAATTAATTAAGTAATTAAGGAGGTAAAGGAAAACTAATTTTTTTTCAATTGTGAATCGCTCGTGCGTGAAAGCGAAGCTGAATTTCCGTTTTTCATACAAATCAAGGAATAAGAATAACTTCAATTTCCGTTACAAAATACGTATATTTGAAAGTTGTGCTGCGGTGCATATTTTGCCAGCGTAAAGTGAAACGAAAATGTGATGTTTGGATTACAGTGAGCGAGCTTCAGACAGCCTTCGACCTGTCTGACGCCGACTTCCGGGCCAAGTATGGGTTCTCAAAGCCCCCGAAGAACACAGACATCGTGTTGTACTGTCGCTCGGGCAGACGTTCCCGGACAGCAGCCAAGTGGATGACAGCCATGGGCTTCAGCGAGTAAGTAACGGCCGACAACATAGCGCTTAGTGAGGCTTCAAAACAATGGGAGACCTCCATGTGGTTGGTTGGATATGTGTCTGTTACCTTCTACTTACTTACTTACTTACTTACTTACTTACTTACTTACTTACTTACTTACTTACTTACTTACTTACTTACTTACTTACTTACTTACTTACTTACTTACTTACTTACTTACTTACTTACTTACTTACTTACTTACTTACCTAGTCCTCTTCATGCCCACTGGCACATACGTCAGAAACAAATGTCCTCCACCTCTTTCTGTCTGCAGCCTGTTTTTCAGCCTGGCCCCAGCTAAGGTGTATATGTTTGAGTTCTTCTTCCGCAGTTTTCCTCCAGGTTTTTGGGCCGTCCTCATTTTCTTTTACCTTCAGGTGTCCATCTTAGTGCAATCTTTCTCAGGACACGGCCGATCCATCTCCGTCTTCTTGTGGCGAGTATGTTGTTCATATTGCTTTGTCCGGTTAGTCTTAGCAGTTGGTTGTTTGAGATTTTTTGTGGCCAGAATATTCTTATGATATTTCGAAGGCATTTTGTGTGGAAGTTTGAAAGGTATCTGAGGTCTAGTTTTGTCACACGCCAGCAGTCTGAGCCACAGAGTAGTGTGGAGAGGACACAGCTTTGGTATAGTCTCAGCTTTGTTCTTCTAGAATATATTGTTGATCTCCAAACATGTTTGGAGAACAAATTAAAAAATTATTTTCATTGTTTTAATTACTCGACAGATATATTGTTGAAGAACGAAAACAGTGAAAGTCCACTTGCGTGTGTTAGAAGTTAACGTAATGGATGCATACCCAACCACGTGGTGCAAATACACGTATACTTCCAATGTGTTGACTCTTGAACGGCGAATTACTAGTTTGTGTCACGTCCTCCTCCTTTGTTGAACTGAAGTTGGTGTGCATGCGTACGTGCGTGCGTGTGTGCGTGTGTGCGTGCGCGGGTGCCATATTCCAGATACGGATGGATAAGATTATATATAATTATGTAGGTATGTGTTATTTTTGCTGCGTTCGTTCGTTCGTTCGTTCGTTCGTTCGTTCGTTCGTTCGTTCGTTCGTTCGTTCGTTCGTTCGTTCGTTCGTTCGTTCGTTCGTTCGTTCGTTCGTTCGTTCGTTCGTTCGTTCGTTCGTTCGTTCGTTCGTTCGTTCGTTCGTTCGTTCGTTCGTTCGTTCGTTCGTTCGTTCCTCCTTGATAACTGAAGCAGCGTCAGTATATGGATTGGATGTTTGCAGTGTGAAGCGGTACGCCGGCAGCTGGTTGGACTGGTCGGCCAGGAACACCGATGGCTCGGATAAGTCGAACTGACGCCTGCCTAAAGACTAGACCAAGCGTGACGTTCAAGTGGCATCCGTTGGAAGGAGCAATTGCATGACAGTTCAACAAATGGGGACAACTGATTTAGCACAGTACTGCATTTATGTGTGCCAAGTACACACGCAGTTGACAGTGAGCTTATGGCAGGGCCACATAGGGACACCTATTAATTTATAATTTTACTACGGGTGCGCAAGACCACTAGAATTGACAACAATGGTAATCACGGTAGAAAGAAGGGGCTTTCGTATTGTCGTCATATGCATATTTGTAGACGGTTACTTTCTGAAGCGATAATATAATTTTTTAACGCTACTTTGTGTTATGTTATGTTGTGTTGTGTCGTGTCGTGTCGTGTCGTGTCGTGTCGTGTCGTGTCGTGTCGTGTCGTGTCGTGTCGTGTCGTGTCGTGTCGTGTCGTGTCGTGTCGTGTCGTGTCGTGTCGTGTCGTGTCGTGTCGTGTCGTGTCGTGTCGTGTCGTGTCGTGTCGTGTCGTGTCGTGTCGTGTCGTGTCGTGTGTGTCGTGTCGTGTTGTGTTATGTGCATTTATGTAAATTGTTGAACATGTTGTTTGTCTGCTACCGTGATTTTTCAATATTAATGACATTGGACACGACGTAATGACTATGCATTAACATATATCTCCAAGGTAATCGGTGTATGTAAACGAAATAAATAACTGAACTGCAATATAACATATAGTGATTCCAATTCCAATCCAACTGCATGTTGTGTTTTCTTCACTGTTCATTTATAAGTGAAATTACTGAGGATGCTTTGCCATAAAATGCTGCGAACCTGTTTATGCGTGAGCACTGCACTGTTCAAATGGGAAGCTCTTTATATATTAGTCTCACGTTGAGCTGCTCATACGATGTCGATTTTACGGTATCTGTTCCTAGTGGTCAGTCAACAGTGGAATCGGGTAGGCCCTATAATCACTTTGGGTACCTCAACATTTTGCGGGGCAAAATCATAAAAGAGATTTTTAATATAGTCAAAAATAGCCTTAAACATGCCTCATCAATTCGATTTTATGCTCGTCTCATTTCAAATTCATTTTTGCGAAATTAAAATTCAAACCTACCTAGTATCCGCTACAACATGCTAGCTCGTCTGTGCAATTTTTGTGTGAGGTTTCTGTGAAATCATCAGACAAACTATTAAGTTATTTAAATCTGCATGCAGAATTTATTGAAGTGAAAATGGAAACGCTGAAAACTCACAACTTTCGTCCTTGGTGACATTTCATAACTTCGTCATGTGATCGGCGAGAGGACGAAAGTCACGCCCTTGATCAGCCTTGACCCCATAAAGTGTTTACCGTTTTGGATATCCACTATTTTGCGCCTTACCAGATCGAACGACTAAAGTAAATTCTTTCGATGATTTTTAAAAAATATACACTTTTTAATAAAACCCACTGCGTATTTGACTTAAACTGTTCACACAATACATACATACATCGAACCGGATTCGCGATAGGCTAAATCAGTCGAGATTGCAATATTAAAAACTGCATAGCGGGAATTGTGTACGAATTGAAAGACGAGCAGGTGGGGAATTATAATAATTGAAAGAACCAATCACAGGAAAATGTCCCTAGTTTGTGCGGGACACATGTCCTAACCCTGCAACTGCTATCTACCACTTACGTTTCTTATGAAAAAAATGACATCTTTGTGTACAAATTGTCAAGAAAAAACAAGACATGTGCTTGAAACGTTCTGTGATGTCGGTTCCCGTACAGGCTACGAGGTCGTTCGCCATCTTTATAAGCACTAACTGGTCCAATAGACTGCCAAAAGTGTCGAATATAGGTAAAGGTATGCTCTTATATATAACTATTCTTATAGTGCGGTATTCAGTCCGTAGGCGCGTTACAGTTCACGTCCTGGATACATGTTCACTCCAACTCCAACGCGGCTCCTCTGGGAAGCATTCAGCCTCGCTGCAATTAATGCGGAAGACTATTCGTTCACATATCCACTACTGTCTATAGCCAGGTATTCATTTATACAGCTGAGTGAGCCGGAGTCACGTGGAGTAAACGAAATTGCACAAGCATCGGAACGACAGCAAGATGATTCGTAACCGGGTTCTCTCGATTGAGAGCCAGATGTTCAACCACGACATCACCGCGCCCCCTGGGGAATGCATATATCATTAGTGACAGTCAGCGGGTTTGAGAACCGCCACTGCATGAGACTCACTGCTACCAGTGGATTGTTTGTATGCTTGTTACCGTGACCTGAAAACCGGACGACTCTCAAAGATCTCTCGTACACTACCGCAGAGCCATCTGGTGGATAGATCGTAGCTCTAGACGTTACACGCATATACAATCAATGCATTCTATCGTTTTTATACCATATTCTAATATGCTCTGTTAAATTATATACAAATCTATAGAAAATTGAAGTAGACGTAAAATAATTATATAGAATCTGTAGTATTCCATAGTATTCCATATACAATTCTACAATACTATTTTTTATGTAATTCTATAGAATTGTCTAAATGTGACGCTACAGTATTTACTGCGTCATCTGGCGCAAACTCTCACCGTTACAGTAGAAATCACTTAAGCCCGATGTCCAATATTTCTTATCTCGGATCAGTTTCTACCAAGTCAGCTGAACAACCGCAGTAGTGAACTGTATTGTATAAGCCTGTTCGTGTGCGAGGTCAACTGGTTGACCCAGAGCGTCCACTTCAAAATCTGGGTGCGCACATTAACCGTATTTGCCAGACAGTTGTCCTATTTCCGGACGTACAGAAGCTGATAAAACCTTGCAAGTTATTGAACGGCTACTCGTTCGTGCCGGCCACTGGGGTCTGAAAAATGGCTGAAATTGGCAAATGTCATTCAATTTTGGGAAATGTAAATGCATACATCCAGGACACGGGAACTTGGATGTAAGCTATAAAATGGGAGATGTTGTTCTGGGTACTACCGAAAAAGAAAAGGACTTGGGAGTAAAACTAAGTCCTTGTGTACGTTTCAGAGCAGTGTGGTATTGCAGCTTCAAAGGGTAATCAAATTCTTGGGTTGATTAGGAGAACTATAACATATAAGGAAAAAGAGCTAATTATACCTTTGTGTAAAGCAACAGTTAGGCCTCATTTAGAACAACGTATTCAAGCTTGGAGACCATGTCGTAAGAAGGATATAGATACGCGAATACAGAGGAGAGCAACTAACATGATTCCAAAACTTAGATACCTTAGTTATGAAGAACGTCTAAAAGATTGTGGTTTAACAACCATAGAAACAAGGAGGTTAAGAGGATATCAAATTGAAGGTTTTAAGATATCGAATGGATATGAAAATATTAATAGAAATATTTTCTCTCGCTCAAGAAAGATAGTAGAACTAGAAAACATGAGTTAAAATTAGTAAAGGATCAGTGTAAATTTGATATCAGGAAGCACTCGTTCTCACAGAGGACAATAAATTAATGGAAACAAATTCTACAAACTGTGTAAATGCTAGCGTTGTGAATATGTTTGAAGTCAAGGTTGCCACATATCTCAGGAGGGCGGGTTACACATGGAAGAAAAAGTGATGGACTCTCGATAAGCCATGGCTTCTTTGTCCATTTGCCATCTTGACCTTTGCCTTGGATGACAGTCTTGTTAAATCTTGTTAAATATGTGTCCACACATCTATATCCATCATTGCCGTTTCAGCTCACCCGGCTCCACCTTCCCTTAGACTGATAAATGTTAAGGCTGGTCTGCCTTGATTTGTTCTTCCGTGTGTTGGCGGTCACGGGATTGTCCTTGTAGCCAGTTCATCATTGTGTCTGTAGCAATGTCGAAAACTCTCAAAACAATCCCCGTATCCTTCTGTAAAGTCGCTCATTCCGCTGTAGTCTCGTTTATCCGACTCTCGCTCGCCTTCGTGAATTCGTCGAGAAAAGAGTCTGGCCTCAGAGGCGTGGTCTCGTTGCTACTCACTGTCAACACTCCATTTTGTGTAGGTGTTCCAGAGAAACGCCAGCAGCCAATCAACGTCATTATCGAGATTCTACACAGAGCATTGTTTTGCCTGATTTAACTTTTCAGTCTGACGTTGTGTCAATAATTATAATAAGGTTAAGTCGAATTAATGCAGAATGTGTGCAGCAAACGGTGGCGCCACAGAAAGGAACCTGGATAAGAGTTCTGCATTAGTCAAATGATGTTACCCATGAATGTTGAAAGCGGTTCCCAGTAATCCTATGTCACACCCGTCTATTTATCACAGAGAAACTACGCTCTTTAATATCCAAGCCAGTAAGCATAACGAATAAAAATATATTTTTTACCACATAGGCAGTAATGCAACATTAACAATACTAATTTATCTTAATAGACATATTAAGTTAAACAATATCATTATATGATTTTAAACAATATGTGTTGCGACTCAATAATATCGTATTCTAATGTATTGTATCTCGTGTCTCATTTAAACGTCTTTGGGTGTAAAGGAATGACAATAACCATAGCAGGGTTACTGCACTCTAAGACGCGAGGATGTCCTGGGTATAAAGACGTGCATGTCTGCACGTACGTCGCGCGTGCATGTCTATTGCTCAGGCGTTCCGCTTGGACGACCCGATATAATTGGCGGAGTGGCCGGCGCTTGGAACTATATTGTTCCAGCGTGAACCAAACCACGAGGCAGTCTCGCGACACCACGCAGCGCTCGTAGTTATACATAATTCATTCGCTAGTCATTTTGCTCGAACTGCCCCGTCATCGTGACTGAGACAAATAACGTTTGCGAGCGTCGACGGCTGTGGACCTGCCCGGATCAATGGAGATCGGCTGTGGTCCTGCCCGGATCAATGGAGATCGGCCGCGTCGCGCCTGAGCGACAGCCCACAGTACTCGATGTGGTCGGTTCGCCGGTCCGTTGGTCTGCCCGGCCACACCTGCTGCATTCAAGTCGTACTATTGTTTTCGAAGTGATATGCCAGCACCTCTATGCGTGTGCACCCCCCCCCCGCGCTAGCACTGGTCAACGCCCAGTGGCTACCACCGTCCGGATACAGGAACGTATTTATGATTTTAAGTTTCCGTTAGTGGATCAACTTCTGCTTAGGCCAATGTATGTTTGCAATGTGACTAATACCAAAAAATACGTAATTGTCAGGTGTGTTTTAATATAATATGGTTAATTTCAGTCGTTTAAAAGCATTCCTAACTCTTACACCTTCGTCCAAATGTTCTCAAATGTACTCTTTTTTAAACGCTACCATGATGCCGTCAACTGCAGTGCAGTTTTCAATATGTTGGAGCCGAAGAGTGATGTCTTTTCGCTAGGGGGCGTGGGGACTGTGTCACAAGTGGTACGTCAAACTGTGTCACAAGGGGTACGTCAAACGACACTGGGGTTGCCACTGTAACAGATGTCTGCGTCTGTCGTCAGTGGCGCTAAGGGTGACACGGTGAGAGAAATCTGCACTAACCAGTTTAATGCTAAACGCCGTCAATTGACACTCCGACTCAGTGGCTGTGAACTGATGACAAGCATGGACAATCAGTGGCTGTGAACTGATGACAAGCATGGACAATCAGTGGCTGTTTTCCGTAACGCAAAAATTTCTACAGGAACGATAAACAGTAGCAGTCAACTAGTGTGTAATATTCATAACATTTGCGTAGCTCGTCAAGCCATTGTAGACATGTTCCATGACAACGTTTCGTTTAAAGAAAACACTGAGAGTTATAGTTATGCACCGTAGCACACGCATTGCAGACCATCCATCCTCAATTCGATTTTTTTGCTCGTCTCATTGCTAATTAATTTTGCGAAAATTCAAACCTACCTAGTAACCACTACGGCATGCTACCTCGTTTGTGCAATTTTTTTATGTAATGTTTGTGTGAAATCATCAGAAAAACTTTTAAATTATTTAATGTTTGGCCCAGAATTTACTTAAATAAAAATGGAAATACTGAAAACTCACGATTTGCCCTTGGTTTTTATCATGTGATCGACGAGAGGATGGAAGTCACGATCAGCCTTGACCCCATAAAATAAACCTCTTAAATAAACCCTCAGCGCAATCTCCTCGAGGAACTTTGCTGAGTCGTTAATCCAGATCCAGACGAAGTTGACAAAAAACGTCGCTTTCATTGAGGAATTATATCACTATTATATCACTATTATATCACTATCATGTCATTTCTATGACTAGTAAATTGTGGCTCCACGTTCTAGTTTGTCGGATTGCGGCGGGAACATCTTTGATGGAGATAAGACGTAACGAAAATATAAGGAAGAAGATGAGGAAGATGGGTGTATTACGCATAACATATGAACTGTAAGAAATATGAGAATGTGGTGGTTCGGACACGTTATATGTAGGGAAGATGACGGTGCGATAAAGAAGGCGTGGAGGTAGCCGCTGGATGGAAGGCGCAGCAGCGGACGGCAAAGTAAAGAATGAGAGACGTGGTGAGGAGAGACATGGAGGTGGCAGAGGTTGTGGAGGTGGACGTAATGGACAGGACATCGTGACGGAGGTGGACGTAATAGACAGGACATCGTAGCGGAGGTGGACGTAATGGACAGGATATCGTGACGGAGGAGGACGTAATAGACAGGACATCGTGGCAGAGGAGGACGTAATGGACAGGACATCGTGACGGAGGAGGACGTAATAGACAGGACATCGTGACGGAGGAGGACGTAATAGACAGGACATCGTGGCGGAGGAGGACGTAATGGACAGGACAATAAACGGTTGTAAGAAGATTACGTCTGGTTTGTTTCTTCATCTAGCAGGACACGAAATGTCTGCTCTGTTACAGGAAGTGCTTCTCAAATTCATCGTGGGTGATGTTTGTGTCTTGTGACAAGACTACGAGGTGTAGGTGTGCGGGAAATAGTTACGAAGCTCGCTTTACGAGCTGTTGTTGATACACCGAAGGTTTGAGCACGTATGACAACCTTCTACAGCGATGGGAATGTTTCCGTGTACGAAACCATCACTTTCTGCACCGCGGCAATGTTCTGGAAGATGCTGTTCTCCGTGGGTACTTTTTGTAAAGATCGTCCATCAGGTATTGCAACTTCTTCCTCGTGACACAGATCATTATCATTTATGCGGTCTGGAACAAGCGCCAACAAGTGTCCGTTGCTCATTGGCATCAACGCTCATTGACATCAACGCTCATTGACATCAACGCTCATTGACATCAACATCATTGACATCAACGCTCATTGACATCAACGCTCATTGACATCAACGACCATTGACATCAACGATCATTGACATCAACGCTCATTGACATCAACGCTCATTGACATCAACGATCATTGACATCAACGCTAATTGACATCAACGCTCATTGACATCAACGCTCATTGACATCAACGACCATTGACATCAACGATCATTGACATCAACGCTCATTGACATCAACGCTCATTGACATCAACGATCATTGACATCAACGACCATTGACATCAACGCTCATTGACATCAACGATCATTGACATCAACGCTCATTGACATCAACGCTCATTGACATCAACGACCATTGACATCAACGCTCATTGACATCAACGCTCATTGACATCAACGACCATTGACATCAACGATCATTGACATCAACGCTCATTGACATCAACGATCATTGACATCAACGATCATTGACATCAACGCTCATTGACATCAACGCTCAGTGTCGTCAACGTTGTAGTGTTATTTATTTGTGTAATTAATATGTAGGTATATCTTGTAGGCAGCCATACGTATGCATATATTTACATGTATGTGAGTGTATACATATAGGTTATACATATTTTTTTTAATATAATATTTTCAAATGCTTGACTAAACCAGTGGTGGCTCCCATGATAGCGACATACTCAATATCTTAATGGGGGTCTCCGTGACCATTTATTTTTATTTACTTTGTTTATATGTTGATTGTGTTACATTTACTCGGTCAAAATAAATGAGTCTGATGAGTCTGAGTCTGAGTCTGAGTAGTGTACACCGTCAAACCGGGCGTCGAGTTACATCAAAATACAATCAGTGACGGAGAAGTACAGCTGATTCACTCTTGTATCAAGATTTAACATGATTGCCATCCAAGCCAAAGGCCCAGGTGGCGAGTGGGCAAGGAAGCCATTGACTTATTGAGAGTCCAACATTTTTTCATCAATGTATAACCCGCCCTCCTGAGATATGTGTCAACCTTGTTTTTAAACATATTCAAGCTGCTAGCAGTTACACAATCTGTAGATAATTTGTTCCATTCATTTATTGTCCTCTGTGAGAAAGAGTACTTCCTGATATCCAAAATACACTGATTCTTTACTAATTTTATCTCATGTCCTCTAGGTCTAGATCTATCTTGAGTGAAAACATAGTTCTATCATACCCATTTCATACCCATTCAATATCCTAAACACTTCAATTTGATACCCTCTTAACCTCCTTGTATCTAGGGTTGTTAAGCTACATTCCTTTTCTTCATAACTATTGGACGTCATTGTTGTATCGTCATTGGTCTGGCCAACCGTCATCTCCTCTGAATATTTCGCGTTTACCTTCCGATGTTCTCGTCGCGGACCCAGACCATGTTCTCGTCGCGGACCCAGACCATGTTCTCAAAGCTATTATTGTATTTGGTGGTGCTTTCAACCAGCTCCACACCTAATGCCAGCTCAGTATCAACTTGCAACAGTCGATTAGGTGGCCGAGGACGCCTAACCACTGCATGAAGCAGATGAGCTCAATAAGATAACCGTATGCAATTCTACACGCCATCCATATACTGCTTTATAACCCTGCGTGGAGTCAGCTACGACATTACTGCCGTCCACACTGTCTGCTCGGTGCGTGAGTCCACGACAGATTACACATTTACTCCCTGTGTGTATTTTACTTCTCTGGCACAGACACCAGGTAGAAGGGACTAACGGCCTTTACTGTCTCAGCCGAAAGACGAAGCGGGGTGAACGAAATTGCACACAGCGGAAGGCGGAATCGAACCGCCGTCCTCTTGATCGCCAGTTGGTTGCTCTAACCAGTAGACCGCCGCTCCATAATTCGGCACTAGCAATATCCCGTTGATTAGCATGGACCTGATTACCACACTTTTACCTTCGTCGCGGCAATATCATTATTCCCAGCCCAAAACCTGTTCCTTGCAACACCAACTCAACTTATGGATCCATCACGTCACTTTTTGCCTAGCAACCTCAGCAGGCACCGTCAAGGTATCAACAAACATCTCCGTCGTGTTTTTCGTTGAAGGTGTGCCTTTATTTATGCGGAGATGTGATAGAAAGTCAATGGAAAAATGCTGGCAGTTTTATGCTGCCCTAGTACATTAGTTGAAACAACATGCCTAGATGCAAGTATAGGTGTGTGTAGTTATCGTGTCCACGTTGAACTGACCATGGCGTGGGCCGGTCATATAACTATACATCCATTTCCATCCGTGGTATTTGGCGTCTGAATCGCAAGTCTTCCATGCACGTATCTTCACCACTTTCAAACTCTGTCACTGCTTCTCTCAATATGCAAACTAAGGCGAAGTTAGACGGAGGCCAGTATCAGGGTTTTTAGCAATTGAGACAACGGTGCACGCTCATTGGTCCTAAATCGGATTCTGACGTCACAATCTGAATCCATCGATTTCAGCCACGCTGCTATTACTGCATGAAATCTACTCCGTCACACAATTTATTCAACCACTACTTATGGCCAGGAACAAATTTATACAGCTGAGTATCATCGTTAAAATCTTAAGTAGCTACTACATTCAGCCCACTCATGATTTAGAATACAACTATATTGTTATTTGTATTGAACACATACAACGTGGTAGATCGCTTTAGGCCTACTCCGAGAAAACTGTGTCCCGTCATCTGTGGGGCAACATATTATTTATGCAGTCACTATAGTCACGACAGTTGTTTTTTGATAAATCACAAGCATACGCACACATATCATGACATCAATAACGATATCTTCTATATATATAGAACCTACAACAACGATGCTTGATCAACGCGCAATGAAAAGTACATTACTCACATTAGATTTATTACACCCGATGTCACTCGGAATTGTACTAATGTGATTGCAAAAAAATCATCGCTGATTAGGCCTGCTGCACTAATGTTTGTAAACACGTCACGGACATAATATATAACATAACCGAACGAATTCGTGCGCATCTAGGTCTGACCAATTCAGTGGCGGCTTTAGTGGCGTGGCATAGGGTAATGCCCCCTTTGGCTTAAATGTTTGATTTGTTTTATGATACCTGTTGCGCCACTACATGGTAGCATTGTAAACTAAAGGGTGCCTAAGCTTGCCGACCCTCTGACCCCGGTGCGAGATCCTAGACATGCCACTGATCCTGTAATTCGTGTCGCTCTCAGACTTATGCCGACATTTATTGACATTTCTACGCATCATTTATTTGTAATTCATGATTGACGTTGCCAGTGCAACGATGGAAGTGGATCAACCAATAAATATAACCAACATATATTGTTGCACGAAGAAAAGTCCGAGCCAACTATGCGATAAATAATATATGTATGTTGACAAACGGAACCAAACACGCATATTAATGGAACTACTTTGCAACATCAGAGACTGATTTATTAAAACATTTCGAATATGCTTAGAATTGGTTTCTGCTGTCGCAGGTGGATTAGTGCAACTGGTATTGAAGAATATCCGTATAATGCTTAGTCACGACGATCTAATATGGTGTCTGTGAATGGTCATTGGACGGCTTGCGAAATGATTTAATGTCGATAGCCGGCGGAAAATTGTAACGCGTTAGAACGATGAATTCAGATAATTCTGCACTAAGTACGATGGTGTTACTTCGACGTAATTATGCTGATCGATATGTTTGATGGCTAGCGCCAAGGCTACGCAGACAAAACAACGCAAATAACATGCGCGTAAATTAATTCGCTCACGTAGTCGTGGTTACGTTAGCAAAACATGTCAACTAATGCTATTAGATATACGTTGCCTCTGTACTAAAGGAATACACGGCGTTACATGAAGAACAGTTTTGTATTGTATTCTGCAACAGGAGGATTTCACACACGTTCAAAGAACGTGTCATTAATCCAACAAACGTTCGAGTAATCTGTGGGATTCGGCTGAGTGGTCCCGCTTAATACAGGAACGACAATAATCGATTACCACGTGGACTATTGTAGTTAAACGGCGCTGAGACCGCTATAGCGTCTTGGATTATGCACTACACCTGTAAGTGCTCGTTGCGAGAGAATGTGCCAGTTGATCACGGAAAACAATGCTAATAAACCCACATAGAAACGCGTGGAACGTCTACAAGACATTGGTGGCCTTGGCTTAGATCAACACACTGGCCAAGTGCGATTCTTGGTGCTCTAAGGACATTTATACACGACTCTTGGGTGATTGAAAACAGTCGAAGTGTAGTTTCCATCGACTCAAGTCTCAAGACACCTGTCTGGCAAGTCCAATACATATTAGCGAAACACACACAGTCTAGACATGGGCTGTGGGTCAAGTCGAGCCACCCGTAAGTATTTCTTCTTCAGTATCTTAGCAACTGACCACTGTTTGAGGATGAAATCCTCAAATACTTATCTTAGGCGACGAAATATACACTTTCATTATCAGTACCGACGTGGTTTTGTCAGCCACAAAACATACGTATCAACATCTGCTCGTGGAAAAGCGGGAAAGTGCTCATAAGAAGAGGGAAATACCTATCTCCACTAATCTTTCGTCGTTTTTAAGCGTTTTTCGTCGTTTTCAACGCTAGTGTTTTACGGTTCGCCTTTTTATGTGCCGTTCTTGTTTACGGTGAACGCACGCACAAGTAAAAGTGAAATTACCGGGAATCGGGAAAGCGGGACTAAGGTAAAAAACAGCATTTCCACCCGAAAGCATTAATGTTGACACCTATAGCAAAAAGTAACTGTTTTTCTGATTCATATATACAGAAAGATTTGTCACAACATTCACAACGCTAAAAACCAGCAAGTAGAAATGAAAGGCACGCTGTCTAGTCGAGGCTAAAAGGAACACACACACACACACACACACACACACACACACACACACACACACACACACACACACACACACACACACACACACACACACACACACACACACACACACACACACACACACACACACACACACACACACACACACACACACACACACACACACACACACACACACACACACACACACACACACACACACACACACACACACACACACACACACACACACACACACACACACACACACACACACACACACACACACACACACACACACACACACACACACACACACACACACACACACACACGTTATGACGGTGGTATTCACATCACACACATTACATTAGATAATCGAAATGGCTTACATTTATGTCATATTACGTTGCGGAACTCAAGTGAACCGTTGCTACTCACGCATAGTAGGCATATGACGTTGAAGACTATCAACGTATACACGCGTGAATGTACAGTGAAACCTCGTTAATCCGGATGTCGATAATCCGGAAACCTTGGCATCCGAATATCATTTCACGGGAACGGAATTTCCAAACGCTAATAGGCCTACGCCTATCCGAACACCTTGGTCCCCCCGTACGAGTCCGGATTATTGAGGTTCCACTATATGTAATATAAGGTGTGTGTGACAGAACATATTTTATTATTATCTTTGCGAAGTAGTCATAGTATTGCCGGTTAAAAAAACAAGTGGGTCGTCAAAACGAAGAATTCGAAGTCAGGAAAACGCATGGTTTTTCACCCCCTCTTAACTTACAGTTAGTAAATATTAGTTGACTTGCTGACCACATCGGTGGTTAATTAGCAATGCAATCACATGCACTGGGATCGCCGAGACGAAAACACCTGGAAATAAAAGCGAAAGTTTCACTCAGCGTAGTGGCGATGACTATTGGCCAGACCAACGACAACGGCTTCCGAGATGAAGGGAGCTTGTTTGGTGCGGCAACAGAGAAAGCCACAGGTCCGACGTTTATTTTAAATACGAGAATTAATAGTTAACCAAGTCTAGATGATCGACGGTGCCTGGGTTTTCTTGCAGGAGTGAGCGGCGATTTGTCGATTTCTCAGACCGAGGAGACCGTGTAATTCCTTTCGCCAAACAAATTGGCGACGTTGAATTTTCACGATTTCCTGAAGAGCAATAATGTGGAAGAGGGAATCGCACTGATGAAACATTTCTAACACGAGCATTGGCAATAGCTTTGGCAACAGAAAGAGACATGTACCGGCGAATAAGGCGAAGATCACGAATGTTATAAAAACAGCAACGATACGTTTGAGAAATTTGCTGCCCACAGTTGACGTTGGTTCCGTGTTCGTGCTGCTGAAGTGACGCTCTGACACAGGAACTCTGCTACGTTCTACATGTGCCAGTGGTGATGCCCTTAGCCCCTTGCACACACACAGCTGGTGCTCTTACGTGCATGACCTCTTCGGGTCAACCTGGTTAAGTAGAGCATAAAGACCAGCAGGTGGGGTTTTATGGGAATAGACTGTATCAAATGAAGTTGCTCCCTTCTTTACCCCTGAAGTCCGGGGTGAGGCTGGCACCAATGCAGGTCGTTGATTTTTCCCCTTCGTCGTCACTGATTCCGTTTCACTGCCGTCTCAATCCCCCCTATCTCTCGTTCGCGTTCTCCAGTTCTCTCACATTCCCGCCAAATCTCTCTTCACGCAGTCCTCCCATCTCAGTCTCGGTCTTCCTCTTCTCCTTCTCCCCTCCCCTCTAAGCGCACCCGCTCTTTTCGTCAGCCGTTCTCCTTCCATTCTTTCCACGTGTCCAGCCCACATTAGCTGGCTCCCTAGCTACCTCCTGAAACTCTCTTTCACACCAACGTCGCCCATCAGCTCCTCCATTCTTCGTTTTTCTATTCTTTTGACATTCCTAAATCGGAACGACATCACAGAGAGACAGAGAAACTTAGGCTAAACGACCTCCTGGTGCCACATCACTGCCGGATTGTCAGGTACCGTCGCAGTAAGTGCCGTCGGCGTAGATACGAACTGTACGTGACACTTTCACAATTACCGCCGAAGACCAACGTACCAAGCAACGATCAATTACCACGATTACTTCTGCGTAAAGTCAACATATTTACCAAACAAGACAACGTGCACCTTATACGCAGTATAAATGTTCACTCAATTACTTTAGTACGTGCGAATGTGGACACATATGCAAAAGAGGAGCTGAGCTGCACTTGCGTACAAAGCGCTTACCCAGTTTTCACTAGAAAACCTCCACAATTGTCTGCACGCAGCAGGAATTCACACCAGCAGGCCTATTTTAACACCTGCGTACCGTCGTCGTTAGCGACGCATCACGCGCGAAATGTGTTTTGGACCCCACCATGACATTTTTATCCACGATTGTTGAATAAAATCACCTCACTATCACGTCTTGTTGGCCACTTGTTCTTTATACCCAGTACATCAAAGATGTAGCAACAGCATCCAAGCGTCTTGCTGTATGACCAGGACAACATTTCTACCTGTCAAGTTTCTGTTTTGTTTTCTACCTGTCAAGTTTCTTTCTTGCTGGACAAATTAACTATTGCGATGGAACCTACAACCAAACAAGCGATATATCGGCTCATGGGCATGAGTTAGCTACAAACGAGGTTAGGGTCGACTTTAGAGGATTAATTGAAGGGTATATTTTATGGCATAACTTGTCTTGTCAGCTTAAAAAAATTCGAAACACATTTGTGTTTAAGAAAGAATTTACGTGCACCTTATATATTACTACATGCTGTAAGATATTTAAAAATAAATTACCCATTTTCTAACATGTATTACGATAATGGGTCAACGTATGAAGGTAATCCGTCCAAATGACTTCGACCAGCATGAACGAATTTGGCAGTAGCGTAGGTCTGGTTGTTGAACAAAGTAAAACCAACATGAACGAATTTGGCAGTAGCGTAGGCCTGTTGAACAAAGTAAACACATCCTACGCCAAACCATTTTGACATATTGTTTACCTCTAGAAACTGTGGTTCCGACTTCGACCATTTCTACAAACCTGGAAGCGCGTTAGATGTTGCGCGCCGCTGGTTCTAAACGCGGTGTAATTTTACAGAACTTGTAGTTGCCTAGGGATTCCACACCTATGACGTTTTTGCGTGACGTCACCGAATTCGTTGTGCAACGTTGCACTATATAAATCGTTGAAAAGTGTACCTCCAAAGATTACGACTGCGTTTCTACTCCTTCAAAATGAGTTAGTCTGCTACTATAATGATATTAAAAATTTACAGGAGCGATTATGACGCCTTCCCGTAATAATGACATTAGCGAAGCACCCAACGGCGCCCTGTTACGTGACGGTCGGTGACGTCATCAATAATCACGTAGATCGACCGTTGCGGGCATCTATAACTGCCGTCCATTCAACACGACTGTTTACCCGCGCATGTGCTACCCAAAAACGTCAGATCGGCGGACTAGTAACGTATAGGAAACAGAGATTACGTGATAACCGCGACCGGCGTTATCTGTAACTGGGTCGGCACTGGACCGAGTTTGTTCGACTGAGTGCACAACGCGCAGAGCGCTAGCGACGGCGTCAGTACTGCACAGTCGGCAGCGATCAACCTCTGCGAAGCCAGTAGCTCCGTCCGTCTCACGAGAGGCATATTTCTCGGTGCACTCCCACACAGAACCTGTGCATTTAATCGCCGAAGTTGCACCAGACCATGGCAACGCTAACTAGGCATTTCAGCCGGCTGGGAAGACCAGTTGTTCGGCAAGCCGTCACGAGGTCGCGGGGGACTCACTTCGACCTGCCGTCCACGGCTGCCGTGCGCGTGGCGTTGAGGCCGGGGCTGTCATATCTCCGACCGACGTCGGCTATCTCCACGGCTCACTTCCACGGTCTCGCCCGCGGAGCGAACTCAGGCAACGAACTATTGCAAGGTACGTGGATTGGTTATTACGCAATTGTTGGCGGGATTACAATTACGTAACGATTAATTTGCTAAATGTTTACGTCCAAGTTTCAAAATGAACGTCAGGCCAAATGGCGTCACCTGCATATTTATTTATTGTTATGTCAATGCAACCAAGATTGGGACAAATTGTATACATATCTTCAATTATGAATCATTCATTGTTTCATTAAAAATCACGCAACCTCTATGCATCAAACGTTGCTGGTAGCTACCCAGAAAAGTAACGAATTTGGATATTTTGTCCAACGTACAATAATTTACGTTGAACAAACTGTCCATATTGGCTGCATGTTAATAATTAAACATGCAGCCACCCGGAATCTATGAATATTTATAAGGCTCCGTAATGTTTTGCTATATAATTTCATCCTTCTAGCGTTCAATGACCCGGTAAACTCCCAGTCGTTCGCTTGGCTTACAGAGTATCTTCGCGAGCCAATAAACTGCCATGACTAGACAGAATATATGTAAACATTTGCGCGCGGCTTTATATAGTAACCGTTATCAAGTAGACCTTAACCGTTGGCCCACATTTCTGGCAGCGTGATTTCAAGTACAAATCATTCAACTGGAACTAATGATTAAGTTGGCATGGCAGTCTCACATTGGAACTCAGTGTAGGCATGGAATTGTGGGTCGGGCGGGTGGGGGGATTGTATTTGGGAATATACTCAACTTTGGGGGTGTTGGTTTGCAGAATTGTAGGGTATTTTAAGAAATATCTGTCTGATTATTATGTGTTTTGTGCAAAATTGTAAGGTATGTGTCGGTATGATAAACAAATAAAATTGTATATTGCAACACATTTGCATTGAATGATTTATATCCAGTGCCAACTCGTTCAATTATTGATAAATGCACCGCTCTGTAACTTTGATATGATAACGTAGCACGAGACAGAACATTTAGAAGCTAAAATTGTGTCATTGCCCGATGTGCAATTCTCCATTAGGCTGTTGCAGAACGCTATTCTCCGTTGGTCATTGTGTTTTGGGTCATTGTAACATTGGACAAATTTCCGATGGTTATCCGTACTTAATTATGGGGTTGGTGATAACGAGGTCACTACATCAGTCTTTGTAACAAGACACGCGGCGTCTACCCCACTGGGTTGACCTACATGTCATAGTATACGGCCGAACATAAGATCACGTTTGTGTACATTATATCTATACACTGCCTCGCCACCGGTGCATGGCCTGGGCACTGCTGATGTCCCTGCAACCTTCCCATTTTTCGCTCATCGTATTACAACAACACGTAATTTATTTTGATAATAACATCTAACATAACTTAAAACACCAATACACCAACACACCAACACATTTGTTATAAGAACACCAAGGAGAATACACAATTCGTGTATCTTTCACTATCAGTGGGTCTGTATCATTGCGTTAATTGTTGTACAATGATGTAGACGCGTGTACAAATGCATAACTACATATATGTCACTAACGTATCATGTTGGCTGCATTTATACAGAGTGTCTTTTAATTGCAGATGGTCACTGCGACGACCAGGTATGGAGATCACAGATCAACCGAAGTATTTCCTGGTGGAAATTATTCTTGGCTAGTAAGTCCCCGTCAAGTGATATGTGGTTTGAGTCTTTACATACATTTTTAGTGGTATCCTCCACACACATGTACTTGGTTTGTGTTGCCGTCCAGAGTGTTTACGTCGACGCAAGTAGTACAGTGACAGAACGTGTAACAGATGGCAATGACTAGGACCAGATGTGATCAACTTCCAATGTTGGGTCATTGAATGACGAGATAGGTTGATATCAGATCGTAGTGCGATGTGTCAAGACGTGAAACCAAAAATAAAGGGTGAATGGTGACAGAGAGATGGTCACGCACGCGCACACCCACACCCCCACACCCACACCCCCACACACAAAGCCACACACACAAAGCCACACACACAAACACACACACACACACACACACACACACACACACACACACACACACACACACACACACACACACACACACACACACACACACACACACACACAAAACACACACACACACACACACACACACACACACACACACACACACACACACACACACACACACACACACACACACACACACACACACACACACACACACACACACACACACACACACACACACACACACACACACACACACACACAACATACATAATACACACGCACGTACACACACGCACGCACGCACGCACGCACGCACGCACGCACGCACGCACGCACGCACGCACGCACACACACACACACACACACACACACACACACGAAATAACTATTGGGAGATCAAACATTAACTGAGGTCGAGCTCCATAGTATCAGCCCAATATGTTGAATGTAATACTACAGTGTGATACTACTGCAATTCTTGTATTTCCCTTAGTCTAATATAGAGACACAAAAAACTTGTTATGAACTGTTTATGTGAAAACCATGCTATGTTACTACCAATGTGAATCGCATAAATTGTTACAATCAAGAATCGATGTATATTATTAAGTTGTCTAAATGTCACTCCACTGGGTTAGTTACAAAAAAAATATCCATAGTTATGATCATGCAAAAGATTGGAGCGGATTAATATTTAGGATCACAGAACACGTGATGCACGAAATTTGACATACATCACAGAGAAAGGAATAGCCCCCGATCACAGCACAGAGAACTGGAATAGCCTATAATCACATCACAGATAATTGGAATAGCCCCCAATCACATCACATATAATGGCATAGCCCCCAATCACATCACATATAATGGAATAGCCCCCAATCACATCACATATAATGGAATAGCCCCCAATCACATCACATATAATGGAATAGCCCCCAATCACATCACATATAATGGAATAGCCCCCAATCACATCACATATAATGGAATAGCCCCCAATCACATCACATATAATGGAATAGCCCCCAATCAATCGGGAGGCGAATGGTCCTGTTGTTGATGTCCTATTTACCATTTCGAGTGTGGACGTATTTAAGTGAATATGTTTGCGTTATACTGTAATGTGTATGATTAATATACAGTATGTGCTTTTGTCAAGTATTTGTCGCTTTCTGAAATCAGAACCTTGTAAGAAATCCGCTCTGACGAACCAGATTTGCTGCATAAAAAGATGTAACAGATAAATAAATACAGTCCGCGATTGTTGTCTGTTTTGTCGTGTGTTTGATTGTTATCTGTGTTGAAGCCAGGCGGTGTCAATAGAAATAAGCATTGTGCATTCTAACAGCGAACACGGCACCAGACAGGGATGTGTTGTTGTTCGCGAGTCGTGTCAAGGCTTGCGTTGTTTACATGTTGATAATGTGACACCTGTTGACAGGTCTGGTATGTTCAGCAAGATCTGTCTGAGAACTCCGAATTGGCTGGTAGTAATGTACTCATTGTACTGAAGCAACTTAATTTTACTTTGTGTTTATACAGCAACGTATTAACTGACTTTATCCTGGATCTATAACAATTTAATATACAACTATTTTACTTTGTGCTCATACAACAACGTATTAATTGACTTTATTCTGGATCTATAACAATTTAATATTCAACTATTTTCGCTTTTGCTCCATAAGTTTCTAGAGTTTCCGACATATTGGTAGTCGAATGACGAATAAGACAATACTTTGGAGAGTCGGTAGTTAATTAATTACGTAATTAACAGGACTTGATGAACTCCATTTAACTACATCAGCTAGCAAACTCCTGCATTGTGGCGACGGAAGATATTTTGTTACTATTCAATATTGCAAATCTCTCTTATTATGTTAATCCGTTCACCAGATACAGCCACCACGATCGCGTACCACAGCGTACTGAGAATGGCTGAAGCATCGCGATTGGCGCAGCTTTCTCTGGAAAATAAATTGCCTTTGTGTTGTTTTTGTTGCGTCGATTACATTAAATGCCGTTCTCCTATTGTAGAGGTTGCGCCACAGACGAAGGATGTGAGCGCGGGTGATGTAGAACGCATTGTGACAGACGACACTGGAACTTTGATCGACGTGCGTAATCCAAACGAACTGGAGGAGACCGGAAAGATCGGCGACGCCATTAATGTGCCACGTAAGTAGAATCATTGTACAAGGTGACCGTTACAGCTGATTTTGATAGGAAGTTATATGTAATTAATTATTTACCTTGGTGTATAATAATAGCCGTTTCCCGGAATGTCATGTTTATGATCGCTAGACGGCGTCCGTGTATAAATGCAGTGCATCTTGGGATCGATTGTTGAAGGAAGTACAGCTTTAACTTCAAATTAAAGGGTCAGGAAGAATTACTTTCAGCGAGAATGCAGCGTACCAACAATAACGCTTACTAATGTTAAATGGAAATCACACCGCTAGCATTGGAACACAAAAATCAGCTGATCTGATGTTTGTATAACTTTGAACGCGACTGACCATGCGTTGGCAAAGATACGCGATTGTTTCATTTGACGGTAAAAGATTCGCGCGAATTACGTGGTGTACTTCCGTCGAAAATGTGAAGCGATTTCACCTTTATGTTGGTGTTTTATTATACACCAGAGGCGCCACGGGTTATTCCGGGTAGCCACAAACTCTGTGTAAAAATGACCTAAAGAATTATCGTCTTATCTCCAATCTCAGTATTAGTGAAAAGCATTGGAAAAGTAGTTGCTAATCGCCTTCATGAACGTATTTATAAACATCACTTATCAAATGAACTACAGTCTGCATATAGACGATTTCTCTCTACAAAATAGCTCTTCTCAAGATACACAATAGTATAGTTGACAACATGAACGACAGCAAAGTTACTGCATTCACTTTACTAGATCTCACAGCTGATTTTTATACGATTGATCATTCAGTACTTTTACAATGCCTTCATAGAAGTTTTGGCATTTCTGGCCCAGCTCTTCGGTGGTTCAAATCATAATTTTTCAGACAGACACCAAAGCATTAACATATCTGGCACACCATCTTGCCCACAACACCTTCCATTCGGAGTGCCGCAAGGATCCGTCCTTGGACCTGTTCTGTTTAGCTTATATACTACGTCTCTCAGCTAATTCATTACTAGTCATAATCTCAGTCATCACCTGTATGCTGATGACACAGGTTTACATATCACTATCACAATCAAATGCACAAGAATCTGTTTCGACTTTAAGTGATTGTCTCACTGACATCTTGTTTTGGATGGAATCAAGTTAGCTGAAACCTAACCCAGATAAAACATACCTTACTATTATTGGCACTAAGCAACAACAAAATAGGGTCATCAGCTATTTTCCAGTTAAACTGCTTGGCAGTGATACATTCCCATCAGATACTGTTCGTAATCTAGGTGTTGTCTTTGGTAGTGACTTCAACTTTCGCCAGCATATTTCTCAAGTATGCAAATTCTGTTTCTACCATATACGTAACCTCCGTCGAATTAGGCGTCACGTATCTTTACCTAATGCTAAAACAATATCAACAGCACTAATTAGTAGCCTTGCCTATTGTAATTCATTGCTAAACAACATTGCTAAAAGAGACTTAGCTAAACTCCAATGAGTACAAATTGTCTGGCACGTGTAGTACTCGGGGCGTCTCGTTTTTCAATATCACTACTACTACTTAGACAAGTACACAGGCTTCCTGTTACTTATCGAATCCATTTTAAACTGTCCATTCTTACATATCATGCTAATTTTACACAGAAACCATCCTACTTGGCTGGTCTCTTGCATCTTTCAAATATATCTATGCAGCTCAGATAATCCATTTCACAACAACTTATTGTTCCTAAAACTAAGCTTAACTTGGGCAAACGTGCTTTCTCTGTTGCTGCGTCTCGTGTCTGGAATGAACTCCGGATCACTTTGAAAACAACTGAAACTTTAGCTACCTTCCGAAAAAACTCAAGACATATTTATTCCAAATTGCATTTCCACCATAAATGTTCGGTTGTTTCTCGTTCTGATAGTGACTTTTGTGCGTCGCTGTTCACGATTATGCGTAATGATTATGTTTTGTTGCGCCTCTGAGCTCAGATTCCTGAGGATATAGGCGCCATAGAAGTTAATTATTATTATTATTATATTTGTCAATTAATATTGACGACATATTTGTGAACGCAATTTCTATGCTGTCTTATAGTTGGTGAACTCAGAGAAGCCTTCAACCTGCCAGAAGATGAATTTGAGACGAAGTACGGTGCACCTAAGCCGTCGAAAGAGGCTGACAACTTGGTGTTGTATTGCCGCTCTGGAGTTCGAGCAGCCAACGGCTGTGAAGAGCTCAGCAAACTTGGGTATCAAAAGTACGTACGACTCAGTCTCGTTCACAGTTAGTCACATTCGCCAGTTTCTTCGGCGTGAATTCTGGGAGGCTTTTAAATTCGAATCCTAACGTTTATATTCGACCTGATCCCGGCGTTCTTATTAAGATACCGGATGGGCCAAGCCTCCTGCTTTGGGAAGAAGATCTTCTTTTCTTTGCCAATTTTGTCACATCTCCTGCTTCTCCTTCTTTGTTAAATAATCGCCTCGTTGAAACAAATCCACATTTTCTATAAAAAAAGTGCCTATATATAATGCATAAACTAGCATACTTGATACCCTTTTCTCTAACATTTGCTGTCAGTATTGTGGGAGGGGACCATAGTCATAGATGTTCTTGCACATGAATAATAACGCTGATTTTGTTTTTGTCAAGATTTGTAGCGACATTCTGTACAATGCTTTGTGTCATTTGTAGAGTGAGCCGTTATCCTGGTAGTATGAATGAATGGTCGTCACTGCACCCAAAAGGTTAGTATTGCGATGACGCTGACTTTACGTCTACACGGTGGAGCCACTAGTAACACACAAGTGGCTCCACCTTGTTGAACACGTTTGAGAAACTAACATTCACCAACTTTCGGTTGAAAGAATTAAATTCTGATTGTGTCGGTGTATATGAAATACTCGCTGGCAATATGAAATATTAAATTACATAATAAAAAAGTACTATTCATGAATAACTTATGTTGGAACCACGTATATATATAATATATATATATATATATATATATATATATATATATATATATATATATATATATATATATATATATATATATATATATATATATATATATATATATATATCATAATAGTTACAATAATGACGTATTTTTCAGCAGATTTAAACCTGTAAAAAATATCTAATGTAAAATCTATCGGGATAATTACTTCGAGGTATAAATTATTATTATTAAGCCTGAGCTGTTTCATACCCACAGATGACAAACGTACCGAAGAGTAGTTTCTACATGCAAAGGACACGTTCAATGCCACTTTCTCAGTGATATAGCATACTTTAAAATTAGAAACACACATTTCGTTATTCATTTGAGGGAATGCAGCGGCTGGAGAGTAAGCGGCAATACAGTTCTATGCTTGTTGAAAACATAGAAACCTAACTGGCTGTTCGGCAGCTGAGACAACTACTGATGGTCGTCTGATAGGACCACAACTTACATAGCATTATTATTTTTCAGTCACACCGAAAGACTTTTCATCGAGTGACGTAGAACGTATGGTAAATGATAACAGCGGCATTTTGCTTGATGTTCGTAATTCCAACGAACTCGAAGAAACGGGAAAGATCGGTAACGCCATCAATGTGCCGCGTAAGTCCATTTTACGCGTACACAGTATACACCTTCGTCCTGCTGCATAACACATTTTATTCGAACTGTGAATCCTGTTGGCAGCCATTTTCAGTGGCCATGAACTGTGGAACGGAGAATGTGTACCTGTCTTGACGAAACATTTATTGACAATTAAACAAAAATAATTATCCGTGTCTTTACTGTTCTAATATAGCATTACGTTGCACTAGTTAAAATAAAGTATTTTATCTTTTTCGTGAAACAAAACAATTATAATGATGGCTTATTTCTATGTTATATCTATGCCACTGATTAATTATCAACAAGAAGCCTTTTTTACTGTTGAAATACGAACACGAAGATAACTCCTACACGGTGTTGTAGTTGGTGAGATCGCAGAAGCCTTCCAGCTGTCCGACGAAGAGTTTCAACAGAAGTACGCTGCACCATTGCCGCCGAAGGATGTAGAGGATATGGTCGTGTACTGCCGCTCCGGCGTCCGGGCAGCCAGCGCGTGCCAGGAGCTCATCAAACTCGGTTATCTAAAGTACGTACGGTCAGACGATGATAACGTCACAGTAGAGAAAGTCTTGTTTTCTGTTTCCGGTATAATGTACAGCTGTTGGACATCTTCAGTTTGTTGTTCCTAATGTCGTGGTCCTTTGTGGTTTCGTTGTGATCAGACGGTGCGTCCAATGGACCATTTCGTTTCCGATTTCATTTTAGGAAAATACATGAGGAACTATTCACCAAGATTCGTATAGGCTCATTAGCGTGATTTCTCTAAGAAACCACCATATTGTTCGCGGGTTTCAGCGATGACGTCTGTCTCGAAAGCGTTGATACAGTTGAAGATAAATGCATGTAAAATGGGTCAGTGAAGTTGTGATTCCAACTGATGTGTCAATGGTTCATATGTCAACTATGGTTTTGGTTTTGCAGAGTGAATCGCTATCCTGGCAGTTGGCTGGAATGGGAGGCGCGTAGCCCGGAAAGTTAGGACGAACTGTACACGACTTGATGCCCCCAAAACGACCACGTCAGCGATAGCGTTCTAGGCACTTACACAAAATATTTTTCAAGTAAAAACAGTGTTATATACATATCTTCAAAAATGTCTTGTGGCGTGTTTTCAGAATAAAGCGTCACTAGAAATGTTTTCGAAACACTGTACGTTGCGTTACTTTAACGGAATTGTATGCAAATGTACGTTTGAACGATTTGTCTTCCAGATGACAACCTGTCAAAAGAACATGCGTATTTCGTAAGAACTCTAAATAGGAAAAACATTTCTTGGGAATTATCATGTGTTCAAATTCGCTGGGTTTCATAACAATGGACTGTTTAAGTGTGTTAAAATTGAAACGATAAATGGCTTTCATTCTTAATCGGTCTTGCTACTGAAGTACCGTTAGACGGAAATGTTGCTCAACGTCATGGTGAATATGAATGCTGTATTTTCAATGTACAAATTAAAAGTAGCGTAAATTTTGCAATAAAATTAATCGTTTGCATAATGCACGTGTTCAAATTTGTGATGAAATGTTTCAGTTTTGTTTTTTAGTTAACAGCTGAGAACCCCAGTATTGTTTCGTTTCATTGAATCAAGTTCTGAGATTGGCTGGTTCTCGATCCACCGTGTGGCGCCACTATATTTAAGGTCATGAATTGTAGCATATCAGAACTTGAAGCATTGTCGTCAAAAATATATATAAGATGAATTGTTTGCCGAAATTCTGGACAAATATAGTCGTTTTCGTTGTAAAGAAAGACCGAGGTTTGAAGTGTAGGCCTACAGATTTTAGCGTGGATAAATTTCACCACGTGGTGTCGCCACCTCACGTGGGCTGGATAATTAGAGCCTTGATTATCCAAGCAACATTTATCTGATCATCGACAGCCGTAACAGTGGAACTACGCATCTTATCGCTGTCCCGAACTCCCACTCACACTAACCTGGTGCCAGTCAAAATGAAACTGGGGGCGTAACTGGCTCCACGTCCGCCATGTGGCGCCACGATTATAGTCACATTCAATGAGGTCGACAAAATTTAGTGTCGACAAAAATAAATGAATTCAATGTATAAGAAACATCATTTGCCTCGAACATGTAAACACAGTATTGTACTTCATCCACACTTTGTCGAGACATAGTCATGATTCCTGGTATAATGAGGCAGATAATGACATTAGTCGTTAATATTATCGGTCGAACTGCGCATTAGGCTTGTTTATAGTTACATGTCGTTCCAGAAAACACGTGTAGGGGGGTCAGAATTTCAAAATGTGTACCGATGCGCCATTTTATTGACAAATTAGAAAGATCCTCAATTCTCTTTTTCATTATAATTTACGGAAAGCGGAAAGAGTTTGCGGCAAACATGCGGGATACCTTGGTAGTTCATATGTGACAGTCATGATAGCAGTGCTTACCAAATGCCTCAGGCCAATATGCCATTAATACGCTCGAGATTGTTTAAGGGAACGTCAAACATATTACCAGAAACAACCGCGTCACGCACGTGATGCAATACTCGTTGATACAATGACTATTTATGTGTAAGCTGTGTAACCTTACCTAGAGAAAATGGATGTCATAATACATATTTTGTTAAGGTCGCTCCCGTTTATTACATTAGACATATTCTCACGCATCTATGCTCCAATGTAGTCAACGAGGATGCCTGTTTTTCTATGATTGACAGTGGATTAATTAGACACGAGGGAGTAAAGTACTGCATAAGGCCCAACGTCAGGATCTAGCGAGTAGAGCGCTACATAAGGCCCAACGTCAGGATGGAGCGAGTAGAGCGCTACATAAGGTCCAACGTCAGGATGGAGCGAGTAGAACGCTACATAAGGCCCAAAGTCAGGATGGAGATAGTAGAACGCTACATAAGGCCCAACGTCAGGATGGAGCGAATAGAGCGCTACATAAGGTCCAACGTCAGGATGGAGCGAATAGAGCGCTACATAAGGTCCAACGTCAAGATGGAGCGAGTAGAACGCTACATAAGGCCCAAAGTCAGGATGGAGCGAGTAGAACGCTACATAAGGCCCAACGTCAGGATGGAGCGAGTAGAGCGCTACATAAGGTCCAACGTCAGGATGGAGCGAATAGAGCGCTACATAAGGTGCAACGTCAGGATGGAGCGAGTAGAGCGCTACATAAGGTCCAACGTCAGGATAGAGCGAGTAGAGCGCTACATAAGGTCCAACGTCATGATAGAGCGAGCAGAACGCTACATAAGGCCCAACGTCAGGATGGAGCGAGTAGAACGCTACATAAGGCCCAACGTCAGGATGGAGCGAGTAGAGCGCTACATAAGGTCCAACGTCAGGATGGAGTGTGTAGAGAGCTACATAAGGTCCAACGTCAGGATGGAGCGAGTACAGTGTTGCATAATGCCCAACGTCAGGATGGAGCGAGTAGAGTGCTACATAAGGCCCAACGTCAGGATGGAGGGATTGAGTGCTCAGTGGTATATTGGGGGGGGGCATTAAATGTTTTATTGTTTTCGTAGGTTGCGCCATTACATGGTAGCTTGGTAAACTAATGGGTGACTCGGCTTGGCCTCCCTTTGGCGCTTTTTGCTAGATCCTAGATACGCCACTGGGCGTGCTGCGTAAGGCCCACTGCCCTAACTTTGTCTTTTGTATGGGATATTATTGCAACGGTAATCAAGTTCCACCTTTCATAACTACACAATCGTTTTGCTATTTCAATTACCTATGCTCGCTCACGGAAATCGGAACTATTGTGAGCGCTATAATCAACAGCCCTCCTCCACCTTGAAGAGAGTCGGGTAATGAATCGTCTGCTACCTGATACACGCAGCTTTGTACTTCTGTCTGTTTTCCTTAGCGACCGCCGTGTTTAAGCTACAAAACAATGCGATCTTTCGGTGTGGCTGTTGTGTCAACTCCGTCGCCAATGAAACTAGTCGCGTCGCTACAACCAGCCAGCGATCCTCTTCCAACGTGACGCTTCTTCATACCATACCAAGACAACAACGCGCTCACAAGCGACTGTCATTGATTGCAAGCAGAGATGGGTTGTGCTGCTTCCTGCGTACTAGAACAATGCGGTGTAGAACTTCCCGAATGGTGTAACGCGGACAACCTTAAGAAGGTCCAGAAAGCAATGAAGGCGTGTGAGTATGATTAACATGTATGATAAGCGCTAGACGTAGTGCGCGATGTGGCAGGGGCCTTAACCTCCAATCTCCCACCTGTTTGGGGGGGGGCAACCTCCCGTCTCCCACGTGTTTGTGGGGTCAATCTCCCATCTCCCACCATTTTTGAGAGGCCAATTCCCACCAATCTTACCTCCCACCTATTTTTGAGGCAAATCTCCAACCATTTTTAAGACCAACATCCAACGTCCCAGTTCCTACCAAACCCTCTACATTTGTGTCGGGCGCGGAAGCGTAGCGGCTAGAACGCCGGGCTCTCAAGCGAGAGAACCCGGGTTCGAAACCTTTTGCCGCCGTTTCGAAACGTTCGCAATTTCGTTCATCCCACGTTGTAACAGTTCGCTCAGCTGTATAAATGAGTACCTGGCTACAGACACGGGTGGATATCTGAACGAATAATCTTCGCGCAATAATTGTAGCGCTGCTGAATGCTTCCCCGAGAAAGCGCTTTGAGCAGTTCCGGTGACTGGATACCGCGCTATACAAGAACACACCATTACTTACTTTATAGTGTTGTTTGGGACGAATAAATATATAATAATAATTTTCCAACATAGGAAAATACACTAAATGCGTGGTAAATACAATAATTTGTAATGTTAGAAAATGGGTAAACTGCCTTAGATTATGTGTCAACCCTAACCATGTACTCTTGTTTAGTATTAGATAGTATGTGACATATTATATACAATTACCAGTAGAACACACACTCTTTACATACATTATTTTTACTAAAGTACTAAATATTACAGTGTTGGTATGTGTAGTGCTAGAAGCAACAATATTATAATATATTATGTTAATATTACGCGATACTGCTTATATAAACGAGATAATTGAGGGCCAGGTTAAAATGTTCTATTGATGTGGTTATTTTATATAATCTAGACTGAGATCCCATAATTGCATAACCCTCGGCAGGTTGCAGTTTAATGTAGGCAACTGAAAATAAATTTGGAACAAGATGGACTGGAGAATTACATTACAGCTGCATGTCTGTGTTATTATATTGACTAATGTGACATAAATGATGCTGAAAATACAGTATAATTTCACACATAAAGTGTGATCGATATACTTGTAATATAAAATTAATAGTGTTCACTGTAGAAGTTAGGCAGTTACCAGCTAGAGGTGGTGTATGCATAAAGTATTCGAACGAACACGAATAGTTTGAGAAGTTATTCGAATAAGGATCATTTGAGAAAGTATTCGAATACGGATGCAATACTTTAAAGAATATTTGGGCAAAACGTAATGTAAACATTGAATGAAGTGTATAGTTGTCAACGTCCCAGCAACAGTACGACGTACCGCAGCAAGCAATACTACTAATTGGCGGGAGTATTTGTCACGACACGTTCACAATGTGCTCGTATCCAATGACTGTGAGTTGTTTACGCGTTCTGTTAAGGGGCCGTTCACAATTGTCGACATTTATCTATTCGTAAAAGGCGTACTAATCCTCAGACCCCCGTGACCCCCCTCCCCCTGTGTCCCCCCGTGACCCCCCCCCCTGTGTGTCCCCCCTCCCCGAATAAGTACTTTAAAATGTTGATAATTTTCCAGGTTGCAAAATATATCGATGTAGCAATGCTGTGACACATGTATTTAGGACATACAATAATGGCCACCAGAATACGTTTATAAACATTTATCTGTAATAATTGTTAAAGTATTGTGTTTTACTAACAACTCTATGGTGTCACGTTAATAACTGTTTAACACAAAGTTGTGAAATTCCGATATGTCGGACTGTAACAGTGTATTACAAGACAGCGCCGTTACCGGTTACACGATTTAAAACTACAGTAGTTCCGTAACAGTTCACCGCGGGGCGATGCATAAGTCAACACTGGTCACATTTCGCATGCGACCGACATTAAAATTTTTTTTTACGCGGGCTTTGACCCCCCCCCCCGGTCCCCCTTTAGTACGCTTTGTTCGAATAGGTAAGTGTGAAACTGTGAACGGCCGATTATATTAGATTAGTGAAATGGTCTGAGAAATGGCAGATGTTGTTCAATTTGGGGAAATGTAAATGCCTACATACAGGACATGGGAACTTGAATGTAAACTATAAAATGGGAGATACTGTTCTGGGTACTACTGTAAAAGAAAAGGACTTAGGAGTTACAATAAGCGCTGATATGAAAGTTTCAGAGCAGTGTGGTATTGCAGCTTCAAAGGGTAATCAAATTCTTGGATTGATTAGAAGAAACATAACATACAAGGGAAAAAACTTAATTATACCACTTTTTAATGCAATAGTTAGACCTCATTTAGAATACTGTATACAAGCATGGAGACCATATCGTAAGAAGGATATAGATACGCTTGAACGCATACAAAGGAGAGCAACTAAAATGATTCCAACTGAGAGACCTTAGTTATGAAGAACGCTTGAAATAATGTGGTTTAACAACTCTAGAGACAAGGAGGTTAAGAGGAGATCAGATTGAAATTTTTAAGATATTGAATGGGTATGAAAATATTGATAGAAATATGTTTTTCTCACTCAAGAAGGATAGCAGAACTAGAGGACATGAGGTAAAATTAGTAAAGGATCAATGTAGATTGGACATCAGGAAGCACTCGTTCTCACAGAGGACAATAAATGAATGGAACAAATTGTCTACAGATTGTGTAACTGCTAGCAGCGTGAATATGTTTAAACACAAGGTTGACACATATCTCAGGAGGGCGGGTTATAAGTAGATGAACATTGTTGGACTCTCGATAAGCCAATGGCTTCCTTGTTCACTTGCCATCTGGGCCTTTGGCTTGGATGGCAAATCTTGTTAAATCTTGTTAATGTGTCGCGCTAGAATCCACGGAACGGAAAGAGTTGCGCGGATTAATACACGCTCTAACAAGTATGAACGTCCTCCTTTCCGGACGGGCGCGCTGAGAGACAGGCTCAAAAATGTATCTACAGTTGTGTGCTACACAAACGTTGTTATCCTTGAAAATGTGTACAGCTAATACGTCCATTTCATGTTGACATGAAAGGCCAAGTGCTCTCAGCAAGATTGAAGATTATCATCCAAGGCAACACACCCAGATGACAAGTGGACAAAGAAGCCATTGCCTTATCGAGAGTCCAACCATTTTTCATCTATGTGTAACCCGCCCTTCTGGGAAACTTGTTAATTTTGCTTGACGCTGCTAGCATTTACAGTACTGGTTATAAACCGGTAATCTGGGCTTCACAAGTGAAATAAGGCGTTCGCAAGTCGTGGTTAAGTAAGTTGTGTTCTTTCAGTCATTGTCAGCATAAAATTAGCTGACTGAGCCATTGGTGCGAGCCGCCCGAGCGTTGTTACAGTTGTTACAGTTGTAACAACTTGACCCAATACGATTGTAACAACTTGCTCCAAACACATTTTTTGCAGTTGAACGCGCGTGGACGATAACGAATCCTTTTTTCAGTTTAACTTCTACTTGGCATAGCCCCTTATACTATATAGCAGACATGTTTCAAGTTTCATTCATGAAACCTAAAAAGTGGCTGCCTGAGATGATATTATGTGGGCATGCCAAAAACAGTCTTAAGTGGTTAAAAGGTAATTTCTGTCCACGCCTCGTTATTTTCGTTTTCTTAACTCCCGATTTTTGGACTACCGTTGATGATATAATTTTTAGTTACCAAAGGGGACTCATTCCCCGGATTCTTACAAACAATTGTGAATGGAATATGAAATAGTGAATATATATATATATATATATATATATATATATATATATATATATATATATATATATATATATATATATAAATATATATATATATATATATATATATATATATATATATGTATGTATGTATATATGTATATATATATATATATATATATATATATATATATATATATATATATATATGTATATATATATATATATATATATATATATATATATATATATATATATATATATATATATATATATATATATATATATATATATATATATATATTGCCATTCACTATTTCATACTCCATTCAATAATTCATATTCCATTCACAATTGTTTGTTATGTAAGAATCCGGGAAATGAGTCCCCTTTGGTAATTAAAATGAAACCATAGACCTATTGGAAAGAGCCAATATAACAACCAGCAATGCTGATAAAAGCCCAGCTTCGGCGGATGGGCGATTCCCCTGGATGACGTCATAAATCTGGAAAGAGGACAAGAGACGTCCCCCCAAAGGTTACAAAAGCAACATTAAACAAACCCAAAGAACTGGAAAACGCACCTTGGAGACGGTTTACGCGAGAAGTCTGTAATCAGTTTGAGAGCAAGAGATGCATCCGTTTGGATGCTTCCCATGAGCACAGTAACCAGCAGGGTTAGGGTTAAGGTTTTATATATATATATATATATATATATATATATATATATATATATATATATATATATATATATATATATATATATATATATATATATATATATACGGGCATAAGCTTGTTCGCACGGGCATAAGCTTGTTTGCACGGGCATAAGCTTGTGTGCACGGGCATAAGCTTGTTTGCACGGGCATAAGCTTGTTTGCATTAATATGACCTGAGACGGCCAACAGTATGCGTGAGATTATTCCCTACTTGCGCTGATAGCACTGAGCTTCGATCGTATCTCCGAGGATATTCTTATGATCGGCAGTGACGTCACGCGTAAATGCCACTTCACTCAAGATTATCGGTCGACTGCCCGCATGACAGCACCATGTCTCCCTGCCAGAGTGATCATGATATTTTGTTATGTGTGTGTGGTTGGCGCGAGTTACGTGTTACGTGTTACGGGCGCTGGTCCCACGCCTCGTTAGTATACTGACTGTCAAAACTGTCAGCGGACCGCCCATTGACATTTTAGACAATAAAAGACGTGTTGCGCCTGAAGGCTTCCAGTCGTGTTTATGTGTATAGATGTTTGTGATAAGAATATTGATGCGTGTTCCACATTGGGTCTTACGATATATCAAATTGCTTTTATCTGTTTCAGAACAATTGGATATATTTCGTACCGCATTTTAAAAAAAAACCACTATCATGAACATTTATCATTTTTGTCAATTCATAAATGCGTTCCACTGTATAAAGTGCTGTCCCGGTAGAAATTGAATGATTAGAAGGGCTGCCACCTGGTGTCCTGTAAGGAAACTGGACACCATTTTTCATCGTTTGGATCCGGCCATCAGACCCGTGACCAGAATTGTGAAACTTTCCAATTTACCCGTTATCACTTTTTAGTTACCAGTGATGCAAAACAAACAAAAAACAGTTATACACGTATCGGGGGTTAGTACACCCACCCTATGCTCATGTGTACACCCCTACTACTGGCATTTGCAGGATATTCTTTTGATCTACTGCAAGTCTCGTTGCTTCAGTGATCCTATTTGTAGGGAATGTGTGTTTTAACAGTTTACGCTGCAGGTATGATGGCTTCTCTAAAATATTGAATTACCCCTTCATAAAAAAGATGTTACAATTGTACACATATATCTCTTAAATATACTAATTAGTCATTGTCACATATGTTTATTAATGTTTTCTTATTTATACTTGATAGTTACACGTAGTTTATTATTTATATTTGTTGTTCATGTGGCTAACCATTCGCCCGCACCGATTTTTGTATGTGATGGGGCTGTTGCCATAGGTGACAAATTTCAATGGGTTTATTACATGAAGAAGACCCGATGTGTCGTCCCATTGTATATGGAATATAAAAACGAGTTATGGTCCCACAAATTTTTTATTTAAAAAGGAAAAAAAACCTTTATTTTATTTTTAGAACAAAAACCCGCTATGATTTAAAAAAAACCATTGCAATATCGGGACAACGGTCCCTGGCTAAGGGCTGCCGGCAAAAATCTCACGCATGTGTTTTGACACAAGTAGATTTTTATCTCTTGCGACGCATAGTGCTGAAATCTACTCGGTGCGCGCGCAACGGAACAGTGATTTGGTTACAAGAGACAAGAAAAAAGGAGCAATGTTTGATGTTAGAGACAAAAGTGTCTCGCCCAAAGACTAAAATCGCTTCCAAAAAAAAACCCCGACAAAATAAATAGAAGTCTCCAGTTTCTAGTTCGTTGAACCTTTCGGCGTTGTGATGACGCAAGTCCTTAGAACACAATACAACGCCCGCAGAAATAATTACAATCCAACGTAGCCTGCTCATGAATCGGCACATATGCCGATTCATATGCCCATTGTATGTACGTAAGAAGATGGTTTGCTAAATCAATTGGCGATAAATGATACAAATAATAAAGTCAAATGTCTTTTAGTTTTATTACCGCTAGTTGGCGTGGGCTGATCGTAGTCAGGCAGATAAAATCGTCTCGAGTGCGCGTAATTGGAGATCGATCCCAATCGACTGGAATCTTCGTCGTTTGTCACATACGTTGCCCGTGTGCGCTAGTTTAAACACTCGATATCACATTAGTAACAAACAGGCCCAAACATATCTACGGTTATGCAAGTTAAGCGGTTTTTTGTGTGGTGCCATAGCATCCAAAAGAACTGTTATATAAGACGCTATCTTACATTCACAGCGTCTGTCGAAACATTAAATTGGCCAATCTTTTAAGGTCAGCCGATGCTCCTGTTTTCTATCGCGACTGTTCGACTAACTCTTGTCGACGTTATTTTGTTTTTCAGTGAGAACGTTAGCGGCGATGAGTCCGGATCTTGCATTATTAGCCCGCGTGGAGACAATGGTGAAGGAAAACAGTGGAACACTGATCGACGTGCGTAACCCGGAGGAAGTTAAAGATGGAAAGATTGGTAACGCCATTAACGTGCCTCGTACGTACATTTCATTTTACCACGGCCTCGGCTTGATCACAAATGCGACCAGTCACTTAATTTAGGAATGAGGCTAGGTTAGGAATGAACTGTCCCTATTTTTGCTGTTTGCTGTCCCAGTAAATGTATGTGGCTAAGAACCAAACCCATTTCTGACCCATTTAAATCTCCTTCTATAACCTTCCCTTCTAATGAGCGAATACACTCCTCTAACGTGTGCCGTCTTGCTGGTAAAGCCCAGTAATTGTACCAACAGTCTTAATGTGACTTACACTTGGTACACCCAATTCCCAATTCAAACAAATGGTGTTGATTCTAGCGAGGATGTGGTAATTACTTCGTTACGTTTTAGCGAAAGAAATCGCAAAGGCTTTCGTCGCACTGTCAGACGAGGACTTCAAATTGAAGTACGGATTGCCGAAGCCATCGAAGGAAGAAGACATCGTATTGTACAGTGTCTCTCGTGCGAGTGCCTTCGCTGTCGCCACCATTCTGAAGAACGTGCTGAAGTATGAAAAGTACGTGCTACTAGCTGATGTCTGCACGACAGAGCGTGCAAATGACGTCGTGCCCTTTAATCGTTTAGTCACATGCATGCACATGATGACATCACTTGTTATTTATTATTCGGTACACAGCTTCCGTTATGTCATGTTAGATTACGTAACTCTGAACAACAGGAGTTCGTAGTTACGCACGTAATTGTTAGCAGCGATATGCGTGTTTTCTAAGATTGTTCCGAGTTGCGTGATCTATGTCAAACGTCCTCATAAGTTCCTCTGTACAGTACGAACGCTTCATGAAAGTTGTATGTGATTTTTGATTTTCGGGATATGAATTTGTTATTGCCACGGGCATTGCCGTACAAAAACTTGACTGCTTAGTGTGAGGAGTCATGAGCTCTTGCAGTGACTGCTTTTTCTCCCGTGTAACGCCCGGCAACTCAGCTAGTTCTATTATAATGTTCCTCCTGTAAGCATGTCATAGTTTCACTTTCGACACTATCCCTAATGTTTCTACGATGTTTGTGACGAACACTGTTAGTTCGGCAGTAACGTATAACGTTGCCACTGCGGTCCTTACTTCTGTCGTAGAGTGAGCGTCTACGCAGGTGGCTGGATGGATTGGTCGGCAAGACACCCTGCAGGTGAGACCATCTCCGGACCACCCGTGGTCTTCGTATCTTCTCAGAACATGCCGCATATCGTTTGTATGCGACACATTAGCCAGCGTAACAGATGAGAATAATGTCTTTACTTACTATAAGCCATATTGATCCATAGTGACCGTATACATTGAACATATTGATCCATAGTGACCGTATACATTGAACATATTGATCCATAATGACCGTATACATTGAACATATTGATCCATAGTGACCGTATACATTGAACATATTGATCCATAGTGACCGTGTACATTGAACATATTGATCCATAGTGACCGTAAACATTGAACATATTGATCCATAGTGACCGTATACATTGAACATATTGATCCATAGTGACCGTATACATTGAACATATTGATCCATAGTGACCGTGTACATTGAACATATTGATCCATAGTGACCGTGTACATTGAACATATTGATCCATAGTGACCGTATATATTGAACATATTGATCCATAGTGACCGTATACATTGAACATATTGATCCATAGTGACCGTATACATTGAACATATTGATCCATAGTGACCGTGTACATTGAACATATTGATCCATAGTGACCGTATACATTGAACATATTGATCCATAGTGACCGTATACATTGAACATATTGATCCATAGTGACCGTATACATTGAACATATTGATCCATAGTGACCGTGTACATTGAACATATTGATCCATAGTGACCGTATACATGGAACATATTGATCCATAGTGACCGTATACATTGAACATATTGATCCATAGTGACCGTATACATTGAACATATTGATCCATAGTGACCGTGTACATTGAACATATTGATCCATAGTGACCGTATACATTGAACATAGATCGCAGCCCAATTCAAGAGGAGCAAAGAGAGAATCTAGGCGGCTAATCAGATGGATTATGATTGATTTTGTGTGTGGGGGGGGGCTTTATATAGCGGCCTGGTACGATTGTGCCACTTATACCATGGTTAATCCGGCACTGGATTTACCACGATATTACACATATTATATTGTGTATAATGGATGGATTAACAAACACGAGTATGAAATGTTGAACAGATGGTAGCAAGGGTGAGGAACTGTCTGCGGAGGAGCTGAACAAGCGATACGAGGCCAAGTTGAAGGAGCGCGGCACCACAGCCAAAGACGAACAGGAAGCGGTCAGCAAAGCGATCAGTAAGTCGATATATGCATGGAATGTTGTCTTCTGTGGGCGACAATAGGGATGTTTTTGCTGTTGCGATAGTATCGCGATAGCTGTGTGACTATTACAATACTATTGCCATAGTTTCAGAATTATCGCGATAGTATTGCGATAGTATCAGAGAATAGTGAATAGCCAGGAAAATAGTCCCAAACTGTAATTGATGGGTGGCGCCATCTCGTAGCATTGGAGGTAGTTGTTTAAAATGCTAAATCCGTGAATGACGCTGTTTATTTTATTATTACAGCGCCACAAGTAGTCCTACTGATTTATTTGGCAAATATCGTTAGTATCAATAGTTCAGTGTACTATCGACAATAACTATTGACAGTTTAATTTACCATCGATTGTATCGTATGGACTATTGCGACACTGTTCGATGCATTGTAACTACTTTCTTCTGTCATTGCTGATGTATCGTGAATTATTATTTCTCCCACGCGCGCTTAATGATACAGCCAACTGTAACGGTGTCTCAGAAAAAGAGTCCCGTTGTTATCAATACTATCTGCTAAAGTATAGGTTTTAGCAGACTATTTTAGCAACGCCTTCTGTATTATTACAGTTGCGTGGCTGTTGTCATGGTTTCGTCCCAGCAAGAACAACTTAAAATACAGACGAACTACACACATCATAACTTTGTCAAACGTTATGCCTTCGCTTTCCCGTTCTGCCATTTACATATGTAATTGTTAAAAAAAACAATGCAATGTGATGTGAAATTATGACAATGTGTGTTTGTTGATCACAGTGGAAGAGATAAGGAAAGTCATGTCGCTGGATGAGATTCTCGAGAAAATCGGGGAGCTGGCAGAGGGGTTTGTTGATTTGATCATTATTTCTTGTACGTCCGCGTGCGTGGCTGAGCAGTCGTCGTGTTAATCGATGTGCGTGTGCGTGTGCGTGTGCGTGTGCGTGAGCGTGTGCGTGTGCGTGTGTGTGTGTATATTATATTATATTGTATTACCCCTGCGATGATGATGATAACGTAACGTAATAGCATTTAGCACTATGCTAGGCAATAGTCACGTGACGGGCGTTAATGTATGCAACCAGGTGTTCTATTGATTGTGTCATTTGTAGGGGCGAAGAGTGAAGGTGATTTGAGAAGTCGTCGCAGCATCCTGAAGGTTAGTGTTCCTGAAGGTGTGTGTGTGCGTGTGTGCGTGCGTGCGGGCGTGCGTGCGTACGTGCATGTGTGTGTGCGCGTGGTGACGTGATGATTTCCTTCCACTGGTTTCGGTTCTTCATTGCAGTTAGTAAATTTGTCTCGCTGAGATTCGTGTCTTTTTCTATGATGTTTTGCGTAATTGTTGTTGGTCGACCTCTTCTCTTCTCTTCTCCTATATATATATATATATATATATATATATATATATATATATATATATATATATATATATATATATATATATATATATATATATATATATATATACACAATTGGTGTCAATCGTGGTATCTATGTATTTATGAAATAACACTTTGTTGAGTCAGTCGTTTCTTGACACCATTACTGTTTTCTCATTTTCAGAGCGATGCACTTTAGCGGTTGGAATGCTCTGCACAGCGCCTTGTGAAATTGGTTTCGTGTTTTGTGTTACTTAGACATAATTCCACGTGATTGCTTCATTGTCTGGCCATGGGAGGCAGGAGCTCCGTGGTTAGAACATCGCACTCTCACACGAGGGGATCGGGGTTCGAATCCTCTTGCTGCTTGGTTTTCGTTCATTCCACATTGCCTCGGTTCACTCGACTGTATATATCAGTACTTGGCAAGCGACATTGATATGAACGAATAGTCTTCGCGCAGTAATTTCAGCGTGGCTGAATGTTTACCTAGCATCCTTCGTCGTTGCGCGCACATACATTTTGTTTCTGTGCGAGTGTTCGGAGAGAAGTGACGTCTCGGAACTGCCCAAGATGTGGATCTGCCGGGCGAGAACTGGTTTGCCCACATAGGCGACGACGATGGACGGGCCTGTACGCTTGTTTATCAGACTCTCGCCGCTCGCCTTCGTCGACTCGCCGGGAAGAGTCTGGCCTCAGAGACCTGGTTTGTCTGTTACGGACTCCCCTCCAGCAACCAACCAGCGTCATTATTGAGATTATACACTACTATAAATATGTTACATGATTTCACTGTTCAGTTTGACAATTGTGTCAAAATAATCAAAGTTTAAAGTTGATTCGAATGAAAGGCATAAGCTGGTAAAAGTTTTCCTTTATTTGACGGGAGTATACATCCGGGTTCCATAAAAATTGAACATACGCTGAAGTTCCAGGAGTGCGTGCGTACTTGCGTGCGTGCGTGCGTCCATTCGTGTGTTCGTTTGTGCGTGCGTGCATGCGTGCGTGTGTGCGTGACAAAGGTGGCGCCACATCCCGGCGCTTGGTTACTCGAGGCTATGTCTCGATCACTGGATCTGGCGCGAGGCTATACAAATAAGTACCGCGGTAGCCTGCACAGATCACCTGACTTCCGCACGAAAAGAGCGCTTCCAAACAGCGTTAGGGTCAAATGCGTAGTTGTATTTAAATACGTTGAACTTACGTGTTTGTATTCGACTTCTTCCAGAAGCCAGTATTTATATTTGGTGTTTACATCTAGTGTATTCGGTCAAACACACGCGAAAATACAGCAAATTGTATTTGATGTATTTCACCTGTTTAAATATACACAATGCATACTTACCTTACCTAATCCACTTCTTCACCATTTAATTTGCAATATTACTTATTAAACGCAAGAAAACCAATGTTATTGACAGTTTGTATGGCGTATCTGCCCTTCTGCTTTAGCGTATTTGAAATTTGACTAGAAGGTAGTTGCATTTGACCAAGTGTTTTTGTACTGTATGTGTATGTTTCTGAACTTTTTAAAAATTTTACCGATTTGTATGTCAACAGTTAAACTGCACTGTGTTTGTATTTGATTAAAAAAAGTATTTCACCCCAACTCTGCCTCAAACAGTTTCTGGCATTATGTTGGTGGACTGTACTTTACACATGTAATGTCAACGAAAACGTTTGAGCAGCTAATGTAACGAATTTGTGTAAACTGTTGTAATTGTGCAGATTTTTGCAACGACTGTTCGAAATCTCTATGCGATTATTGTGAATGAAGCAGTCATATAACGTGTAAGAAAATTGGTGTTTGTCTTGATACTAATCATAGTTTGTAAAGCCGTACAACGATCGTGTCCCTTGCACCATGCAAAGTTGCTGCATTCGTATGTAGGTTGTGTGGGGTTGTAGACATTCAGCGATGCAAACTGTAGGCGTTGTTGTATACCACAGAAAAACGTGTTTTATGCCACATATGTTATTCAAGAGATAATAAATGCATATCATGATCACTATTAAGTGATACATGTGGATCATTGTTTGATTACGTGCGTCAATTGTTTGTTGATAGTGACCGTTTAGTAACGCAGAAATATCGTCTTCGTCGTCGACGACACATTCGTTATTTGATAGCAGCGCCGCCTTTTTAGCAAGGCTTTTTTAGCAAGGCGCTTTTCTTATATGAATGCATGTTGCATACTACACTCCCCAACAGAGGCGCCACTCAGCATATCAACACTGCCACAGTTTGATCATAAATCAAAATAGACAGCTGCGGAGTGGTGTAACGGACTTTACGATTTGCTACGTCGTTGCAAATGTGCACTTCAGTATACGTAACATAGTTTCAACCAAAAATATATATTCGAACACTAACTACAATTGTATGCAATTTGCGATCTGCACATCAAATGTAAGTAGTACCAGTGGTGAAATGGTGAGGGCGCCACTGGTGGGGAGTTTGACTTTATTTACGTAGATGCATGTCATGCACTTATTTATATCTGACCGATCACCCTAACAGACGAATATATAACTTCCGTCTAAAAGAAACGTACATTCGTGTGTTGTGCTATCAAAATGTAATAATGATTTGTGATGTCAAATTTCGTTAACAAACAAAAATGGGTCTGAAATGAGACGGGCGAAAAAATCTAATTGGCGAAGAACTTTTATTAATTAGTTACCTAGGTACGCGGAAACCCATCATCATCATCACTGTGTTTACCCGAGGCGACGCATTTTCACATCATTTTTAAAAAGTCACTTGCGTTACGATTGTTTAATTACGTAAAAATCACGTCATCGCTCACACTCCTCGACAGCAGCGCCACTCAGTGCCACTATCACAAGTGGCGTATTGGGGGGGGGGGGGGGGGCATTGGGCCACGCCCCTTTGGTTTGCTTTTTACCACAAGTTTCCGTTGCGCCGCTACGTGGCAGCATGGGCGACCAGGCGTGCCTAGTCACCAGAATCTGCACATAAAATTGTGGCCGTGATGAAATGGTTAGTGGCGCCACTGGTGAGAGTCTGCGCAGCGACATGACTGACATTTGAGTAATAATTTCATTACGACATAGATCTGCCGCCGAGACATTCTTGAATGTACAGCTGAGAAACCTAATTGCCTCCAATACGTCGGCACTTCGTAGATTGTCGTCTGAATGTCGTAGATGAACGATTGTTTAATCCACCAGGTGGCACTAGTGATACATGCAGTAGCGGGAAATACGAGATTCTTGCGGCGTACACCCATGATTAAACCTGAGCATTTCCTAGTAAGCATACATATGTGTTTGCAATTTTGCAATTAGAGCACCGTTGTCTAGGCTACAACTGCGAAGGGATGATATTAAGACATCAATGCCCACTGTACGAAACAGATGTCATTTAATATCACACACCCCACGCGAAACTTTGAATTACATCGACCTGTGCACAACTTCGTATTCGCCAGGTGGCGCTTCAGCGGTCATAACACAACACTCTCCACCTTCGCTCGATGACAGCAACCTCATGAACTGTGATCGGAAAGTAAACGATGTTGTTTTTTGGAAAACATTCATCGATGTACAACTCCAAACAAAAGAGCTGCTAACACCCTCCCCACGTGACCAATGTCGCGAAGTGTCACACATCTATGGTCTTACATCAGCCCACCTACTGCACAAACCAGTCGTCGAAACTGAATGCTTTTTCGTTCTCACCCAGTATTGTGTACAATTCTTTGCAAGCACTGTCAATTTTTCGCACCAAAGCGTCGTCGAGCTTCGCCTTCCAAGACGACGCCGTGCTCGCTCTCGTCGTGTTCGCGTACGCGACGACTTCCGCCGGAAGTGGACGCTCAAGAAAATCGTAAATTTTACGCACGCCCTCGTGCGCGTTCGTCACGAACTCGTCGTATATAACTTGCAGTACGCGACCGGGATACCTCGTCTCCAGCCGTCGACGCAACCGTACATCCCGAATTACGTCATCGCAATAGTAGGTCGCTTCCGGCGCCAGATTGTTCCTCGTGACGTTGACGCCACGAAAGAAGTCTATGCGGCGGCGCGAATTGATGACGCCTCGCGGGTCCCGGATGAGGTGCACGAGTCGGAAGTTGCGCGACATACGCATCAAAGCGTCCACGTCGCGCATTTCCCCGCGCACGATTTTCACGACGCGAAGGTTCGCCAACAAGCAACTCGACCTGAATTCCGAGAAACATTTTAGAATTTTCTTCGCCTTTACCGCTAAACATCTCACGTAACCGTCGAAGTTGAACTCTGCCTCATCGATGGGCTCTTTTGTTATCCTGTCCCTTTTACGCATTGGCCGTTCTTCCTTGTGTGGTTTGTCGTTCTCGTCTGCGTCCGAAGCTGCCCTTCGGACCTTGCCGGAGAATTCAATACTTCCCCAGGACGTCGTCGTTGAGTCGCTCTTGTGGAAGAGATGTCTTGCCTCGTAGGCCAGGATGCCGGCAGCTGTCGCATTGAGGCGGCTGATCTGAGAGCGACACATGGCCAAGGCTTTATTGTCGCAACCGAATCTGTTGCCACATCTTTGATGGAGTTTCTCGCTGCACTGGTCGAACAGACGGCCCTTACCCAGGCAGCGGCTGTAGAACGCAGGCCGATTAACTGTCGGTTATGTACATTACAGGGACAAAGTCTGATCGTTAGTGACCCACAGTTGTATAAATATAATGTGACCGTTATCTGTTTATGAATATCAACCTTGCCTCCAGAACATCCGAGAACACCTGTCGACAACTGTCAATACACGTGAACACCTGTCGACAACTGTCAATACACGTGAACACCTGTCGACAACTGCCAATACACGTGGACAACGTTTATCGTGATGAGCATATAATTTACACCCGTAAAATTACGTTTTCCCTCGCATGCAATGCAAACATGATATATGCCCCGGAACATTCAAATTGAACAAATTGAACTAATGTATGGCGACAGCCATGGACTATTCCAGATACAACTGTAGTTAAAAATAACTCATTTCCATTGTCATTATCCTACCAAAACTGGACTAGGTAGTCCAGAGTCATCAGCTCTTGCAGTGGCTGCGTTTACTCCCGTGCAACGCCGCGTATCTCGGCTAATTATTAATAAAACGTTCCTATCAGAGTACGAAATTCAGATGAGTAGGTTATTACATACAAGGGTGTACACTTGCATTAAACGAGGCACATAAACGGAAACGCTAATACATTAAATGTGTTGCGCCTTACCAGGCTAACGCAAACAGTTCTGGTTACCTGTATTTCTCAGAGCTTTTTAAAGGGAACTGGCCGAAGAATGGGTGGGTGAGGAGCTCAACAGGAAGCCGAGTCGGATCGCAAGTGAAGAGACTGCGCAGAGCTGAGACAACGGCGTCAACTTCGTAGTCGGGCGGAGTCCTACAAATGGATATGGGATCATGCCTCAGTTACACTTCCTACACGAATGTAGGTCACGGTAATTTTATATGTGTAGTTTAAAAAAACCCATATCATCTGATGTAACTGCATTTGAGCAGACACATTGGCAGGTTTGCTGGTAGAACATGTTGGCAGTGTAACTGTGGATTTTTAGATGATTTCAATAGGCGGAAGGATTTCTGGCAATTGTTTCGCCACAAGGCATGTGTGCGTAGTAATACATTCACAAATTGATTGGTATGGCACGTTCAGGCATTTTAAATGAGTTAAAAGTATGAGACTTTGAATAAACTCGATCAGCATGTCAATGAGATGATGACAACGGCAGGTAAGAAGTTTCATAATTTTTTATAGTCCCGTTTTCTTATAATCGTGCAAAACGTTAACATGATCGCCAATGAGAAACGTAACAGTAGGCTGAATCAATATACAATGTCACGGTTAGGTATAAATCCGCAGTGTTAATAAATGTGATATCGTAAGTATTGGTTGCATGTAAACATATCCACAAGATAATAAATAGTTTCGCTTGAATGCATTTATTAAAGTGTGACCAACGTCATTTCCGCAACGCTCTCCTAGCCTCGTTGTTGTAAGACGCATTAGCGTCTGACTGTGGAAATTAAGCTGGTTTTTAACTTTATTTCATAATTAGCGTCGCAACCTGAGAAGAAAAAACTCGCTGAGCTCGTACTGATTGGTTAGTCAAACAAACTATATTATAATCCAGGTTATAATTTGATTTTCTGCACGATAATCAAATACAGTTAATCGAAAGATGGTGGCACTAAAATAACCTATTCAAGCTTTTCTCTGTGCTTTCGCTGACTGGTTCCAAAAATACGAAATGTGTGCGCGTGCGATGGCCAAGGTACGATACATTGGCCATTATCTTTTTATGAATAGACTATTAGCCTTTCTGTTTTGTACATTCGCGAACAGATGTTGATAACTGCGGATACTTGTCGACAATCGAGGACAAGCATTCACTTCATCACGTGATTGGCATGTCATTACCACATGTAAAACTACTTTCCCTCCTCATGAAATATAAACCTAATTTACACATGTAAACATAATTGACAAATGTAATTTACACATATAACACTTATCTATGCGAAAGCATAACTATTATTTTTATTTATGAATTTTATTATAATAATAAATTTTATCAATGCTGTGTTTTAACCATTCGGGCGCCTCTGGACATATATTATATCCAGACACACGGCGCTCTATAAATAAACGATATTGTTATTGTTATAAAGAAATAAAATCGAGTCGCCACTGTCAGTCGTTCTAATAATAACGTTATCCTTTTATTACCACTGGCGTCAATGTTGAACACAACAGCGCAACAGCTGCTGCAACAGCCGGCTTGACACTAATCCCTTTGCATTGTTTATTTTATTTGCTCCGGTCCTGAGCTAACTCAGATTAACTAGCTTATTCGTAAACACATGTTCGCCATCTTTCTCCTGGTCTTCTTGCTACTTCCGGTTACCATCTCGTGATTATCCTGAACGTTCTTCGTAGGTCTGTTCTTGCGTGCGCGCGTGCGTACGTGCGTGCGTAAATGCGTGCGTGCGTACGTCGCCGGTGACGGGGACTTACATACATATTGCACTGGAGCAGTCGCTCGGACCGCGAACGCTGGTGCGAGTCCTTTGCCGGGATCGAACGCGCACCCGCGGATGAACGTTCGTTGCCAAGTTACCTCCACGTCCATTTATGCGATCGACTGATTGCAAATTAATAATACTAATAATTGTAATAATAATTATTACTACCATTGTGGCATGATCACCCACATTTTCATCACCAGCAACAAGGCATGTAGGGCGACGTGGCGAAGCGGTTACAACGTCGGACCCTCAATCGAAAGAACCCGGTTCAAGTCCACCCCCTGTCATTTCGAAACTTGGGCAATGTCGTTCGTGCCACGTTGCCCCAGTACATTTGGCTGTATAAGGGCCATTCTCTAAAATTGTCCGACAGGAAGATTGGGAGAGGCCACTTTTTCATGTTCTCCGATCTCTGTTAAACTGTAATCCGATAAAATGCATAGCGTAAACATTTAATGTTGCGCCCGGTACCAAGGTACCGAGTTCGGTAATTGAATTAGAACACAATTTTAAAATAACCCTTTCCCATAGAGCACTTCTGATGGATGTTTTGTAGATAATATAGTCCAGAGATAATGATTTGGACACATCGCTTTTAGCTATGCAACATTAAAGTTTGGTATCGGGCTGATATCAATAAACATCGTAGCTTGGTACTGGACAACTATCTTTAAAGCAAAGTGTGTGTGTGTGTGTGTGTGTGTGTGTGTGTGCGTGCGTGCGTGCGTGCGTGCGTGCGTGCGTGCGCGCGTCCGTGCGTGCGTGCGTGTGTGTGTAATGCACGCTGTATTACACGTTTTGACTACAGGCGATTAGTTTATTTGAGTACACACCCACGTCGTTAACTACGTCCACAGGTGGGTGTATGTTACGACTTCCGATATTTTTGACATTCCATTGTTGTCTTCACCCATCTAACATAATTTCCTTGACATGTATTGGTGTTGACATCACGGCAACATCACTTATAACAGGAACTATCCCTTGTATAGTGGGATGGTCCTTTCGCCATCACATTGTGCACATTCCTCATGTGTTCTACTCGGTGCTATTACCACGCTACCATTTGTCCCTTCGCAATGAGAACGTCATTCCAAGATACCAATAAGCAGTATTTTCATTCTGAACATGCATCGTGTAGTGTTCTACGTGTGGATGCAGTGTAATGCTTTGTTGATATCTAGGCAGACTGGATTTCTTTAATGTTGCTTCACGTAATGTTTTCTACAAAGTTAATTTGCATATTACATAATGTCCTCATTAAATTTGCCATTGACCTCTTGTATCACGGCGTATTCTTGGTGAGTTCTTTGTGTCAAATACTTTTCCAAGGAATATATTCCTTGTAAAACTTTTTATTCAATCATTCAGCGGGTACCTCCTGTGTCACTAACATAATCTATTTGTAGCCATTATTCAACTCATTTCGCTTCCACCTTGGCATCTTTATAGATCTTGTTTCTCCTGCAGTAGCATTTGAACATCCTTCATCTGATGCCTCTGAGCGAAGTGGTCAGAATTTATCTTTAGCTGTGCAACATTAAAGCTTGGTACAATTGGTATAACAACAACCACCACACCTTGGTACATGGTGTAACAACAATCACCACACCTTGGTACATTGTGTAGCAACAACCACCACACCTTGGTACATGGTGTAACAACAACCACCACACCTTGGTACATGGTGTAACAACAATCACCACACCTTGGTACATGGTGTAACAACAACCACCACACCTTGGTACATGGTGTAACAACAATCACCACACCTTGGTACATGGTGTAACAACAACAACCACACCTTGGTACATGGTGTAACAACAACCACCACACCTTGGTACATGGTGTAACAACAACCACCACACCTTGGTACATGGTGTAACAACAACCACCACACCTTGGTACATGGTGTAACAACAACCACCACACCTTGGTACATGGTGTAACAACAACCACCACACCTTGGTACATGGTGTAACAACAACAACCACACCTTGGTGCATGGTGTAACAACCACCACCACACCTTGGTACATGGTGTAACAACAACAACCACACCTTGGTACATGGTGTAACAACCACCACCACACCTTGGTACATGGTGTAACAACAACCACCACACCTTGGTACATGGTGTAACAACAATCATCACACCTGTACAGTTGAGAACATATTCTATAGAATTGTAATCGAATATTATCTAGAATTCAATAGCATGTTTTATAGGATATTAATTATATGATTCTTGCGGACATAGCTACAGAATTTGTAGCATTCTGTTGTTTTTCATAAAATATTCTACTGAACTCTGTAGAATTCTACAGAATTCCATAAAATTGCAATAGAATTCAATAGATTTTTTGCTAAGGGATTACAGGTCATGCGTTGCTCCGTCGTGCGAGCGACTGACCTCGTGGATCCGTCGGGACGGTGGTAGATGTCGGTGGGTACAACCCAGCCATGCCGCGTGCCGTACATAGAACCGTACAGACCATCCAGCGGCTCGTACACGTACAGCGCGTCTTGGTCGTGGTCGAAGATCTTGCCGAAGAAGGTCGACCCCGTCCGCTGGTAGGCGAGGATTAACAGCTGCTTCGGTTCGCCCGCCACGAACGGCGCCTTCTCCACAGAAGGGGTTTCCGCTGGCTGCGTCATTACATCTGGACTCATTGCCTGCGTGCAAGCGTTCAAGCGTGAACGGCAAAAACTCTTTATAAAAAAATTCACAATTATCAAGCAAAACACTGGAGGACAAGTGGAAATTGTGTGTCGAGAGTAAAACGATGGTTCATATATGTGTAACCTGCCCCTTATGAGATATTTGTCGATTTAACAAGGAAGTCCGCCACATGGTCTGGTATAGCCTCCTGAAATGTTGCATCTGATATTGGTAATGAACTAATGTCTTCTCTCTATATATATATGTGACATTCTATTTCCAGCAATGTATTCTCGAGGTCTTACACATATCTGTGACAAGTTGTCTCAGTTTCGATTTCCTGAAATGTTGCATCTGATACTTGTAATGAACTAATGTCCTCTCTCTATATATGTGACATTCTGTTTTCAGCACTGTCTTCTAGTGGTCTTACACAGATATATGACAAGTTGCCTCCTTTTCGATTTGTAGGCTTCCATATTGGAAACTAAGAGATTACACACCTCGATTCTTTTCAAGTCCCTAAATACCATCAGCGTCTCTGGTTCGGTGTTGGATCTTGCCCTTTCCTTCTGGCGACTGAGCAGCGAGATGTTGAACAAAATTCCGAAAAGTGCTACAAAATGTCAATGATTCTTTGGTTTATGTAACAGTAACATGAACACATCACATAACGTGAACACATCACATAACGTGAAAACATCATATACAACAGTCGAATGTGGCGATATTTACAAAACAATTTTGTTTACAGGATTTTAATGAGACACTTTATCCATCACATCATATCTAGTTAACTATCATTCTTATAACAAACTTCGTTTGTTTTATAAAATGTCATAAAAGTTCAACTTCCTTGTTTCAAAAAAAAACTTGGTAACCGGAAACCGGAAGAATATAGAAGACCAACCAAATTGCCGAAATAAGAATGGATCTTCGAACGAAAATAAATATACTCGAGGAATGGTAACCTGAAGTAGTGACAAAACCACGAATGTTACCGAGATAAGAACGAACCATTGAAGGATAATAAGAAGAGTCGAGGAATGGTAACATGAAGTAGTGACAAAACCACGAATGTTACCGAGATAAGAACGAACCATTGAAGGATAATAAGAAGAGTCGAGGAATGGTAACATGAAGTAGTGACAAAACCACGAATGTTACCGAGATAAGAACGGACCATTGAAGGATAATAAGAAGAATCGAGGAATGGTAACCTGAAGTAGTGACAAAACCACGAATGTTACCGAGATAAGAACAAACCATTGAAGGATAATAAGAAGAGTTGAGGAATGGTAACATGAAGTAGTGACAAAACCACGAATGTTACCGAGATAAGAACGGACCATTGAAGGATAATAAGAAGAATCGAGGAATGGTAACTTGAAGTAATGACAAAACCACGAATGTTACCGAGATAAGAACAAACCATGAAGGATAATAAGAAGAGTTGAGGAATGGTAACATGAAGTAGTGACAAAACCACGAATGTTACCGAGATAAGAACGGACCATTGAAGGATAATAAGAAGAATCGAGGAATGGTAACATGAAGTAGTGACAAGACAACGAATGTTACCGAGATAAGAACGGACCATTGGAGGATAATAAGAAAAGTCGAGGAATGGTAATCGGAAGTAGTGACAAGACCACGAATGTTACCGAGATAAGAACGGACCATTGGAGGATAATAAGAAGAGTCGAGGAATGGTAACCGGAAGTAGTGAAAAGAATACAAAGACTAGCAAAAAGAAAACAGTACGCACATGTCCCTAACTGCATATCACAACGGAATGTATTAAACACTTGCACGCACGCACGCACGCACGCACGCACGCACGCACGCACGCACGCACGCACGCACGCACGCACGCACGCACGCACGCACGCACGCACGCAAGCACGCACGCACGCACGCACGTATATATTATGTATATACAGTGTACATGAATGGCCGGTATACTTGCCTAGAGCGCAGATTACGCCGAACGCTGACCGAGTGGGCCGCCGGACGGTGAGACAGACGGTCATGCAAGCCGCCACCACTGTCAAAGACATAACGCATTTGCATTTCATTCATACTATCGCATGCAATAGAGAGCGTGGCAGGGGTATCAATCTCCCTTCGCCCACCTGTTTTGGGGCCAACCTTCCTTCTCCCACCTGTTTTTAGGGCCAACCTCCCACCATATTTGAGAGTCCGGCTCCCACCAAGTTTTAGAACCAACTTTCCACCTTCCACTTCTTGCCACACACCGTGTGCTGTATGACATTAAAGTCGGATAAATTTATAAAACCGTTTTCAACGTAGCCACCAAGGTCACGCATCTTACGTAGCCATGTTTGGTTAAGGATGCTGTTGATGTATGACGGACTTGAACCATCCCTTCCAATTCCAAGTGAAGTCCCAAGTCACCAGTGTTCAGCAAACATCATGATTGTTGTGGTTTCTGCGGTCATTTTTGGCGGGAATGTATGTGGTTTCCCGCCACAATATTAACCAATCATAATGAGTACTTACTAATTATCGTGTTCGGTACGGCTTGTCGCAACACCGTGGTCTTGTTTTGCAAGTCATGCCTTCTCTCTGAATTCTAAGTCGTGAACATGGACGAGTCTAATCCGATGAGTCAGTCCCTAATCTAAACGCATTCATGATGCAGGTAATTACGTATTAGTTCGATAACTAAATCACATCGAAGGAACCAAGTGCAAACAAAATTGAGACTGCTCCGTCGAAACAGCTGAACTCGTTCGATGTGCTTACTTGTTGAAATTGAAGAATCCAAGCAAATGTCATTCGCTCCAGATAAGGAATTCGTCCACTATCCACCAGTATTCCTGAATGAATGATTGTTACCTGTCCCGTCGAAACGTTACTGTGCTTTGGTCCACAAAGCATTGTGTTTGACGGACGCTGGCGTGGCACAGTGCATGTTATTGGTATCATCTTTCAGTTGGACAAAGTTTAAATGGTTCCATTGAAAACCACCTTCAGTTTAACAGGCATTAAATAACCCGACGACTAATACTCTTAAGACATACTTAAGACATACTTCAAAAGTATTCTTATCAGAGGGTAAAGGTCGTTTTGTAAATGTTGTTTATCACCATCATTGTTAACCTTTCTAAGCACATTTGTGTCATCCGCAAATTTCAGTACATTGCTTGTTATATTATCGTCCATATTAAGAATAATAAAGAATAATAAAGGTCCTACAATTAACTTTAGCGTCCTGAAATTTAGTAATGAACAAATATCCTCCACATATTTTTTCTGCGCTATTTTTATAATAGCGTCTTTTGACAAGTGTTTCCTTCTACACCGTTTTCCTTGTTTTTCAAGGGAACAAATTGGTCAATGACACTCTCAATTACGTATTGGATCGGACGGAGCTGCTACCGCACATGTGCCTAGCGACACTGGGATTGTAAATCAAGTAACGGAGAGATTGATTGTAATTGTGTATACAGGAAAGTCGCGTGATACGTTATTAAGGTACTTTTGTATATAGCACAGCATCCAATCCTTGCTACTGTTCAAAGCTTTACATTTCACCCCCTGCATGAGCGCATCCAGACCCTGAAAAAGGGGGTACCCAATTTCCCCCAAAAGACAACAGGTGACATGACTTATAATTCTCAAAATGTCTACAGCACGCACGCACGCACGCACGCACGCACGCACGCACGCACGCACGCACGCACGCACGCACGCACGCACGCACGCACGCAGTAGTCCCTTCTTATTAGGCCACTCTTCTGCAAAGCTGCAATAACCAAATGAGGGGGGTGGCCTCTCGTGAAGGGAAATTATCATGGGGAAACCTTATTTGCTGCATGACAAGGTGACCTCTGGTGAGAGGTGGCTTTTTATTGGGGCCTTATAAGAGGGTCACTATATATAATTGTACGCTACAGTAGATTGTGCATAGCAAATATATACCAAATACCATGAACACTTATATGTAACAACTTCACGTTTTTGCAAAAAAAAACCATTGTCTTGGAATTTCAATCAAGGTCGAACACGTCGATCGTCGCCACCAGGGTAGAGTTGTGCCAACACATGTCGTCCATCGCAAAGATTAACTTGTTGCGTCCTGAAATAGGCCATGAACGTCGTGCGATTGGCCTCGGACACCAACTCGGTGATCATGCTTTAGAAGTACAAGCCAAGCCGCCCGACGTCTTCGGCGATTCCGAGCAACACATTAAACACTTTAAAACATCCTCACGGATCGTCTGTGTTTCTATGATCTTCCAGGGCAAAGCTGAACTGTCCTTTGTTTGATATCGTGATTCTCACCAGTGTCCGGACGGGTGGCGCCATGGCGGTGTCTTCCCATGACGTAGTCGTAGTGTCATTCACCGGTTATCATTACCTATTCAGTGATCACCATGTTACTGATTTCTGTACAGTGATTCACACGTCGCAGGTTCCACAGAGAAAAGTTGATGGCATTATCAGGAATGTCGCCAACACGCCGCAAGACAACGGCAATTAATAAGATGTCTCGTCTACAAAACATATACTTACTTGCTTTGAAAGGACGGTTGTCGCCACAGGAAGAATCGGCGTTTCACGTGTAGTACTGCTTCAGTCAGAGGCCCGGACGGCGACGTGTGTAATATTATCCGACCGTAAACACGGCACGTGTTCTAGTGACCTTCGGTGGGGATTGGCGAAAATGATTATCATGTATTATAGTATACATACAGTGTATAACATAAATTATATTTACATTGTGTATATATACCCACACACCCATACACAAACACGCGTACACAAACACGCATACACAAACACACAAACATACATACACAGACACACATACACAAACATACAACCACCCACACCATGCACGCACGCACGCACGCACGCACGCACGCACGCACGCACGCACGCACGCACGCACGCACGCACGCACGCACGCACGCACGCACGCACGCACGCACGCACGCACGCACGCACGCACGCACGCACGCACGCACGCACGCACGCACGCACGCACGCACGCACGCACGCACGCACGCACGCACGCACGCACGCACGCACGCACGCACATGCCACAACCGCCTTCGTACTGGTCTGATAAATAATGTTTACATCCGTATGCGACGCGTTGACTAATGACAATACCTCACAAAGTACCTAGCGAACGGGTTTTGACATGCAGCACAAGATACGTACGAAGCCACGTACACACCTAACACGTACACGCCTAACACGGGCTGTACGATCGTTGTTCCGTCCCGGGTTAGTCCGTTTACAACTGTGACCAAACCAGCGACCATTCTTTAACAAGATTGCAAGATTCTATCTGCGTCTATTCCACATCGACACTATAAGTTAAGCTCTATACATTCATCTAGTATTTCCTAGTTGCACGTACATATATACGGTTTCCAGAGTAATCAATTTATAGGTGCTTACTTCCGTTCGAAGTCACAGGCCGGAGGCGACGACAATTGATACTGCCTCATAATAATGGTGGAAAGAAGCTCAATGGCTTTTGGCTAGACCCTTTGTGTGTGTGTGTGGGGGGGGTGTGCGTGTGCGTGGGTGTGTGTGCGTGGGCATGTGTGTGATGGGTGCGTGCGTGCGTGCGTGCGTGCGTGCGTGCGTGCGTGCGTGCGTGCGTGCGTGCGTGCGTGCGTGCGTGCGTGCGTGCGTGCGTGCGTGCGTGCGTGCGTGCAATTGACTGTGGTTTCGATAGATGCATGAATTATACAAGTTTTCCCGTGTAAAAAATGTGAAACTAATATGCGTTGACAGCACACATTTGAATCAGCGATAAGACAATTATGCACAGAACACCAGACTAAAATGCTGACTTTGTCAAAATGCAAAGTTTCAGCAATATAACTTTCGGACAATTGCAGACTCATTTATTTTACATTTCAATTTATTTTACCTTTCAATTTAAGATACAATTCAAAATCAGGGATCTCATTACGCCATAGGACATATCAATTTACAATTTATCAATTTACTAACGTCAGGGATCCCATTACGTCATACGACCTACCAATTTACTATCACGGTAGCCATACTATTAATGTATAAATACAAAATAAAAATCATGATCGGCACAATAACTATTTGTTTCATAATAGCTGCTTCACTTGGAGTTTGGTAGTCAAAATTCATTCATGAAGTGGGGGGGGGGGTGGGGGGGTGAGGCGCAGAAATGAATGTTACACACTTTTCTATATGAAGACTTGTGACTGATTAGGGATCAGTTACAGCTAAGGACTTGTCGTAGCTGAGACTGTTTAGGGATCAGTTCGATGGAACGTTTGCGGGAACATTTTTTTAACTGGCCGAACCGTTCGGTTCCTGATTTTAGTGGGCGATTTAATTTTGCACCAGGGTCGGTGTAAAATTCACTTCTGTGGCCGGAGGTGGCCCATAGTAATTACATTCCTTTCCTGTTAATGGTGTTTCAGTAAGGACGAGAAGAGCCGTCGCTATGATAATATATAAAAGGGAAATCAAAATAACTATAGACTAACCATTTTACTTCAATGAAGCAAGTGTTATTTACGAAACACAAAACACAGCAGTGCACTGACATTGTTCACAAATTGTTGGTCCTTCTAATTTGAATGCATAGTTGTTATTTTTTGTCACAAAATGAAAAAATAATAATAAAACATTGTGATCTGTGATGATAATTTAGGAATGTGGCACATTTATATAGAAAGATGACATTAAGAACAGCTGACTTACACATCGTATCATCTTGATCACTGGAACAATAACCATTAATGTCACAATGCCACATTGATCTATGCAACAAAAGATTGTCATAAACTTACAGAAATCCAATATATGGATCACAGGTGACAGGAACATAAATATTTATTCCTCCCAAACATGAGTATTCAACACAAAAACCATACAATATATTACATTTAAGCCGACATGAGAAAACGAAGTGGTAAGAATATAGAGTACGGCCTAATAATAAAAGATAATGTCATAAAAGGGACGGGAGACTCCTACTAAGACTAAAAATTAATCGCTGTCGTAGGAGCCACCCTGTCAATTAATTTCACTGATTATTTCAGTTATAAAAAAAATCCCTGGTGATATTAGTGCATAATTACCGAGTGAATAAAAGAAATGTAGATGTGTCTGTATATTACAAATGCCAAATATACATACAACTTTCTACATAGTAATTTTTAACTAAGGAGGAACAGCGACATAGTCAATCATGTTGGCATATATAACAATTTTGGATTGCACATTGTTCAATATATGTATTCAGATAATAAAGTTTGATATAATTTGCAAAACCATGTAAATTGTGAGTGGTGATCTTGTCTTTTAATAAATCAGGTGCATTATTTATGGTATGTGGCAAACTGTACCTGAGACTTTGTATTTGCTTTGCTTTATATATCTTGGTAAAGGTTCTGTGTGGGAAACTGTATTTAAAAAAGTTAAGTATGGTTGGTGGTCTGATAATGGTTTAGTTAAAATGCCTGATTCAGGCTTCATTGTAGATTTAGTTAGTTTGCAAAAGAAGTTATCAATTAGGGTTCCATTATTTTTGGAGAGCCTAGTAGGGAGTGTGATGTGGGGTTAAAAGCTATATGATATTAAAGTATCAAAGAATTCCCCAAATACTTCTTTTTCGTTTATTTTCAAAAGGTTTATATTGAATATCCTCATCAAGTGTTTAATTTAATATATTAAATAAAGAATTGCGGTTAGTACCTCCTTGAAAATGAATAAATGATTCATCATCATCCATTATTTGGATGCGTAATTCTGGTTAAGAAATATGAAATAATCATTAACAATCACATTATTAACAATCGCAAGTGCCCATTAAATGATATGTGCCCATAGGCTCAGTTTTGATATAGAAATTTCTTTTTTAAAACAAAAACAACAACAATAATAATACAATAACCCACTAGCATGATTTGGCATGTACCAACTACACATCACCATAACTAAATATATTACTTAATTGTATTTAGTCTGAAACATAAAATAATCAGTTTTAAGATGAATATATTAACATTGCTAATAAAGGAATAATAGAACTAAATATAATTATTAATTATGATGAAAGGAAACCAAAGTCACATCATGAAGATCAATGAAGATCTAGCATACATGACATTTTAGTTTAATAAAGATCCAGCATACATCACAATGTAGTTCAATGAAGATCCAGCATATATCACAATGTAGTTCAATGAAGATATAGCATACATCACAAAGTAGTTCAATGAAGATATAGCATACATGACACTTTAGTTTAATGAAGATCCAGCATACATCACAAAGTAGTTCAATGAAGATTCAGCATACATCACAATATAGTTCAACACAGAACTAACATACATCACACTTTAGTGCAAAGAAGATCCAGCATACATCACACAGTAGTTCAATGAAGATTCAGCATACATCACAATAGTTCAACGAAGAACTAGCATACATCACACTTTAGTTCAATGAAGATCCAGCATACATTACAATGCAGTTCAATGAAGATTCAGCATACATCACAATATAGTTCAATGAAGATCTAGCATACATCACACTATTGTTCAGTGAAGATCTAGCATACATCACCCTGTTGTTCAATGATGATCTATCATACATCACCCTGTTGTTCAATGAAGATCTAGCATACATCATAATATAGTACACTGAATGAAGATCCAGCTGTGTTTATTCTAGCATATATCATGTTGTAATTCAGTGAAGTTATAACATCAAAGTGTAGTTCAATTAAGATCTAACATACATCACATTAGAGTTCAATGACGATCTAGCATATATCACACTGTTGTTGAATGATGATCTAGCACTGGAGTTCAATGAAGATCTAACACACATCACTCTGGAGTTCAGTGATGATCTAGTACACATCACTCTGGCGTTCAATGATAATCTAACACACATGACTGGAATTCAATAATGATCTAGCACACATCACTCTGGAGTTCTATGATGATCTAACACACATCACTCTGGAGTTCAATGATGATCTAGCAACACCACTGTGGAGTTCAATGGTAATCTAGCACACATCATTCTGGTGTTAACTGATGATCTAGCACACATCACTCTGGAGTTCAATGATGATCTAGCACACATCACACTGGTGTTCACTGATGATCTAGCAAACATCACTCTGGAGTTCAATGAAGGCCTTGCTGAGTTTCTTGACTTTTTCCTCCATCAGTCGTCTGCTGCTGTCGGTCTCTCTCAGCAACATCCTCATCTCTTCCTCTACCTCCAGCACCTGACAACATCAAAAGGTGTCAACAAACTACACCTGTCACTCCAACCACACCTGTCCACTGGACAAGTGTCACATCACACTGAAACCACACTTAAGTGTGACATCACACTTGTCAGAGTGTCACTGATCAGTGACCACATCCATCACTGTCTTGTCTTGTCTTGTAGTAATACTGGCCAACACTCCTATGGAGTCAAACGGTCACTGACCACCATCCCATAGCAGATCAAGTTAAAAAGTGTGATGATATTTACATATATATCTCTATGGTCCATATAACATATCAGAGTGCTCCTGAAATGTCACAATTTAATGCTGTGATGTCACAATGTAATGCTGTGATGACACAATTTAATGCTCAGGTGTCACAATTTTATGTTGTGATGTCACACTTCAATGCTGTGGTGTGACAATGTAATGCTGGGATGTCATCATTCAATGCACTGATGTCACAATGTATTGTTGTGATGTCATAATTTAATGCCATGATGTCACAATTTAATGCTCTGATGTCACAATTTAATGCACTGTCACAATGTAATGCTGCAATGTCACAATTTAATGCTGTGATGTCAACATTTATTGTTGTGATGTTACAATGTAATGTTGTGATATAACAATTTAATGCGATTAGGTAACATTAGAAAAGGATCAGTATAGATTGGATATCAGTACTCTTTCTCACAGAGCGTAATACATGAATGGAACAAATTATCTACAGACTGTGTAACTGCTAGTAGCGTAAATATGTTTAAAAACAAGGTTGACACATATCTCAGGAAGATAGATGGAAAAATGTTGACTCTCGATAAGCCAATGGCTTCCTTGTCCACTTGCCATTTGGGCCTTTGCCTTGGATGGCAATCTTGTTATATCTTGTTAAATCATAATGTAATGTTGTGATGTCACAATTTAATGCTTTGATGTCGCAATTTAATGTGGCTATGTCACAATTTAATGCTGCCATGTCACAATTTAATGCTGTTATATCAATTTAATGCAATGATGTCACAATTTAATGTTGTGATGTCACAATGTAATGTTGTGATGTCACATTTACTGCCAATGGCTTCCTTGTCCACTTGCCATCTGGGCCTTTGCCTTGGATGGCAATCTTGTTAAATCTTGTTAAAAAAGACCAAGTACATAATTCAGTATAGTATGACAAAGTGACTCACATGTTTATTGGCTGTGTCGACTTCTTCCTGTTTATGGCGATTTATTTCTTCAATCTCTCGCCGGTGATTCTCTTCTTTCATGTCCAACTGGTGCCGAAATGCATCATCAACAGACCTCAGTTTCTCCAAGGCCCCTCTGCAACCATTCAAATGGCAACACTTGTGCTTGTTAACAAGTTAAATGCACGCACGCACATGCACAAATACACCACACTGATCCATATGCTAATCAATTGTTGCATGCTACACTTTACGTTTGTGAACCTCCAAGGTGTGGCATGAAAATGCAGGCTTTTTAACATGAGCTTATGAATAATTTTATGCTTCATAAATCACTGTCATGTCCAAGAAGTACTGCGCTGCTAAGTACTACAATGACACATGATTGATAGGAAAATATACACATTCGTCTATCTGGAATGATTCTAAAAAAAGATGGTAAAATGACACGTATATGTAATCACCAGCTACTAGTGACAGTCTACGGGGAGTCATTCCGGGACCTCACAATTTGATAGCAAAACATGTAACCTGCTATCCACTATAAGGCCATGAGTGCAACCTTACACATACAAACTGTTAACTTTGACAGCATAACAGATTATGGGGCCATTAAAATGACATACTGTTGCACAGGCAAGCCGATATATCCAACTGTCATGAAGCACTAAAACACATCGACATGTTTATGGGAAATAGCCGCACACAAGCCCAAAGTTCAAAGAGTATTCCCATGAAATACTCATCATTACCCGTCCTACCAGCGACAATCGGGCCACTACCAATTAAAGTTAAATTCCAAAAAAGGGACGACTGCTGTTGGTTAACCTAGCAACAGAAAGTTCCTAGTTTCAGTAGGGTTATCTGCCAGGGGTACTGATGTAGTCAGACCCCCTGGTGGCCAGGATGGGGTGGGTGTTAAATGCTAAAAAGTACAACATGCATTTGAAAGCTGGACCCAACAACGATTGTGATTTTATCATGATAAAGAGTCTGTTTCAAACTGCAGCTCATGTCTTTATCCACAGGCTTGATCATATCTGGCAAGATATTCATACTTTCTCCTTCAAAATCAAGCTATCATACTCAAGATTTTAAATGCATATTTGATATTTTATGTAAGTTGACCATCTTTTTCCATGTAACTAACATGTACAACATACTAATAAAAAGACTCTCTAACTTTTTCACTTCGATGACCAGCTGTGAAATGATAGATAAAGCGACCACCCTTTCTACAAAGAACAGGTGGCTGTATAAGAGGGCTGGGCATTCGACAGACACCAGGCTGCCTCTTGCCTACCACACAGTACGCCATACACAAAATGAATTAATTTATATTGATGTACGCACGAAACTAAGTAAACGCGAAAACATCAATCAAATTAGTAACTGTCCACATTTGTTTTCGGTCTCACACGTCGAGGGAAATAAACAAACATCAATCAAAACTTGTGTTATTTATTTTGCTGTAATCTGATGCTGACCTACAACCGCTGTATATAATAATGTGATATTTAATATGGCCGTGTCCAGCCACACTGGAAGCAGGAGAAGCACTATGGGAAATTATGGAGAAGATTGACAATGTTTTTATCATAATAATGCCACATAAATAAATGCTAAAATAACAAGTTATAATACATATGCAATTTCAGTGCATTCCTTCTTGTGCAAGATTATTAGTTTAATCTAATATATGTGTGTGTGTTTTCGATACTGGAGAGATTTTGATGGTTCGGTTTATAATTACCTGATATGAATGTCGGAGTAAAGGACATTATAATTGTGTCATCATTTAATATAATTATATGTCAGATATATTTGAGATAAAACTGTGCACATCAAAGCAACATTCTCTTTGTGACGATTCAATTAAGCTGTAATTGACAAAAAAGGTGGACACCATAGTGGGACATTAAAAAGTGCACTACGTTCCAATTAGAATAAAGCATTAAAATAGGGATGTAAGAAGCAGTCTAACAGTGAAGCAATGTGATCATTAAAATAGGGATGAAACAAGCAGTCTAACAGTGAAGCAATGTGATCATTAAAATAGGGATGAAACAAGCAGTCTAACAGTGAAGCAATGTGATCATTAAAATAGGGATGAAACAAGCAGTCTAACAGTGAAGCAATGTGATCATTAAAATAGGGATGAAACAAGCAGTCTAACAGTGAAGCAATGTGATCATTCTATCATCAATAACTCTGAAACAAGATATTGATATTTCACAAAGGACTGACATGAAACAAGACTAGCAAAAATATGGTAACTGTTGTTATGGTCAGTATCCTTGAGTGTAATGATCGTTATCAGGATTGGCTATCAGTGAATGTGAAGTCCCGACTGTTCATGTTATCAGGATTGGCTATCAGTGAATGTGAAGTCCTGACTGTTCATGTTATCAGGATTGGCTATCAGTGAATGTGAAGTCCTGACTGTTCATGTTATCAGGATTGGCTATCAGTGAATGTGAAGTCCCGACTGTTCATGTTTATTTTCTCTTGAAGTACAGTGTCTGATCATTCTTTTGATAGCATTGTAATTCAGACTAGTATAATGGGATACAATTAAATTTAATTTAATATTTTTTGCATGGTGTCCTGAACATCACGACCGTTTCTTTTATATTAATTAACATTTTCTCTGCAAATGTTGAGGTAAATGTATGGGAATTCCAAATTTTTTTTTTTTATCTATGCAATCATTCCAATGGCAATGCAAATTCTTCTGCATACACTTGTCGAGTGCAATGAAGTATGATGTCCACCCCTTGCCTGTCGTAACGACTGTTGCACGCCATTCTATGTCTAGCATAAATCATCGAAAATCAGACTAAATTGCGGTAAGATGCTCTTTTATGGTAAGATGCTCTTTTATGCCAACATTATGACATATGTTAGTTTCATGGATGATTTATGCCAATGTTAGTTTCATGGATGATTTATGCCATTTTGGGGTATTTTCATCATACGTCCCATCATTTGTGGTGAATTCGTTTTGCGTCCTCGTGACGAACGTATCGATGTTGCCTTCTTGTCGTTTCTTTCGTACGATCAACTTTCTTACTTACAACTCCATGAAAGCAAATTGGACCAACACTTGATTCACGTTCTATTTTTATCACGTAGCCCTAATTGATACATTTTCTTACAACCGTTCCATATTGATTAGTTTTTTAAAAACACATACGGTGTGGGGCGCACTAGTGTATTAATTAGAGCATCTGGCTCTCAATATAGAGAGAACCTGGGTTTGAAATCTCTTTTTGCAAGCAGCTTCTGCACATCATGCGTTAGAGCAGCGCTTCTTATCCCCTGGGTCACGACCCAAAATTGGGTCACCAAGCCATTATCAGTGGATCAGCAAGGGTTGCTAAGCATTACTTTATTTTCCCTCATGCACGTACCAGATGCATGCAAGATTAATAATTGATGTTAAATGTCACATGAATTTGAAATGCCTTGTGATTTGATATATGGCGTCATCCTACGGATTTGTTTTTTAAATGGCAAAACGACAGTACAAAGACAAGTTTTTCGATCTTGGATTCACGCATATCACTGCACTGGTATAATGAAGCTGCAGTGTGTCATCTGTGGTGAAGTTTTGAGCAATGAATCAACGAGAAAAAACTCAGGCGATCAGTGTTTCAGCGTGTGTTGCGATAGTGCACCAGCGACGTTATGAGCATGGCAAGGTGTCACTGCTCGAGTGAAAGAAGCCAATCAGTACGTGATTATTCTTCATTGTCTCCTCCATTGGGAGAATCTTGCTTATCAAAGGTTGTCTACCGAGTTGAAAGTTATGATGCAAGAAGTCATTCAAGTGGTGAATTTCATCAAATCAAGGTCTCTGAATTCGAGAATCTTCAAAAATATGTGTGCCGATTTTGGCTCGGAACATGTTTACTGTAACACTTCGAGGTGAGGTGGCCATTGCGAGGAAAGGTGCTTCTTGTTGGAGAAGAATCATCCAATGGCCACATAATTCTCAGATTCGAAGTGGATGCTGCAAGTAGTCTACTTTGCGGATATCTTTGCTGAGATCAACAACTTGAAGACTTCATTGCAAGGTTATGATCAGACACTGGTTAGGCTATCAGAGAAGCTGGCAGCATTCAAGAGTAAATTGAAGATATGGGAGAAGGACACGGCAGAATGAAAGCCTGCTACTTTCTCAGTCCTTAGTTTGCCTCTAGAGAATTAAGCAGCTTCATTTGTCGACATACAAAATATCGTCGTAGAGCATTCGGCGAAACTAATCGTAGAATTTGATCAGTATATCCCCGACAATATGTCCAAATACAGCTGGGTGCGGAATCCGTTCAATGTCAAAGATCTGCTGGAAGAAAGTTTGAGTGCTGCTGTCCTTTGTTACAACCTACTTATGTGATTTTTGCCGCTTACTGTCAAGAAAAAAAAGTTCTGAAACCGATTGTAGCCAGAACCTGACTTACGATGTAGCTTGACTTCAACAAAACCATGCTTTGAAGAACTTGCTAGGTCAATTCAAAGCCAGGGTTCGCATTGATAAAGATCCGAAAACCGCAACAGGAACATGACTTGCGATGCAGCCCTAGCTGAAGTTCTCATTAGTAAGCTTCCATGTTTAGCTATTTTGGTCATTGTTCAGGAAACAAGTTTAATAAATATTATCATTGATCCTTTATTTATTGTATCAGATGTTTATCAGAGTTTATCTTAGTGAACTGTTTGAAGGCATGAGTCACCGAACTAGCCCAGAGAGGGGAATTTGGGCCGCAGCCAAAAAAGGTTAAGAAACGCTGCATTAGAGAAACAGGAACATGTCCCAACCTTCGCTTCACTGGTGGCTGGGAGAACCAAGTCGCTGTTGTTACTTTTGATTTAACGTTTAATTTAATTGTAATTTTTTTTAATTTGTGTTTTAATTCATTACATGTACTTTGTTATTTTCTATATTGATCTTCTTAAAGTTTGAAACACACAAAGCTGCTTAAAATATTAGAAACGATGACTCAACAAATGACAACAGCATAGGTAGATATTTGATGTCCCTGTCACTGGGGTGTTCATTTAACATAGCAAGATTGCATGAAAGAAACCATTATTATACAATTCGTGTTATGTTTCAAAAGAACATTCTATCACTATAGATGTTTTTTTATAAAAGTGTATTATTTGTATGTTCACTGGAGGACACTAAGTAACGACTGTTATGTTACGCAAGTTATGACTGCACAACTATCTTTTTGCTGTTTCTTGTTATCGTGAGGTTGTTGAAGGATCAAATAAAACGTCAATTTCTACCTTTTATAGTTAACAATATTGGGCTACACCAGTTGTTTTACCACTATTCACCAGGTGGCACCACTATATACTAAGTTATTTCTTTTACCCAACTGCAGGTGGCACCACTAAACTGTTGGACCCTGAAAACTAATTAAATAAAAAAATATTTTTAATGAAAAAAATATTACTTTATGGAAATACTGTGTGCATAGATAGCAACTGGTCATGACAACAATATTTCAGAGTAAAGATAACCGAGTAAATGGGTTGTCATTATTCACGTGACGTCGCTCGGACTCACCTCGCCTCCCCAACAGCCTTGTCTCTCTCCTCACTCAACTTCGCTTCCTTCGACGACCAGAAGTCCTTCATCTGGGTCACCTGCTTCTCCAACTGACCAATCACAGACGACTTTTCCTTCCACTTCTGGTTGAGAATGCTGCAAGAACCAAAACACAGGGTTACTGCGAGGGTTGTTGGCCCCATCTAGCTTGGTGTAGCACGACATGTCACTAGTCCCTGTCTATCATGAAATACTGTCATTGACACGTATCCCAAAGTCACCCCTACACGTCCTCAATCCTAGGCTACTAGTCACATCTTGCATTGCAGTCCTGCACAGTCCAGTTACCTACAGATCTCTTCTTATAAAGTTGCACTGGCTTTCACTGTCTTTTGTCCAAGCTGACCATATTTACCAAGCTGTCTTGTTTATCCTAGCTGTCTTATTTGTCCTACTGTATAATTTGTCCTAGCTATCCTGTTTGTCCTAGCTGTCCCACCTGTCTATGTAACAACATTATCCTGTTTATCCTAGTATTATTTGTCCTGTCTGTTCTATCTGTCCTGTTTGTCTTAGCTGTCCTGCATGCTCTGTCCTATTTTGTCCTGTCAGGCCTGGTGTGTCCTAGATGTATGGTTTGTCCCAGCTGTCCTGTTTGTCTTAGATGTCCTACTTTGTCCTGTCTGTCCCTGTTTGTCCTAGTTGTAATTTATGTCCTGTCTGTCCTACTTTGTTGTTTGTCCTGCCTGTCCTAGCTGTCCTGTTTGTCTTATATGAATTAGTTATCCTACATCATAATTTGACCTAGCTGTCCTATTTGTCCAGCTGTCCTAATTTGTTGTCTGTCTTAGCTGTCCTGTTTGTCCTAGCTGTCAAGTATGTGCTAGCTGTCTTGCTCATCCTAGCTGCCTCACCTGTGTGCCTTCCTTGACTGTTCCAACTGCTCCTCCAGCTCAGACACCTGCTGCTTCAACTCGTCCTTTCTGTCCCTCAGTCGATCCTGTTTCTCCTGAAAACCGACACGTCACGCATGACCGACACTCAGGACAAACGCAGCCGACGACAGCTTCAGAAAAGTTCGCTAAATTAAAATCTGTCGATGCGGGCTCATGGCCTGCAAATAAAATTGACTGGCATCACCTGTAGGTCAAGGTTGATGGACCGTTCCATGGCAAGTTGTTCTTCAAGGTCACGCTGTGCTGCGAGTCGCTCGCCCGTTGCCTGTTGCGACTCCTCGTCTTTCTGTCGCACCGCCTGAACACAAAAGACTTTTTTACCAGCAGAGTGCTGCAGCGGCTGCTCCAAGGGGCCGTTAAAAATTGTAAAAGTTTACAACATTTACATATTCATACAAAGCATTCTAATTCTCAGACCTCCTTGCTCCGTATTAGTACTTTAAAATATCGATTTAAAAACATATCGTTGCTTTACAGCACCACGCGGTGAACGACTATGCAATAGTAGTTCCATAACAGTTCACCGTGTGGCGCTACATGACGAAACAGTGGTCATATGCCACATATGAAATTAAAATTAATTTAAATTGACCCCCTCCCCCTTAGTATGCTCTATATGAACAGACAAATGTAAACAACTGTGAATGACCCCCAATTACACTGAGGAAAACAGTCTTTGGAGGAAAATTTTATACATTCCTATCATTGCTGATAGAGTGACCACTGTGATGGTTATGCTGAGTTTGACACGGATATTTATCAACAAGTGAGCTGCCAAGACTTAACAAGATCCAAAGCAAAACTCTCAGATGGCAAGTGGACAATGAAGCAACTTGCTTCTCGAGAATTCAACGAGAGTTCATCTAGTGTATTGTGTAACCTGCCCTTTTGATATATTTGTAAATTTTATACACACACACACACACACACACACACACACACACACACACACACACACACACACACACACACACACACACACACACACACACACACACACACACACACACACACACACACACACACACACACACACACACACACACACACACACACACACACACACACACACACACACACACACACACACACACACACACACACACACACACACACACACACACACACACACACACACACACACACACACACACACACACACACACACACACACACACACACACACACACACACACACACACACACACACACACACACACACACACACACACACACACACACACACACACACACACACACACACACACACACACACACACACACACACACACACACACACACACACACACACACACACACACACACACACACACACACACACACACACACACACACACACACACACACACACACACACAGTATATACAAAAATATACAAAATAAATTAATAGATTTTTACGTGCTGGAGTTTAATACATGGTCTTCGCTGACAGCTTTTTATTGCTCTAATATTAGGTGCCACCACAAAAGATCAATTTGTGATATTAAACAAAATGAATATAATTTAACGTCAGACCCTGCTCCTTGCCTACATGAAATTTTTTATTAATTCAACCTGTGGCTGGCACTACAGCGCAAACCTGCAAGCGCTCACCCTCGATCAATGCACACCACTAAGTGAGCTAGCTGCTGTCCCCAAAGAAACCAATTCTGTTTAGTATCAAATGTAAATGTTGAGAGATGAGATGATATCTTAATGGCATAGTTCCACTTACACCCTTCAGTTTCCTAATGGTTTCTGTCTGGTCTTCTATCATCTTTGTTTTGATTCTCACAGCATCTGTCTCACTCTGAAAATGTCACAGTTACATACTGGGTGATGGTGACCTGGTGAAGAGCAGGGCGGCACAGACACGGTCACTGACAAAACTTTTATTATTACTTTTCCAAAGCTTATTTACAATTCTTAAGCACCACATATCTGGGAAAAGCCCATACATAGGTGCGTACAAAACATACACGCAATCATAAAAATAATAAATATATAACATTATAGTTAAAAATATGTAATATGAATGGAGCATTCGATTAAGATAAATTAATAGATATAAAAATATAATACATAATTATACTAAATAAATAAATTCATTCAGTTATTCCTCAGTGGAAATTTGCACAGCTAAATAAATAGTCTTTCAAGAAAATCTTAAATTTAGACAGTGAATCTGCTTGTCCTTTATTTTCCGGCAAAGCATTCCATACAACAAGGTTAGGTTGACAAAGACATGGTCGGTTAAAATATGCTAGTTTTACTACATCTACACATGAAGTATAACATTATAAATTTAGATGTACTTTGAGAAAAAATCCAGAGAATTTGGGCATTTTAATTATACAAAACCCCCAACTAGCTGCGCATCAGTTACCCAGTGAAAATCATTGTACAATGTCTTTAAACAGAAAGACGAATGTTTTCTAGAGTAAACATCGCAATACCTGCAGCTGTTTCTTCAGGGACACCACTTCCCCGGTCAGAATCTCAATTCTTGATTCCAGACGGCCCCGGTCTTGAGAGAGCGAAGCACCTACAAATCAGGCAAGACTTTGACAAATCAGGCAAGACTTTGACAAAGTCATCTCGATAAAGGGCAACTTACTGTCACACACACCCACATGAATCCTATCTTGTGCTGTTCTTACCAGCAATGCAGCACTTTAACAATCACTTAAAATACATACATATCACATACCTATTACATATTACTTTCAAAAGCCCCTTCTCATTGTAACCAGCCCCTTCTTTCTGTAACTAGCCCCTTATCCATGTAACTAGCCCCTTCTCCCTGTTACTGATATTGTTACAACGTCACATAATCTGCCTGAAAGATTACAGCCTTAGCTGATTATTATTATGAGTATTTCCTTCAGTTTGTTTTCATCTCCTCAGCTTGTGAGGTATCCATAACCAGACACGGGCAACAGTAATAGTTCATACCAGTATCCACCTTTTAGTAACAGTAATAGCTAAGACTTTTTCAAAATTAATAATAAATCATACAATAGACTTTTCTATTACATGTATCACTGTTATCTACGATTCTGAAGTGGAGTTCACTGCAGCACCCATGTGTTTTTCCCAAACTCACCCTGCTGGGCCAGTTCCTCTCCCCACAGTTTCCTCTCAGCCTTCAGGCCTTCAACCACGGAGCCCAGGGCCTGCACCTCCGCCTCCAGTTTAGCCTTGTCCTGCAACAACACCAGAAAACTCTCAATCAACTGTAACACAGCCACCTGTCAATCGACTGTAACACAGCCATCTGTCAATCGACCATAATGCATCCATTTGTCAATCAACCGTAACAGTCACCTGTCAGTCAAATGTAACACAGCCACATGACAATAATCCCAGGACAAAGCCACCTGTCAATCACCCCAAAAGTTTCCTTTTGAACGGAAAGAAGCAATTATTAGATAGGTTAATTAAAAACCGACCATATGGTGGACTTTCTTGTTAGGCATAAGTTATGAAATCCATCTCAACATGGATTCCTAAAAGTGAGGCTATGCTTAGCAAATATGTTTTGAAGAAAGCTTTTGACATCAAAGATTACTATTTAAATTAAAAGCCCATGGTATCAGGGATGGCATAATCAACTGGGTAGAACAATGGCTGACTGACAGAAGACAGCGTGTTGTAGTAGATGGGGAGATTTCAAACTGGAAATCAATTTTGAGTGGGATACCACAAGGATCAGTATTAAGACCTTTATTATTCTTAATATATATTAATGACTTGGATGATAATATAACAAGCAACATACTGAAATTTGCCGATGACACAAAAGTGTTTAGAAAGGTTAACAATGATGGCCATAAATAAAATAAAAAATATCTAGACAAATTAATTAAATAGTCTGAAAAATGACAGATGTTATTAAATTTTGGGAAATGCAAAATAAATTTTATTAAATTTTGGAAAATACAGGACACAGGAACTTGGTTGTAAATAATAAAATTGGAGATACTGTTCTAGGCACTAATGTAAAAGAAAAGGACTTAGGAATAACAATAAGTGCTGATATGAAAGTTTCAGAGCAGTGTGGTATTGCAGCTTCAAAGGGTAATCAAATTATTGGATTGATTAGGAGAAATGTAACATAAAAGGAGAACAAGCTAATTATACCTGTACTAGTTAGGCCTCATTTAGAATACTGTATAAAAGCATGGACACTACATCATAAGAAGGATATAGATACGCTTCAACGAATATAGAGAAGAGCATCTAAAATAATTCCAGAACTGAGAGACCTTTGTAATGAAGAACAACTGAAAGAATGTGGTTTAACAACCCCAGAGACAAGGAGGTTAAGAGGAGATCAAACTGGAGTTTCTAAGATATTAAATGGGTATGAAAATATTGATAGAAATATATATATTTGTTTTCTCACTCAAGAATGATAGCAGAACTAGAGGACATGAACTAACATTATTGAAGGATCAGTGTAGATTGGATATCAGGAAGTACTCTTTTTCACAGAGGGCAATATATTAATGGAACAAATTATCTACAGATTGTATAACTGCTAGCAGCGTGAATATGTTTAAAAACACATATCTCAGGAGGGCGGGTTACAAAGAGTGAATATGTTTAAAAACAAGGTTGACACATATCTCAGGAGGGCGGGTAACACACAAATAAAAAATGACTCTTGATAAGCCAAAGGCTTCCTTTTCCACTTGCCATCTGGGCCTTTGCCTTGGATGGCAATCTTGTTAAATCTTGTTAAATATAATTAATATATCTAGAATAAATCCCAGACATAAAAATGTTGACTTTCAATTAAAGCACTTACATAAATTTGTCTAATAGATCCCCTACAGTTTAATTTGTAAGTCAACAATATTGTTAAAAATTCATTAAATATCTCAAAGGTTTAATATGGTTTACCTTGCAATTGGTAAACCTTTAAAACACTACAAATTATAAAGAAATTAGCATTCAACGTGAGAATGTCTCTAGGTAGCAGCACCAACCTTTTTGAGCAGCTCGAGACTGACCATGCGTCTACGTGCTTCGGTCAGGTGGGCCTCTAGCGTTGTCACCCGTTCCTGGGGCACAATGTGACAACAGTAAAAAAAATTTATGGGGACAATATGACATCTCTTTAGTATCATAGACAGAAAAGAAAAAAGCAACAAAGAAATTCTTAGAAGAGCAAATGCTTAATGAAGATTATGTACAAAATGGGGAAAAGAGAAGCAGAGAGCATAGGTGACATGATGAGAATGGGAAAATTAGCACATCTAGTGACAATGGTAAAGATTGAGGGGAAAAGAAGTAGAGATCAGCAGAGAATTAAAATGCTCAATGGCCTAGCAGCCTGGCTAGGGAAGAAAACAATGGAACTGTTTGAAGACATGTGATCTTGATCCAAGTCTGCAATAGACACAACATGCACCCTATGATGATGTCAGCTGCCCAGCTAGTATGACAGCTGTATGACTGTATGTAGGGGAAGGTCGGGTATATTGGATCACTTATGAACATGGCCCAATATATCAAAGGGAACTATCAATGTTGCACTTTCCACTATTTAATTTGAAACTCATCAGTGATAGGCACCAATAGGTACAATATGGTAACTATTCGACCAGGCATTTGGGAGAAAATTAGAAATTTGGAGTATGGCATACCGGTCCAATATAAACGACCATTCGTCTATATTGGACCACCTTTTACGTTATATTGGACTGGGTAGTCAATTCAATGAATCTCTTCATTGGGTACTGTATAATGTTTTCTTTGTGGTTGGTTTAGGAAGTGGGGACGTAGAGAATAATGATAAAAATGTCACGAGTCTCTGTGCCTGCATGCATTTATACATTGTATGATGATCTGAAATTCCCACAAATGCGTAATCAGCGGATTCATTAATAAAACTGCTAATAGAAAAAACAAGTTTTGGCTACAAAAATTGTAAAGAACTTTATTCAACGAAGGTATCAGTATTAGCCGTCAAGTATCTTGTCATCCTATCGTTTGCCCACAGATGGAATGTCACAGCTCGCAATACCAGTGGTCCAATACCAGAACGTGGTCCAATATAGAAGATCACACAGTGATGAAACCATACGTAGATATCTACAAAGCTAGTGAAACTTTGCTCTTCAAACATTCTTCATTTATTGTTTAAATACTTATTTCACTACCCATGTGCGTCGGTTAGCTGAAGCATTACAAATTACTGTCCCACATCACTTGAAAAACTACTATATGCTCACCTTTTCGCGGAGCTTTTGCGGAGTCCACCATTTTTTACCCTCGATGCACATTTTAGTTCAAAGTCAGTCGGGAGATGGAGCCACGTTACCTTCGGTACCATAGTGAGGGATATATGGCCATGGTCCAATATACCCAACCTTCACCTACCGTATTCAACCTAATTGGTGTAAATTATGCCTGAAAAAAAATTGGGCCCTGAAAATGTGTTCTTATAAGTGTACAAATTTTTTTTTTCTCTAGGCAAAAAGGTAACTATTTAACACTAGTGGTGTCATTTGGTTACTAGTGTAGAACAACTGAAAAGTGGTGCAAACAGCTTAACACCAGATGGCGACACTTTTCAGTTGTTCCACAGTACTCAAATTACAAAAATCATGGATTCTGCTGATTAAAAAAGGGGATGTACGCTAATTATGCATGTACGCTTAATACGTCGAATACGGTATGTGTCGGTGCTAACTACATGTGTTCACTAGAGTGAGAGAGAGGTGTCTGCTATAAAAGGGTTGCTGATTAACCTTGTAGTGATGTGACATCTCCTGCTTTGACTTGGACAGTTCTGTGATGCGTCCCTTCTGTTCCTTCACCATCTGCACAATACACACACATTGTCATATGCTCTGGTGGCAACTCAATAGTAATGCATAGATAATAATAATGTCCTATGTAGACTACTGTTTCAATCATTTGGTTTGTTCAAAGCGCTTCACAATCCATCAATATATGCCAAACCAAAACAAATGTTTTTCTATGTTATTTTCCGAACTCGGCATGGCCTAATTGGGTTTTATTTCCGGCTGACTAGAGTATGCTTTTTTCAGTCAACAGAAAATGGTCAAAACCAGTTCTGATTGGACTGATTTTCCGAGACTATCCGATTTCTGAGATAAATCCCTGTTTTTCTGAGACCCTCCGATTTACGTCTAAATCTCCTGGATTGGCATTTCTGAAACTTAACATGTATATGAAGGGTGGTGCAAAACTCTCGTTCACATTATCTCCAAGTGACAACATATGCATGCATGCACAGACACACCCACACACATCCGTGCACACTGCACACACACAGTCAGACTGACCGCTGTGAGTTCAGCCACTAAACCGGATATTTTCTCATCGCGACCCTGGGCAGCAGTCAGCAACTTGTTGTTGTCTGCGCTCTCCTGCGACATCTTCTGGTAGGCGCCCTGCAACTGCATGACACGATGACCACAAGTGACATTGTTTATGGCAGCAAAGCAATGCATTAAATTTATACAACACCCTGCCAATATTCATTGCTCAGGACACGTTACATTTTATCTCCAGCAGGCTTGTGTTCACACAAACATCATTTCAACTTGAAGCCTCCAGCCATGCGTGCTGCAGTTGCTGCACGAAAGCTGTTCGTTCCTATAATTGCATCACCGGAATACCACCACCGTCTATTGACACTCAATCATACAGCTGAGTGAACTGAGGCAAAGTGGGGTGAACGAAACTGCCCAAGTTTTGAAATGGCAGCAGTTGGACTTGAACCGTGCCCCTCTCAATTGCACCCCAATACTGTTCCCCACACATTAAGGATGATTAATGTGGAACATTCACAGATACAAAACTAACAATTCTAGAACTGTTGCTTTCTCTTCCATAGTATTCCATAGTATTCCATAGTATTCTTATGACACAAGAAGCACACAACAGACTGAACAGAACCCCAGATAAATTTATTATTTATTTTGGAAAAAGCAAATTGGGCCATCAGAAAGTACTCATTCTCACAGATGACGATAAACGAGCAGAACAACTTGTCTATTGATTGTGTAAATGCTAGAAGCATGAATGTGGTTAAAACAAAATTGACAAATATCTCAGAAGGGCGGGTTAAACTAAAATATTTCCTTTTAAGCAATATTTGCTGACATAGTCCTTAAAATGAACGCCTGCAGATCTATGATTTTTTGCTAAGGGCTCTGTAAATGTAAAAACATTTCATTAATCCAAAAAAGGATAGGATCGATCTCACCCGATCGATCCCACAATCCTATCTAAAAACAAAAACCATTGGAAATTGGAGGCATTGTACACGTATTGTCAATGCAGTGAATGGAAATCATAATTATTATTGCAAAATTTCAACCATGGAAAAACCTTTCTAATGTTTGTGTGATAATCCATGTGGATGCTTGACCCACTAAATTTTTTTATCGGATGATTTTCATATTTATGAAGCTCCTAAATAGTCACTTTTGCTCAGTAGGTGGGAGAAATTCTCTTGTGACACGACAACATTTGTAGGGTCATTTAAAACACAACCCGCAGATGAGTCATATTCAGAAAGCTGTAGTAATCTATAGATTGATTCCTGCAATCAAGCCTTGTTGAGTTTCACCATTCAATGTCCACACAACTGCCCACATACACCACCCTGTAACTACATGTGTGTCTAATTACTAGATGTGCTTCCTACAAAAGCTGCGTTAATGATGCTAAAACTAAAATCAATATGCTGCACATTAATTAAGCTATTCATTCATGCTTCATGGGGAGCAGTGGTCTAGTGGTTAGAGCACCCGACTGTCGATCGAGAGGATGGTGGTTCGATTCAACCTACTGCTGTGTCGAAGCTTGGGCAATTTCGTTCGTCTCACATTGCTTGTGACTTTCGGAAGAGACAATAAAAGCCTTTGGTCCCGTATACCTGGTGTCTATGCCAGGGGAAGTAAAAGATCCCACACAGGGGGTAAATGTGTAAACTGTCGTGGACTCGAAGAGTGGTGGTCTCTATCTCTAACCCACAGATTCTATCTCCCGTGGCCGGAGCGGGCGCATGAGAGGCACCGAGCAGGTAGTGTGTACGGTAGTAACGCCATAGCTAACTCCCTACGGGGGTCTAAAGCAGAATATGGATTCAATGTTTCCAGCTCACATACCTCGTTGAATCTCGAAGCCTCGATGCGAAGGGCCAGCCTAAACTCGTCTTCCAACTCATCGTATTGCTTTGACAGCGTGTCAACTCTGTGAACAATCAGAACACAACCTACAAAAATTCCATTTGTTCCTAAAGGTGGCTTAAGGCAAAACAAAAGTCATTGTTTTCAGCCTATGCACCTACGAAAGTTACTAAAACATAACCATTTGTAATTACAATTAAGAATATCACGCAAGTAGTTTACTAGGAAAACTTTGTCGCACACACATCTTAATTTCACGGGCCACGCCATACTGTTAGATAACACTACGTCACGAATGTGGTATTCTGGCAATATTCACTCGCCAATTGAAAATATATTTGAATACACCTATTCCTATACTTGCCAATAGGATATGGACATATTATTTGCGTCCAAACTCAACTTATGTAACACATTTTGGCCTTTTTTACTAAACTAGTCTTCTTTCTGGCAAAATAACACGTTTGTTTGAGACTTTGCATTGGTTCTGTGTATGTTGACCTCCCTTAATATGTCACTTTAGTCTAGGTCACCCCGGTTTCATAGAACTGTGCATGCACTTATCGGTGGTTAACATGTCAGCCCTCAATCAACTGGAGAAATGACCAGAATCTCCAACTTTAGAACACATTCTGAGTAAACCACTTGTGTGATATTCTTGACTTTAGTTGCATGGGGTTAGTATTTATTATCTCTTTGTTGACGAAATGTGAAACCTGCAAGTATTATCAACTTTTATATTATAAGTCTAGAGGCTAAGACTAAGAGGAAACCAAATAGAAGTGTTTAAAATAGTGTACGGTTATGAGGATGTTGATAGGAATATGTTCTTCAAACTTAAAGAAGGCAGTAGAACCAGAGGACACAAATCAGCATTAGTTAAGGAGCAGTGTAGGTTGGACATGAGAAAGTACTCTTTCTCACAGAGGGTGATAAATGAATGGAACAAACTGCCAAATGATTGTATTAATGCTAGTAGGGTGAATATGTTTAAAAATAGAATTTACAGATATTTCATAAGGGCGGGCTACACATAGATGAGAAAATTGTTGGACTCTCGATAAGCCAATGGCTTCCTTGTCCACTTGCAATCTGAAACTTGTTGTTTGGGATGGCAATCTTGTTAAAGTCTTTGTAGAGACACAAGTAAAAAAAATTCCCAAGAAATGATATCGTTGTAATTGATTAAATCAACAAAAGGGCTTACATACTGATGATATCTAAGTAAGTGTTAATGATTCCACTGTAATATTAATGCATGCTATTTGTAATGTTTAATTATCATACTTGATTCACAGTAATGTGAAGCAAATCCGAAAATCGACACATACATTTCTAAATGTGACAAGGACATATAAAAATCTAACTTTTGTTCAGTCTATTATGTCTGAGTTCAACTGAAATGCAGAGTAAAAAAAATTTACATTTATATTGCCCTGGATACAAAGTTAACATATCGCAGGTTAACCCCAAAATAACAAGAACCAGGAGTACATTGACACGGCATATTCCCTGACAGAGGCATCTCAGGAAGACTGAAAGCCCGACTATATGGGGCCCTTATACTGCCAACAGCAATCTATGGTCTGCGGAGGCTTGGATGCTACGATCACAAGAGACACTACAATCTCTTGAGGGTTTTGAGATGTGTTGCTTGTGGGCTATCAGCAGTTACAGGCACAGAAGACTCTGGTGGCTTGGATACATCTGCTGTATGCCAAGAGATAACATCGTTAGGCAAGCATACAAACAAGACTTCAACGGACAGCAGAAGAGAGGACTGGCACTGAACAGGTGGAGTGACTGAATCAGGAATAATACTGGGCTTCTGCTGTAGACAGCAGAGCGATATGCAGTGAATAGTGCAGGATGGAGGGGTGCAACCTCCCGGGGTACAGCGAGGGGTGCAACCTCCTGGAGGACAGCGAGGGGTGCAACCTCCCGGAGGACAACGAGGGGTGCAACCTCCCGGACGACAACGAGGGGAGCAACCTCACGGAGGACTGACGGGTGCAACCTCCTGGAGGACAACGAGGGGTGCAACCTCCCAGACGACAACGAAGGGTGCAACCTCATGGAGGACGAGGGGTGCAACCTCCCAGACGACAACGAGGGGTGCAACCACCCGGAGGAAAACAAGGGGTGCAACCTCCTGGGGGACCGTGAGGGGTGCAACCTTCCAGAGGACAGCGAGGAGTTAGTATGGCCTATGCAAGTCAAGTCAAGTAAGTCATACATTGACATGGCTAAGTAAACAGAGGCATTAGGGCCCAATGTTACATTACTAAGAAATCACCGTGTCCTCAGTGAACCAATTAGTTCGCTGATTATTGCACACACCTAATATTAATAATTCATATAAACTACTGCTAACTGTCTCAGTAGAGTAGCAAATTTGTCACGCATGCCAAATGTGTCAATTGTTTAACTGACGTATGATCAATTACTGTGGACTGCCCATCAATGCAGTATTCTCAATAGACAATATTCAAACACGTACGACACCTATCGGCTAAGAATAAAACTACGGTTGTGGGCCATTGTGACGTCACTGTGATAATGTTTACGTCATCATTTACTTAATTTATTTAATTCTTTGTTCTATGCATAATTAATAATTCACAAGTTTCTTGCTTAACAAACATAATAATCAGATTATACATTTTTATGTATCAATGGGTCATGAAGTTAATGATGATAATGATGATATATATATATATACATATATATATATATATATACATATATATATACATATATATGTATATATATATATATATATCATCATCATTATCATCATTAACTTCATGACCCATTTATATATATATATATATATATATATATATATATATATATATATATATATATATATATATATGTATATACACACAAATATATATTGGATATATATATATATATATAAAATAAAGCCGGAATCGAACAGAGACAACCGGAGTTGGAATCGGAATCGGAATCAAAAAGGTCTGCTGGATTCGGAGTCGTTGAAGCGGAATCGAACCCAGGTCTGATATATATATATATATATATATATATATATATATATATATCCAATATATATTTGTGTGTGTATATATATATATATATATGTGTATATATATATGTATATATTATACATAATTAGTGATATAAAAATATATAAGCTGAATGTTTTTTTTATTAAATCAGTTAACTGTAAAATTCAGTTAAACACAAAATATTATGCATAGACCAAACAGTTAAATTTATTGTGAATAAATGTTTATCGTCATCATCCTGACTACGATCTGAGTGTGACACACAGTCCCTACTTGTGACACACAGTCCCTACTTGTGACACACAGTCCCTACTTGTGACACACAGTCCCTACTTGTGACACACAGTCCCTACTTGTGACACACAGTCCCTACTTGTGACACACAGTCCCTACTTGTGACACACAGTCCCTACTTGTGACACACAGTCCCTACTTGTGTTTCTGTTCCTCCAACTCCCGCTGGTGGGCCCGGTCCAATCTCTCCACCTCCTGTCTCACCGCAGTCTCCATTTCAGGGCTGCCTCGCGCAAACCGACCTTCCAAGGCCTTCCTGCAAGGTCAAGGTCAGCATGTCAAGGTCACGGACAAGGTAATCAACAATAGAGCACCAAAAACATGCCAGTCTTTACTTAAACTCTTCACACACTACACATCTAAACACTAACGAATCTGATTCGCGACGGACTAAATGAATTGTGGACGTAGCTTTAAGTCTTGGGGAATGGAATGACTGACCTGTGGTCTTGTTCCTTGGACACAAGCAGCTCCTGTAACTGTTGCAGCTGACCCTTGAGTGACCGCACCGCATTCTTGAGCAGGTCAACCTCGCGGCTGGACGCGGACGCTCTCATCTGAAGCTCCTGTTGTTTCTTCACCTACAGTCATTGTCTCATCTCAACTGATGTACAAGATGTCTTCACTTAGACCAGGGTCAATTACATTATTCCAATTCCAAATACTAATTAAAATTCTACCTCAAAAATACCAATTCCAATTATCAATTCCATATCGAAATAACAGTGTGAACAGAGCAACCATAAACGTACACAACACAACAAATGACATCTATCTTATAGCAGCTTTATTTAATATCTGCATATTGCAGATGTATACATAATATACATAATGGCAAACACATATATGATATACACAACATACTAAATTTTATTGATTATTTGTAGTGAATAAAGTTACATGATGAAACTGAAAAAGTAACTGAAATGTAACTGAAAATATCAATTACATTTTCACCCGTTCCAATTATTTTTATAAACAAAATACTAATTCCAATTCCACAATCAGAATTGGCGTTTTGATTCCAATTACAATGTAACTGACCCCATATCTGATTTTGACACCACAATTATTTCCCCGTTATAGCTACTGGCTTTTTCGGCAACTTGCCTTATATTTTCTTTAAACTTTCACAGCACATTATGCATCAAATTATTTATATTTCGTCGGAAATTCGTTAAAATAACAACACCCATTTTTTTCCTTTAAAACAAATCACTCCCCAAACCTAACACCACATAATGCAACCTAATCACTTGACTGCCTTTGAAGTATTGGTGAGCACAGGAAAAACATGAAACCAACTCACCTTATCAATACAGACACACACTGAAAAATCATATCTATCATATCTATATCTATCATATCAAAATCATATCTAACTAAAACAAAATCTACATTAATGGTAACATATTCTTTCAATATCCAGCTGGATAGTGGGTTTGTCTTTCCTGACATCTGATACTAGCTGTTTCACTATATCCATGACTGGGATTGCCATACTCGATAGTAACATAATCAACAAACATTGCGACAGGGTTACGCAAGTGCTAACAAATGACATGAATATATTCGTTGCTTCTGTGACTGACAAGTTCAACAACTGATGATGTCTTGTGATGATGCTGACTTCACAGTACCAAATAGTTACATAATGTCAACTCCATGCAGGATGGATGACACAACATCGGTTGTTAGAATAATTAACACTTCAGTCACTGATGCGAGGAATATATTCATGTCATCTGTTAGTTCATGCCAGGGGCCCAGCATTCCTATATTTTCCTATATGTGTATTTCCTGTATTTTAATTGCAATACCCATATAAAAAAATCCTATATTTTCCTAATAATTTGGAGCTTTCTTGAGATTCATTACTACAAAATAATTTCTGGGTAGAAATCTGCGTGTTGATGATCGCCTATGGATGGGGAACTGATTCAGGTACTTGTATTGTCATAGCTTCTAAAACATCAAATTAATTTAAACCACACATTTCATGAGCTATTCTCAACCTTCGACGTATTCACCATCTGGCGATTAAACATGTGTTATTCCAGGTAGGGTCTAATATTAACAAAATCCAACCAAGAAACAATAACTTTACATCACCTCAGCAGCGATTTGCTTCATGTGGTTATGTTCTGTCTTCGCGATCGCTTCCTGTGATGCTTGCAGCGCCGCCCTGGTGTCTTCCTCTTTTTGCTTCGACTTCTCCAGGTTTTCTGCCAACGTGGCATTCTGCTCCTGTATGAAAGATCACAAAATCAGCAGCTAGCTACCTATATGTATCTATTCCAATTAAATTGATTCAAACATCACATATTAGTACCAAACATCTCATACAATGGGGGGGGGTAATAGCTCAGCAATTAGAGCCCCAGACTGTCACCCAAGAGGACCGGGGTTCCAGTCTACCTGCTGCCGTTTCAAAACTTTGGCAATTTCGTTCACCCCACTATGTCTGTGTGTTTCGGAATAGACACTAAAAGTTGAATGAGTAATATTTTTACTTATTTCACAGTCAGTTTACCTTTCTCTTCTCGTGACGTTTCGACTGCTATCAGCAATCTTCTTCAGATGACTACCACTAGATGGCGACATGGTAGTCATTCTATGCAGACATATCACTCTGGTGTGTGCCCCCCCTGTGGCCATGACCTGGGTGGCCCTTCAGGAGATCATCGTAGATGTGTGAGAGTCGGTATCGGCCCACACACCAGAGTGATACGTCAGGTAAACTGACTGTGAAATAAGTAAAAATATTACTCAGGCTGATGAACATCTTCACTGAGACACTAAAAGCCATCTTCCGTATCTTTTACCACGCCACATCTGTGAGAATTATCATTATTGAAAAAGCTGCAATTGATCATTTTATTTCTAACAATAAAATGCAAAATTTACACAAATAGAAGACAACATAGTTTGTTGATACTTCATGTGTGCTATTTTTTTTAAGAACCAACACAGTAGTGACAAACTTAATTATTACGCATACAGCCCATTCACTGTCACACGAAACATACAGGAATATAACTCGTTCTTTATTTAGCACAGTCAATTTTAGCCAAAACACATTTTAAAGGCAATGAACATCGACTTTCATTGGCTAACTTTAAACTCATCGATCTCAAATTACACCTAAATTTACAATGTTATACTTAATGTTTCATTCTTTATTGCTGTAGTATATTTACCATTAGAAAGCGTATAAACGGGAATTAAAAAATGCAGGAACAAAAAAGAACCAATCTTTCATGCTTGCCGAATGATGTCATCTTTTTCAGTTCGAGCGACAATTGTTTTATTATTATGGCTGGCCATTGCGACACTGATATGTGTTAGTATTTTATAACATTTCAATAATATCCATGTAAATCTTTTATCTCCTCATACACTCGAGAAAACACACAAACTGGCAATGAAATAAAATAACCAAGTTCTACAACATATGAAGACTACTGTACTGCCTGTCACTGTGCTGCCTGTCACTGTGCTGCCTGTCACTGTGCTGCCTGTCACTGTGCTGCATGTATCTGTGCTGCCTGTCACTGTGCTGCCTGTCACTGTGCTGCCTGTCACTGTGCTGCCTGTCACTGTGCTGCCTGTCACTGTGCTGTTTGTCACTGTGCTGCCTGTCACTGTGCTGCCTGTCACTGTGCTGTCTGCCATTGTGCTGTCTGTCACTGTGCTGTCTGTCACTGTACTGTCTGTAGCTGTACTATTTTGGCATGCTAATAAATCAGCCAATGAGAGTCGCCGTACATTGGTTTTAAATGTCACTGTACTGTCTGTCACTGTGCTGTCTGTCACTGTGCTGTCTGCCACTGTGCTGTCTGCCACTGTGCTCTCTGTCACTGTGCTGTCTGTCACTGTACTCTGTCACTGTGCTGTCTGTCACTGTACTGTCTGTCACTGTACTATTTTGGCATGCTAATAAATCAGCCAATGAGAGTCGCCATACATTGGCTTTAAATGTCACTGTACTGTTTGTCACTGTGCTGTCTGTCACTGTGCTGCCTGTCACTGTGCTGCCTGTCACTGTGCTGCCTGTCACTGTGCTGCCTGTCACTGTGCTGTCTGCCACTGTACTGTCTGTCACTGTGCTGTCTGTCACTGTACTGTCTGTCACTGTACTATTTTTGGCATGCTAATAAATCAGCCAATGAGAGTCGCCGTACATTGGCTTTAAATGTCACTGTGCTGCCTGTCACTGTGCTGCCTGTCACTGTGCTGCCTGCCACTGTGCTGCCTGCCACTGTGCTGCCTGCCACTGTGCTGCCTGCCACTGTGCTGCATGTCACTGTGCTGCCTGTCACTGTGCTGCCTGTCACTGTGCTGCCTGTCAGTGTGCTGCCTGTCACTGTGCTGCCTGCCACTGTGCTGCCTGCCACTGTGCTGCATGTCACTGTGCTGCCTGCCACTGTGCTGCCTGTCACTGTGCTGTCTGTCACTGCGCTGCCTGCCACTGTGCTGCCTGCCACTGTGCTCTCTGTCACTGTGCTGTCTGTCACTTTGCTGCCTGTCACTGTGCTGCCTGTCACTGTGTTGCCTGTCACTGTGCTGTCTGCCACTGTGCTCTGTCACTGTGCTGTCTGTCACTGTACTGTCTGTCACTGTACTGTCTGTCACTGTACTATTTTGGCATGCTAATAAATCAGCCAATGAGAGTCGCCGTACATTGGCTTTAAATGTTGGATCTATACATATTCCATGCTGATGGGAAACTACTTGCGGTGAGCAATCTTCAGTGACAGGCAGCACAGAAGTTTGATTATTGCAGCAGTTGGGCTGGATAAAACACAACATGACACTACGCCACAGCCATCGTCATGGTCAGGGATTATCTGTAGCGGTCCCCACTCTCCGATCTCTTGTCACCAGTTATCTGATAACACACCACCGACACACACAAAACCCAATCACACATACAAATGTCATGAGAGTGTGGGGAGATTAAGACCACAACTGATGTACCAAGCCAATCTCGAATGCCGGAGATTAAATATGGGAGATGATTCCATCTCTTTCACTTGGCTAATCCCCTGGTTATTCGCTGTCGACTGTTTGCACTGGGGAATAGCTCCCAAATAACTTGGTATCACCTAGCTAACAGCCGGCTAATCACAGATGCATGGATCAGCACAATTTCCTGGGACAGTTTCTAGGATGCAAACAGTCATCGTCGATGATCATCTAAAACAAATGAGCCCGCTTACGAGGAGTCCCCACACTTTGAAATATTTCAAAATATTCAACACACATTGATTTGTTAGTGTAAGAGAGAGAGGTAGATGGAGAGGCAATCCAGTTTTCCCAGAACCAACCCACCACCCCTGTGGAAAATGGGCTCTTCCACTTGCAGGATTATGGACATAAATCACCAGAATAAGACTCTGGGTCATTAACGGCTAAGCACACTCATCTAAATATCTCTGGCTGGATCTAGACAAGTTTGCGCAGCAGAAGAAAAAACCGATGGAAGTGGTTTTTGAGTAACGAGTACGTAAACCATCATTTTTGCATGAATGGTAAACTTATAAGGGATGCACACTGAAAAAGTTGGAGCCTGAATCAAGACGTCATCACACAAAATCCTGGTAAGTCATTGCTACTTGTTTACGAAGACAAAATGTGTGTTGTTATTATTGTTGTTGTTTTTAGTTCAGATGTATCTGAAAACCCACCTCACATCAGAGCTACCATCAAAAGTTACTGTTAAAACATTGTGAGTTTCTGGTTAATTGATGTCATAATAAATAGCGGCATGTTTCAATGTAATCAAGTTGTAGCTAATTTAAGCAACATTTAATGATATTTGCCTAACTGTTGCAGAATTTATGTTAAAACAATAAAAAACAGTAGCATACTGAACCAATAAAGAAGAATTAGTATTACGTGATGTGATTTTAAAATATAGATAGAACCAGATAATGCCAAGACAGTCTCAGTCAAAATTATAATGATTGTGAAGGACACAAAAGCATCATTTATTCATTGATGCAAATCAACATTAATTATAAATTGTTTTAACTGCAACCCGTACTGGTTTCTAAGTTCTGTCCCATGACAACTGTTCTATAATCTTGTACAATCAAACATCATGTTTTAGTTTATTACACAAATAAAAAATAATTTTCCGCATACCACTGTTTTATTTTGTATAATCCGTGAAGTCATTCACGTCGTCTGTTGCAGAAAGTGTTGTGTTTACTAGCACCCAGGTACCTCCTATTTGTCAAGTTTATCTAAAATAATGCCACAATAATTCTAAAAACATGCTCTATTAAAAAAAATTTTGTTTAAATAAGTTTGATTTATTAAATTTTTTTTCACACCTACAACATACCAAGTATATAAGAACAGGCTTTATTTCATGATGGTAACTGTCACATTTATCACATGATTTTTAATGGGCCATCACAATCACATACAGTCATACACACATTTCTATTTATCACAATCACTCATGTTATTATTTCCAGTTATATAACTTAAGTAAAGTGAGTCAATGACAGTTTATATATTTATCCCTGGTTGGGATCTTTTACTTCCCCTGGCATAGACAACAGGAAAAAGGGACCAAAGGCTTTTAGTGTCTCTTCCAAAAGACACATAACATATGATATATATATAACGAAGCACAAAGGCATAGAAGACAACAAGAAAGGACACAAGCCGGCACAGGGTCTTCTTCACACTACAGCTGTGCTTGGTAAAACCACGACTGACATCACACCACATCACGTGACACAGCAGAGAATAAGAAAAGAATCTACTCTGCAGGAACAGATAACACCTGGTCTTCATAATATTTGGTGAAATAAACTAATTGGTATCATACTGTGGTGCATTCACACAGTCCAGAGAGAGAGAGAGAGCGAGGGAGAGAGGGAGAGGAAGTGAGAGAGAAGGAGTGAGATAGAGGGAGTGAGAGAGAAGGAGTGAGAGAGAGGGAGTGAGAGATAAGGAGAAAGAGAGATGGTGGGAGGGAGGAAGGGAGGGAAGGAGGGAGGGAGAGAGTGAGAGAGAGGTAGATGGAGAGGCAGATACAAAGAGATAGAGAAACAATCCAATAAGCCAGTATGTCAATATGACAAGAAATTAAACAGATCAAGGACTATTACCAGCAATAGAACCTTGTCCAATATGTGCTCAGGTATTCAAATCAGAACTGGCTATGACTGAGGCCTTGTGACTTATACAATGACTTATAACAATTTATTACATATAAAATCAAGTACATCAATCAACATGTAAGTTACTAGCATTAGTGCATGATTCGAGACCTTATTCAGTTACTTAGAGATAAAGTAGACCGATAGGGGGAGATAGGGAGAGGGGAAGAGAGAGGGAGATAGTGAGAGATAGAGGGAGAGAGGGAGAAAGAAGGAATGACAGGGAGAGGGAGAGGGGGGAGAGGAGAGAGAGGAGAGTGAGAGAGAGGGGGAGAGAGAGAGAGAGAGAGAGAGAGAGAGAGAGAGAGAGAGAGAGAGAAGTACATGGAGAGGAAGATACAAAGAGATAGAGAGACATAGAAACAATCCAATAAGCAGGTATGTCAATATGACAAGAAATTAAACAGATCAAGGACTATTACCAGCAACATAACCTTGTCCAATATGTACTCAGGTATTCACATAAGAACTGGTGTTGATGGCAATACAATTACTTCCCTGTCTAGCCTGCAGCATTCATGCAAACAGCTGCATGTGCTGGAGTATTTCACACTGGCTATGACTGAGGCTACATGTGCATAATCGTTGATTTGAAAGCCTTGTGATTCTCCTGATGCATTCTGCCATCTTAATACTCAGCCCACTAAATACTAATCGATAAAATAGAATTGACAATACAAAATTGTCACTCCATATCTTGGAATTGCTGCAACAAGACAGATTGTCAACAGATTGTCAACAGTTCCACACAAAAAGTGAATACTGCTAAGAATCAACCTAAACAGTTGAAGTAGACATGGATGGATTTTGACATAACCCCTCAGGAACATAACCCCTCCAGACAAACCCCCTCTGGACCAAACCCCTCACCTTTTTAAGAAGAGGTAGAACAAAACCCCTAAAATTTTGGGTAAGAGTTATCATGAAATGCAATCAGTGAAGTTCAAACAGCCATGTGAGAAAACCACCAAGTAAAATCCTAATTAGTCTGTAACCAGTCTCAGATATTATGTGAAGAAGCCATTTCAAAGCAAGAATGTCTCTTTGTGCACTTGCCATCTCATAAACTAACGTCCCCCCAAATATGAACTCAGCTACACTAAGAGTATTCATGAAATGCAATCATTGAAGTTCAAACAGCCAACTTGTAACCATTCTCAAACATCAGCTCCAAAATATACTAAGCCGTTTCAAACAAATCTATTTACAAAATCAACTCACAATTAAACCATACTGGTATATTAGTAATATTCACACATAATGAGCCTGATCAAAATTTGGGGCGTTTTGACCTACCCTGTCTTAAAAGACTGGGGGTTTTGTCCGGAGGGGTTATGTACCTGAGGGGTTTTGTCCCTGCGTGGTTTTGTCCTACACTCACAAAAATCACTGCAAACTTAACTGAATTACGGGGAAGGAGAGATGTGCAGGACTGAATTAACACAATAATGAGCAAGGATTCATCATTTAATGATAACTGCCGGTGAGTAATATGTTCTCTATGTGGAAGCATTGTCGCTTACAACAGAGTGAGGAGTGAACAACAATTAGCATTCATCATTTAATGATACCTGCCAGTCAGTAATATGTTCTCTACATGGAAGCATTGTAGCTTACAACAGAGTGAGGAGTGAACTACAATTAGCATTCATCATTTAATGATACCTGCTGGCGAGTAATATGTTCTCTACATGGAAGCATTGTAGCTTACAACAGAGTGAGGAGTGAACAACAATTAGCATTCATCATTTAATGATACCTGCCAGTCAGTAATATGTTCTCTACATGGAGCCATTGCAGCTTACAACATAGTGATGACCGAACTACAATTAGTACTGTATTGATGCACTGTTACAGGACGGTAATACATGTTAGAATTGGCTGCACTCCCCAATCAATGCCAAACTGCATTCCGTAATTTACTGGGGTCTACAAAAAATACTGGCCCTGCATCATGTTTTACAATGAAATATTCTGTTACACAGAAGGCTGACTTATGACGATCCATCATGAGCTGAATGCACCACACTTAAGGTAGACGACTGCAAGTGTGGGAAATCTATTTGCGTCCCAGTTTAGAGAGTATCTCATCAAGCCTCGCAGTCACTGAGATAATCCTAGCACAACTGCTGAATCTGCCAAATACATCTTACCTTATGCTGAGTTGTTATTTGCATGTGTGCATTTGCGTGCATGGATTTGCGGGACTGCGTGCATGCCTGTGAGCATGCATGCGTGCTGGCCTACCTACATACACTGTATGAATACACAAATAAATCTCAATAACTTATAGGTGTACAAAGATTAAGCTATAATAACAAGTCCCAGTACAATACGACTCATTTTAAATTAACCATTAAACATTTAACATATTGTGGTGCAAGCTTGGCCTGTTCTGTTTGAATGAACCGTAAGTTTTTAGAATAAAAGTAATTCAAACGCATGAACAAATCTGGCAATCTCTCCAAACAAAATGTTTCTTAATCAGGTTCCAATATTTGTCGACAAAATTATTATCTCACATGCCTTATGATTGTGACAACATTTCTTAAACCTGTCGGTGTGAACAAAACTGATCAGAAATCTCACAGTTCACGTGACTAAAACAGAGCATCTCTGATAAAATCTGATACAACTAACCCCGTGATGATAACAGTTTGCACATAATGTTGAATGTAGAATTGATCATCTGAACATGTGAACTTAAATGTCAAATATTGCCCAAAAAGAAAAATGACTGAATGAATGAATCTCTTTATTTCAGAAGAGAAGCATTATTAAAAAAAATAAGAGCTATTCACAAAGTGTGCACAGGGAGACAGTTCAATATGGGCAAAATTGGGCAAAATCACAGAATTTTGTACTTGAGAAATAAATAAAATGAGAAAAAAATGTCTGTAATTAGCTGACAATAATGCTGAAATTGTAAATAGTAATATTACAGTGTCACCTCACCTCACCTCACCTTACATATCCTCTTTGGGCCCAGTGGCTCTGTCAGCTGCTACGCATCTGGCCTCATTCCAGCAGTTCCACCATAGTACATGTCTTTCATTTTCAACAGTTGATTGCCATGTTGTCTTTGGTCGACCAACCTTTCTTCTACCTTCGGGCGTCCAGGTCAACGCTGCCTCACATTTGCTGTTCTTGTTCATTTGTAGGATATTTCCTACCCATTTCCATCTTCTTAACTTGACCTCAGTGCTGATTGTCTTCAATTTTGTTTTTGCATCTAATTTGTAGCATTCGTCTTAAGCACTTGAAAAAAATGTATCTAACTTTCTGTTGTCTCCTTCGTTTATTTTCCATATTTCACTTCCATACAACAACATTGGTTTAACAAGTGTGTTAAAAAGCCTCAATTTAGATCTCAATGTGTATATATTTGAACTCCAAATTTGCTTTAGCTTCATGAAAGATACCGTAGCTTTCCAAATTCTGTTAACAATGTCATCACCGCCTCCTCCTTGCTTACTAACGATCGCACCCAGGTAGTTATACTTGTCCACTTCCTTTAGCTCTTGATCATCAATTTGTTGTCTGTTTTTGCACTTGCTGTTTATCCTCAATACTTGAGTTTTCTTTTTTTTTATTCTTAGTCCTGTCCTTGCTGCAAATTGATTCAGTTGTCTTGTCTTTGTTTGCATGTGTGTGTAGCATGATGACATGTGTGTGTAGCACGATGACATGAGTGCTATGTCATCGGCAAAGTCCAGGTCCTCTACTTTTGATGTGAAGTTCCATTTTATCAGTTTTATTTCCTGCTGTTGTGTTTCTCATTATCCAGTCCACTACCATCAAGAACAGAAATGCAGACATTACATCTCCTTGTTTAACTCCAGTTTTAACCTTGAACCACTCAGATTCTTCACCTTCGTCTAACACTGCACATTCACTATCTTCGTATAACATCTGAACCATGTGGATTATCTTGCATGGAATTCCACAGCTCTCCATGATTTTCCATAGACTCTCTCGATGCACTGAGTCAAATGGTTTTTAAAAGTCCACAAACGTGATGTATAGAGTTGCCTGCCATTCCACTACCTACTCTATAATATTTCGCAAAATAAATATCTGTTCAACTGTGCCTCTCCCACTTCTGAAACCTCCTTGTTCGTCTCTCAACTTGCTGTTAACTCCATCTCTTATTCTGTCAATGAGTAATCTCCCGAATACTTTACTAGGAAAAGATGTCAAAGTAATTCCTCTCCAATTCCCACACTCTATAAGGTCATCCTTCATCAGTATTTTAACGATCAGTCCCTGCTTCCATGTTTTTGGCACTTTCTCTTGTTCCCGAAATATTCTGAATAAGTCTACAAGCCATATCTCTGTGTATTCATGTCTGCTTTTAATAATTCTGCTGTAATTTTGTTCTTTCCTTCTGCTTTCCTGTTTTTCATCATCCGTAGTGCTGTTCTAATTTCTGTTTTTGTTATTGGGTCAGTGCTGATTTCATTATTTGATCGGATGTATCTCTACATCTGTTACAGGATCATCAGGGATAAGGATTTCCTCAAAGTGTTCTTACTATCGCTCCCTTCAGGCCAATCCTTCCATTAATAAATTTCCACATTTGTCTTTCACTGCATTTGCTGTCTTACGTTTGTCATTACTGAGGGTTTTTGTAATATCATACACGTCTTTCATTCTTCCATTATGCACTGCTTCTTCTGCTGCAGTGTCATAGTATTGCTTTACTCTTTACAGTTACAAAGTCAAAAATATTTCTACTTCTACAAAACCGTTAGGACCAGTAAACATGATGGTGAATTTGCAACGTAACTAGGATGACAACAATATTTAGTTGGCTTCGTTCCGCTGTCAAGATTAATTAAAATGACTGTTTATGTTACTGTAGCTTTGGCAGGGTTTTGTGAAGATCATAGTTGAAGCAGGTGTGATATGACGCAGTGCTCTAATACTGGAGAGCTATATAAAGGATGGCATTAGGGAGATATGAAAGTAGCATTGTTGATGTTATTTACACCTGTCCAGCTGATATGTTATGTGGCACGTATTTGGAACGTATGTTTGAAACTATGTCAATTTATGTCAATATGGAAAACAAGATTCACGTGCTATATGACACTATCCACTGCCTAAATAACTCACTGAAAAGTGTGTTAAGTATGTCATTTGTGTTGTTGTGAAGGCTATGAGTATATCTACCAATGGCGTAAAGCTCGGTAGTTTATCTGTAAGCCAGAGAAATTGTCATGGTATTTCCTGGTTTAAAAAAGTGTACAAATCGTATATATAATTGTTTTGCATGAACTTCTGACAGTATTTACAGTTGTTGTTATTATTAGTAGCGTAGTTGTGCCTGTCTTGATTGATTTATCTGAGGTTCGATATTTGTTATTTCAAATTTCTAGCAATAATCTTTTTTAATGACAGCATCATGGTACCTCTACTGTAATTACTAATTTAATTGTGGGGGGAGTAAAAAGTTTATAATATATAATATAATAATAATTAGAGCACTTTTAGAGTGCCATGGATCCAGGTGACCCTGTTCAAAGGCGCTGACATAAACATAGATAAAGAGAGTCAAGATTAAAAATAAATAAATAGATCAGTGGCATGTTGTGTCAAGCAATCTCTGATGGAGCGAATCCGATGTAGGTGAAAGTATGCTACAGTTTCAACACTTGAGATTTCATGCTGAGCTGACTGTCAAACATCAATGTTGCGAGTGACAGCAGTAGGTTGGAGGATGCTGTCACCGATGACAACATCAGTCAGACTGTGCTTGCTAGCCGAGCTCGGTGTAGTGATCACAAGCACTTCAGTCTTATCGTCATTCAGCTGAAGACTATGATGAGTCATCCATACTTTTAGTTCTCCCACGTGTGTGTGATGCCGATGACACCCGCTTCTCATGCAAGCCAACAATTGTGTATGATTTACAGTGTCAAACGCCACTGTCAGATCAAGTAGGAACAGCAAGACACCCCTCTTGTCGTCCAGGGTCATCAAGACACCCCTCTTGTTGTCCAGGGTCATCAAGACACCCCTCTTGTTGTCCAGGGTCATCAAGACACCCCTCTTGTTGTCCAGGGTCATCAGGGCACCCCTCTTGTTGTCCAGGGTCATCAGGGCACCCCTCTTGTTGTCCAGGGTCATCAAGACCCCCTCTTGTTGTCCAGGGTCATCAAGACACCCCTCTTGTTGTCCAGGGTCATCAGGTCACCCCTCTTGTTGTCCAGGGTCATCAGGACACCCCTCTTGTTGTCCAGGGTCATCAAGACACCCCTCTTGCTGTCCAGGGTTATCAGGTCACCCCTCTTGTTGTCCAGGGTTATCAAGACACCCCTCTTGTTGTCCAGGGTCATCAAGACACCCCTCTTGTTGTCCAGGGTTATCAGGTCACCCCTCTTTTGTCCAGGGTCATCAGGACACCCCTCTTGTTGTCCAGGGTCATCAAGACACCCCTCTTGTTGTCCAGGGTCATCAGGACACCCCTCTTGTTGTCCAGGGTCATCAGGGCACCCCTCTTGTTGTCCAGGGTCATCAGGATATCGTATATTGATTTATGCATCAACTCTCCCCATTTCCAACAAACACAATTAGTTATGAATACCATATTTTGGCATACTATTGTACATTTATTACTGACTTTTTAGTTAATTACAAAATGCTGATGTATGATGATGTATGGTGACGTCAAGTGTTGTCAGAAATGAATATTTTTTATTGACTGATTGATATAATAATTACGCTGATTAGCAGACACAAATTGCAAAGACATATGTGGGCATGGAATGTACAGAAGTTAGGAAACCCTGGATTCAAGAAATCAGTTCTCTAGTAGACCTCTATGAGAGCCAACACTAATTAATGGATACGCAATAGCCATCACCAGAAAGATTTCCTGATATTCCATTATCATATTGCAGTGTGCTCATTGTATATTCCGTAAATGTCCTCTGATCAGGTTTTGCAGAATAGAAATGTTACACGTAATACATCACTCATGCAGCTTGTGGCATGATTGTAAAAAAAGACACAACAATCTGGTTTTGAAGTGGATCTGCATATATAGTTTCAAGATGCACAGCTTTTATAATTACTGTACCACATCTAATAATGACAACAGTCTCATATGACTGCAGTACGACTGGTATGACTGGTACTCTGCCACCACCAATATTCCCCCATCACCAGTATTCCCCCATCACTGGTATTTTCCCATCATTGGTATTCTCCCAACACCAGTATTCTCCCAATACCAGTATTCCCCCATCACCGGTATTCTCCCATCACCGGTATTCCCCCATCACCAGTAATCTCCCATCACTGGTATTCTCCCACCATCAGTATTCTCCCATCACCGGTATTCTCCCATCACAGGTATTCCCCGATCACCAGTATTCCCCCAACACTGGTATTCTCCCATCACTGGTATTCCCCATTCACTTGTATTCTCCCATCACCGGTATTCTCCCATCACCAGTATTCCCCCAACACTGGTATTCTCCCATCACTGGTATTTTCCCATCACAGGTATTCTCCCATCACTGGCATTCCCCATCCATGGTATTTTCCCATCACTGGTATTCCCCCATCAGCGGTATTCCCCCATCACTGGTATTCCCCCATCACTGGTATTCTCAAATCACCAGTATTCACCTATCACTGGTATTCTCACATCACCGGTATTTCCCCATCCATGCAGCGGTGTTCAAAGATGTTCTTCAAATTTATATCAGTCTATGGTTGTAAAACTGAACAACTATGGTACAATTTTATGTTACAAATAAAGGTTGAACATATCATTTAGCATTTAAATCTAAACACGTGGAATTCAACCCCATGAGGGTGACAATTGATCAAGAAACAAAACAGTGCTGCATCTGGCAAGAATGATTATATAACTGGAGATGAATACCTTAGATGTAGCATATGTATTTGTTTTGTTTAAACAGGTCAGCATCTTCAGGTCAGAGCACAATGAAACAAACTGAGAGCAGCAGCCAGTGACTGATAAATGTTGATCGTTAGGCGGGGAAATTACGGTGTTGAGAGCCCAAACATTTAATCCTTCTAAAGCCGAGCAAATTATGGACCACTCATTAGCAGTAATATGGAGCGACCGTAATAAGACTATTGGCACTAATGACGCATAGCCACAAGCCAGTCGCGTTTAGCGCAATCCAAATGACTGTGAACATCTTAAAACTGTACAGACGATCAAATCGACATCCCATCAGATTTGTGTGCATGTTCATTCAGCAAGCAATCTTACATTGTATGCGTTATCACCGCCAATCAATAGGTGCATGCAGGTGTAATGTGCACACATCGATTCACAGGTAGATTTGTATCATCACCATCAGCAAGCTGTAACGGGCACGAGTTTGTGGCGCATCTAGGATCTTACAAAGTGGGAGGTTAAGAGAGGCATGCATAGCCCCGGATACCGGGGCGTGCCCTTACACCCAAGGTATGTGTAACGGCAAAATAATAAACTTCACGGCACCAACCTTGAGAATGACTATTTCTTCCTGCAGCCGTTGCCTTGCCCCATGTTCCTGGCCGAGGGCGTGTTTGAGACGCCCTGTAACCTCCTCAGACGCCCCATGGAGTTCACGGTCTTCCCTGGCTGCAAACATACGAGGCAATTAGGCGACGGCTTTAATTTTTTTCGGTTTACGGATCCTCCGATTACATTTTGGAGAATAAAAAAAAAAAATTAAAAGTTCAAACCAGCTATATTTGTTCCCCGTGAAAGCGGAACATATCGTCTGGTTACTGTGATTCCAGTACACATCAGTATTATATCTATCTAACTAAATCATGTCCTTAAACCAGCAAATACCAGCGTTAACGTAGTTTATTGTGCCTTTGACGCTAATGGAAATGGCAACGGATAAGTGACCTGGTGACCACGCCGGATTGTGGCGGCAAATTAAGGGGACATGTCAATATTAACAAATGGTCATGTTTTGTCAACAATACATAAAACGCCAGTGAAAAGTGCAATTTGGCGTATGAACGCCTCTTACATGTAGGCAACATAATACGATATTGAATTACGATTGGTGAAGGGTTTGTATCAAAAATATACTGCCACTTAAGCGGTCATTCAACTTTTGCTTAATTCATTCATGGTGGTATAGCAGACGTAATTCATTTATGTTAACCAAAATATATCTTAAAGTTATCAGTGACACTGTCATACTTATATGTGTGTGTCATTCATTTCTTTGGGGATTTTCTCAAAACAAAATAATTTTGTGGCTATTATTTTACATTAACAAAAATGTAAAAAAAATCTTGTAACATAACCAAATAAATAAAAAAAACTGCAAATGTTATTAATCTAGAATATTATGTAGTATTTAATCTACAATCTGTGAAGAAATGGTTAATTTATCTTAAAAACTTCTACTGAATTTAATCAATTCAAGACAAGCATATAATATCCGCCCCAGCTACCTTAAACACTATTGTAACAATCCATACAAAAACTTTAAAAAAACAACTGGCCTTGATTAACCCTTTCCCCTTCATCTCTCTTGTCTGTTTTTCACCTGTCCTGTGTTTGACATGACAGTAAAACATTTTTTATTTTTATTTTTTCCCCTCCTCCGATGTTAAACATGACTGTAAAAATCCGTAAACCTAAAAAACGGTGGCCTTAGCAAAACCAGTTTTTCTCCACCTGTGCGTCAACCAATATATTTGACAAGATTTAACAAAACATCCAAAGCTAAAACCCCAGATGGCAAGTGGACAAGGAAGCCATAGGCTTATCGAGAGTCCAACAATTGTTTCATATAATGTGTAGGATGCCCTCCGAAATATTTGTCAATTTTGTTTTTTAAACATATTCACGTTGCTAGCCAGTTGGGGATTTTGTACAATTAAAATGCCCAAATTATCTGGATTTTTCTATCCTAAAGTGTATCTAAATTAGCAGACCAAACAATCGTCCAATGAAAAACATTATATTTCACCTTCAAAGGGGAAAATTTATTGGTCGGTCTTTAACTGCAGTAGAGTGGTCTCAAGCATGTTTTATTTCTTTGCTAAATCATGTATTTTCTAAAACACTAAGACATGAAAGGTCACAATAGTAACATGTTTGTACGGATATTATCATTAACCAACCGAGATGTCATACATACTAATGAATTCAGTGTCGCAGTGTCCCGTAAAACATCATTCAGTTCACCAATGAAAATCATTGTATGTTGACGGAGGTGTTAGTGACTATCATCAACTTCTGAAGTGTACCAGGTGTATTTCTTACAGAAACTCCACAGAAATGAACAAAAAGTAACTTGGGCTGATGAGAAACTGGGAATTTTTTTAGATGCCTTACATAAGACGACAGTGACTGCAACCCACCTCTATCCTGCAGCTCCCTAATGTGGTCAGCCAGCTTGTGGGTCGCTTGTTCTGCCTTCCACCGTCTCTCCCTCTCCGTCTCCAACTCCTGCATCAGTTGCTGCAGAGAAAGGGGCAGGTTTGTAACATCCACACAGTGCTCTTATTTACCCTCGCATCTAAAACTCCCGCCTCAATTCTTCCCCCCATCACTGGTATTCTCCCATCACGGGTATTTTTCGATCACCAGTACCCCCATAATTGGTATTCTCCCATCACTGGTATTCCCCCATCACTGGTATTCCCCCATCACTGGTATTCTCTCATCACTGGTATTCCCCCATCACTGGTATACTCCCATCACCAATATTCCCCCATCACCGGTATTCTCCAATCACCAGTATTCCCCCATCAACAGTATTCTCCCATCACCAGTATTCCCCATCACTGGTATTCTCCCACACCAGTATTCCCCCATCACCACTATTTCCCCATCACCAGCATTCCCCATCACCGGTATTCTCCCATCACCAGTATTCCCCCATCAACAGTATTCTCCCATCACCAATATTCTCCCATCACCAGTATTCTCCCATCACCTGTATTCCCCATCACTGATATTCTCCTACACCAATATTCCCCCATCACCAGTATTCCCCCATCACCAGTATTCTCCCATCACCAGTATTCCCCATCACCGGTATTCCCCACATCACCAGTATTCCCCATCACCAGTATTCTCCATCACTGGTATTCTCCCATCACCAGTATTCTCCATCTCCAATATTCCCCATCACCAGTATTCCCCATCACCAGTATTCCCCATCACCAGTGCTCTTATTTACCCTCGCATCTAAAACTCCTGCCTCAATTCTTCCCCCCATCACTGGTATTCTCCCATCACCAGTATTCTCCCATCACGGGTATTTTTCGATCACCAGTACTCCCCATCATTGGTATTCTCCCATCACTGGTATTCTCCCATCACTGGTATTCCCCCATCACTAGTATTCCCCATCACTGGTATTCTCCCATCACTGGTATTCTCCCATCACTGGTATTCTCCCATCACTGGTATTCCCCCATCACCAGTATTTCCCATCACTGGTATTGTCCCATCACTGGTATTCTCCCACCACTGGTATTCCCCCTTCACCAGTATTCCCCATCACTGGTATTCCCCATCACTGGTATTCCCCATCACTGGTATTCTCCCATCACTGGTATTCTCTCATCACTGGTATTCCCCCATCACCAGTATTCCCCATCACTGGTATTCCCCATCACTGGTATTGTCCCATCACTGGTATTCCCCCATTACCAGTATTCCCCATCACCTGTATTCCCCATCACCAATATTCCCCATCACCAGTGCTCTTATTTACCCTCGCATCTAAAACTCCCGCCTCAATTCTTCCCCCCATCACTGGTATTCTCCCATCACCAGTATTCTCCCATCACGGGTATTTTTCGATCACCAGTACTCCCCATCATTGGTATTCTCCCATCACTGGTATTCTCCCATCACTGGTATTCCCCATCACTGGTATTCTCCCATCACTGGTATTCTGCCACCACTGGTATTCCCCATCACTGGTATTCTCCCATCACCGGTATTCTCCAATCACTGGTATTCCCCCATCACCGGTATTCCCCCATCACCGGTATTCGCCATCACTGGTATTCCCCCATCACCAGTATTCCCCATCACCAGTATTCTCCCATCACCAGTATTCCCCATCACCGGTATTCCCCATCACCGGTATTCCCCATCACCGGTATTCCCCATCACCAGTATTCCCCATCTCCGGTATTCCCCCATCACCAGTATTCCCCATCACCGGTATTCCCCCATCACCAGTATTCTCCCATCACCAGTATTCCCCATCATTGGTATTCCCCATCATTGGTATTCTCCCATCAGGTTCATTATTGTTCAAATCTATGGAATGTGAATAGTTAAATAATTTTTGCTGAAATCATCGAAAGAATTTACTTTGATCATTAGATTGGGTAACTTGCAGTCTTATGTATATAGTGCCGGACAACTTTTTCTCTTGTTCGCATAATTTTGACCATACACAGTAAAAAATAATTTAATAGTTTGTCCAACGATTTCACCGAAACTAAATAACAAATCTGTACAAACAAGCTAGTATGTCGTAGTAAATACTAGGTATTCCCATTTAGCAGTAATATCATAAGTAAGCAGTCCTAGCCAACTTAATCCATCAGTTAAATGCACACTGCTGATCAAACACACTGTTGATCCATGAATAAATTTAATCAGTGCGATAGGACATTAGAATATTTTGCCAGTCCACATCGCATGATATAATTGACACTCATACCACCGGTGTGGTAAATATTTATGCAATATTCTTATTTAAGTGGACGTTGATTCTACAGCATCTGCCTGCGGACACGTGAACTGATAATAATAATAGAAGTACTTATATAGCGCGCGATCAATCGAGATTACTCTCAAGTGCTTTACATACATGGTAATTGTGATATACAATTATATTAAACATCATACACCAAACAATTATTATTCTAAAATGTACCTCATGAATAAAATAATCCGATAATAAATAAATAAATAACATGCAACATAATAAAAAATGATTTAGATATATATGTATAATAAAAAATTATATCTACTAAACCAGAAATGAGAAACAGAGTAATAATCAACATGCCGCAGTGTTTTTGTGTAATATGAACCAACAAGTATAAATCTGTTAAAAAACACTAACAAAATAACTTGTTTTTCTCACTGATAAAAACAAGATACCCTATGATTTGTGACAATTTGTCATGATAAACATCGATGTGCGCTAGAGGCAAATGGACAAAAAACAATAACACCAATACAATTCCCTTGATATGCAAAGTGGTTGTGATCATTATATGAATATCATAGTGCTCACGACTGGCAAGGAAATGGGACGTGTCACCGAGATTATTCCGCACAAATGAACACATGTGGAGGCAGTAATGCATGTTTACCCAAGGGGGCCAGTGACCACATTGCCATACCATATACCAACCTTCAGACAAATGCCATGTTTTAGGAGTACGTTTTCAGTGGCCAACGCACGTTAACGCATCAACGCATTTAGGGTATGAAATCACAGTTCACACTTATTTGGTTATTAAGGGTAGATATTTTGACATCACAAAACGCGTTTTTTTACTACAAAGTAGATACTGAGAGGTCCCATTAATCTATGAATCAAATATGTTAGTGAATTAATCTATATTTTAATTCAACAAGACTATGAGTCAGTGTAGTCCGTCCTTATCACATATCTGTCAATTTTATGTTTAAAGATATTGCTATTCACACTAGTATCGTTAACACAATGACAAACTTTAGTTCTTTAGATATATTGCAACTATCATTGATATAAACATAATTTTGGTCCTAGAATGGAGCCTAGTACATCGGAATAACAATCATCACTATTTACAACTCAACTTCTCTTGGAAGCATTCAGCCACGCTGCAGTTACTGTACAAAGACTATTCGTTCATATATTCACCAATGTCAGGTACTCATCCATACTGCTGAGTGAAATGGAGCAACACGGAGCGAACAAAAACTGCCCAAGCTTCAAAACGGCAGCAAGAGGATTCGAACCCGGGTTCTCTCGATTGAGTCTGATGTTCTAACCACTGCGCCACCTTGCCCAACAATACCAGCAGGACTTTCCACAAACATTCCCGAGGTCAATTGATAACAATAGCTTCACCACACCATGGGACGACACATCATGCCATCAATGTCACTTATCGCACAATTCGTCCCGTGGTTTATTCATATGGAAATCTGTGGCCAAATCTACAAGAATGTCACAGCCATTAACAAAATGATCACCGACGAGGAAATGCAACATGTCAGTGGGATTACTGAGCACAAATCAAATGCAGGCGGTAAAAGCAACAGATTCCCGCGGAGTTAACAGCATTACAGCTGTACTTTTATAGCATCTATCGCTTGAATACTGCACAGAGTGCATGACATAAAAGCAGACAATAACGAGTAGAACGTAATGCTTTCAACAAATCATCCCGGAGTGGTGTTAAATAGTGTATCTAAATTACTCACAAAAAACACGCTTTTATGACCACAAAAACAGGTCGTAGCCATGTATAACAATGACTAGATGATTGATATCTCAAAACGAAAGTTCAGGCATCGTGGTTGTGAATTATTTGTTAACTTGTATGAATAAAATAAACCCCACATGTAAATAACACAAAGTGGCCAAGTGGGTGTCTATGATATACTGTGTATGATATGCTGAATCAAAATAATATATTGAATCAAAATAACACACCTGTACTGTGTCAACTAAAGAAGAAATAGTGTGAAATATAATTTTTGTAGCTTTAACAAGATTTGCCATCCAAGCCAAAGGCCCAGATGGCAAGTGGACAAGGAAGCCATTGGCTTATCGAGAGTCCAACAATGTTCATCTACTTATAGCCCGCCCTCCTGAGATATGTGTCAACCTTGTTTTTAAACATATTCACGCTGCTAGCAGTTACACAATCTGTAGACAATTTGTTCATTCATTTATTGTTCTCTGTGAAAATGAGTGCTTCCTGATGTCCAATCTACATTGATCCTTTACTAATTTTACCTCATGTCCTCTAGTTCTGCTATCCTTCTTGAGTGAGAAAAACATATTTCTATCAATATTTTCATACCCATTCAATATCTTAAAAACTTCAATCTGATCTCCTCTTAACCTCCTTGTCTCTAGAGTTGTTAAACCACATTCTTTCAGGCGTTCTTCATAACTAAGGTCTCTCAGTTCTGGAATCATTTTAGTTGCTCTCCTTTGTATGCGTTCAAGCGTATCTATATCCTTCTTACGATATGGTCTCCATGCTTGTATACAGTATTCTAAATGAGGTCTAACTATTGCTTTATAAAGAGGTATAATTAACTTTTTTCCCTTGTATGTTATGTTTCTTCTAATCAATCCAAGAATTTGATTACCCTTTGAAGCTGCAATACCACACTGCTCTGAAACTTTCATATCAGCGCTTATTGTAACTCCTAAGTCCTTTTCTTTTACAGTAGTACCCAGAACAGTATCTCCCATTTTATAGTTTACATTAAAGTTCCCATGTCCTGTATGTAGGCATTTACATTTCCCAAAATTGAACAACATCTGCCATTTCTCAGACCATTTCACTAATCTGTCTAGATTGTTTTGTAAATGTTGTTTATCACCATCAGTATTAACCTTTCTAAACAGTTTTGTGTCATCCGCAAATTTCAGTACGTTACTTGTTATACTGTCGTCCAAGTCATTGATATAAATTAAGAATAATATAGGTCCTAATACTGATCCTTGAGGTACCCCACTCAAAACCGATTTCCAATTTGAAACTTCTCCATCTACTACAACTCGTTGTCTTCTGTCAGTCAGCCATTGTTCTATCCAGTCAGTTATGCTATCCATGGGCTTTTAATTTAAGTAGTAATCTTTGATGTAGCACTTTGTCAAAAGCTTTCTGAAAATCTAAGTAGATAATATCTATTGGCGATCCCACGTCTATCCACTTAGTGATTTCTTCCAAAAAACATAACATATTTATTAAGCATGACCTCGCTTTAAGGAATCCATGTTGAGATGAATTTAATAATTTATGCTTAACGAGGAAGTCCACCATATGGTCTTTAATTAACCTTTCTAATAATTTACAAATCACTGACGTTAAACTCACTGGTCTGTAATTCTCTGACTTATTTCTCGAACCCTTTTTAAATAATGGTATGATGTTTGCTTCTTTCCATTCAAACAGAACAACTCCCTCTTTTAATGACAAGTTGAATACTCATGAATACTTTGAAAATCTAAAAAAATGTGTATAACATTTCTTGTGCTGATTTTTTATCAGATCTGGTCCAACATAATTTAATACTGTAGTTTGTCCGATGATTTCACAAAAACTGAATAACAAATGAATACAAATGAACAAACACCTCATAGCGGATAATAGGTAGGTTTCATTTTTTGCAAAATGAGATGAGCAAAAAAATTTTAATTCGTGAAGGACCTTTAATGGGGGCAGCAGCATCTTCAATAGAGTATGTATTGTTTTAGCAATTGCAGTAAACCACTGGAATGTATCACACAGCCCGACATGTTCTGAATTCAAACAAGCAGCTCGTGCTCCAGGTTAAAATAAAATTTATAAAGTGCCAAATATCTGGGACCAGCTCGTTAACAGGCATGTACAAAACATACACACAATCATAAAAATAATAAATATATACCAGTATAGTTAAAAATATATAATAAAAATTTAGTAATCAATTAAGATTAATCAAATTTAATAAAACAATTATTAATAATTATAATAAATAGTTATAGTGAATAAATAATTATAATAAATAATTAACTCAAATACATCTGTATAAACTTGAAAATGTTGATAACTGAGTTTACTGGAAATTAAAAGTTTTATATTGGCTATCACTATCATGGTCAATGTGATTCACTCCTTGAACTGATTTTTCTGAGCTTTTGCTGCCACCAAGTGAATGGAAATGAACTAAATCAGACAGAACAACCTGCAATAACAGACTAGGCAAATAATCTCAAAAGGGCTCTAGAAATCACGTTCGGGGTACCTAAATGTTACAAGCTGTCATCCATGCCGGATTTTATCTATAATCTTTACCGGTCACAACCAGCCCGGGTGACACTTTCAATTGTAATTTTTTACTGTGTAGTGAGCTATTTTAGTGAAGATGGTGTTAAGATTTTGCATCGGCTGTAACTCTACCAATTATAGAGCTACATAACTAAATGTGGTATAAAAATATCTGGAATAAGGAGGACTATGTCAGGGGTAAATAATTATATCAATATTCGACAAAAAAACAAAATGTACCAAAATAAAAAAATAAAATTATTTTGGTTTCTGGACCAAAGGTGCACAATAGTTTCTATAACTTCTTACGTCTCAAGTCTCAAGTGGTTTACTCCAAACAGCCCAAACTTGGGCTAACGCAGGAGTTTAAGTACAAGGTACATGCCAAGGTACATACCAATTATTTTTATTAAAAAATAATGCCAGTTCATTTCCAAACAAAATAATACCAACTGGTTTGGTAAATAATGTAATAAGATTAAATGACAACCCAAAATATAATGTTATCCCGTTTATTTGTCATTGCCGCCAGATTTATATCAAGTTGGTGTCATAGTGTGATTTGTTGCTTTACATGTAGCTGACCCCACTGCAATGGTGTCAGTTTCATAATCCTATGAAATATAGCCAATTGTATGGTGTACCCAGTATCACAAACAATGTTGTGAGTGTATGCGTAGATGTAACCAGGGATTGTTTCAGAAGTAAGCACCTACGTTTCAGGTTTCGCCAGTGTATGTACAAGATATCGAATGCAATTCCAATGTTCTCATATACATAATATAAAAGTTTTATACCCCACGAAATGAAACCAACGGAATAAGACAGAATCGGATGTGGTAGGTGTAGTTGTGGATTGTCGACCCTTAAAGATTAATAGATGGACACACATTCTTCAAGACACCTTATATCCTGGCGTTTCAATTGCGTCTCTGACGGTCTGTATGAAAGGCATGTTTATAAACATGTGCTCTTAGCGTACTTTGATATTATTTTCACACTTAGCTATAATGTAGGGTATACAATAACTCTGTTACAAGTTAATGTAACCTTTTATAAAATGTGAACATTACACTGTGTTTCCAAACCCATGAATAAACAAATCGCATTTACAAAACCCACCTGGAAAAAATCGTGGTTTGTCATTGCCAAAGCTGTATTAACATGATAAATGCTGTAACATTATTATACAATTTAAAGCAAAAACCATTATATATGTAAATACCACTCCAGAATGCAAAAGTTACCACGATTAGATGCATAGGTAATCGAAACCAAAACCTTTCACCGGATGTGCTGGCAGAGCAATGTATCACTCTGGTCAGGACTAAAGAGGGAGATTTCCCTCTTTCATTAACAGCTACCCCTGATCATGCTTTGTTTGGTGAATGGAATAAAATTAAACAAAGTAACACACGTCATTCTCTTTTAATACTGGCCATTTGAAGTGACTCATTGTAGACTTGAGAGTAGAATAGAATTTAGAATGAGGCAGCAGCACGCCTACAGTTGAGGAGGAGGAGGAGCAGTGACACAACTACCAACTGGAGCCTATGCCTTCTTTGCAAGAAGGAATCTTCTAAAGATCCCGAAAACTCTCGAAAACTTTGCACCAATGGCCTGGACAGAGTACAGCAAGCCATGGTCGAACGCAAACGCTATCAAGATTATGAAAGATGGGACATTACTGGAAGCTGTGAATCTCTGCGATGTAACACAAGAGACTGAAATGATGTATCATAAAAACTGTTATGTTACATTCACAAGTTCATTGCATCTGGGCAGACTGAAGAAAAACCTTGAGGCTAAAAAATCACCTTGTGCTGATGAGAAATTCAACAAGCTCAAAGAATCAGACCTTACGAAGCAACATGGACACATTAGATTCTGACTTCTGCATTTTTTGTCAAATGGTTTCTTCAGAAAAAACCAGAGTTGTCGCAACTGGGAATGTACTGAAAGACATCAATGCAGCGAAATATGACTGTATTATGAGGTGTAGGTTAGCCAGGGTGAGTGATCTCGTAGTTTTTATGCCAGCTACCACCACAAGTGTTAAATCCAGTTCATGGGGAAAGCTGATTGTTAGAAAGGCTCTGAACCTAACGATATGCATAAAGTTACACCTGAAGTTTCCATAGGAGTAACTAAAGGTGAAATATATACAGCTTATTGGATGTTTGGGAAAGGTATGTTGGGCTGTTGTCGGAGTTCAAAGTTGATGTTGGCAGTTATAAGCAGCACAGGACATGATTTAATGATAAGTTGCAAAGGCTGGTAAATCAAGCTTGTGCCACATCTAGATCTCCACGAACCACAACTATTATTGCGGGTAGTTCCAGCGAAAGTAGTAGCACAAACCGTGAAGGAGACAAAAGACGAACTGGAAGACGTAGTGTCAGAACAAGGTTTGCACACTAGCCAGTTCATGGGCGAAGATGTTCAATCACACGGACCTTAAAATAAGAGCAGATGTAAAAAAATCCCCACAGTATGACAATTGTGCCTCAGTGAACATAGACGATGCAGCTAAGCTTGTGCCACAAAGTCCCTATTTGTTTCTAAGTGTGTTGCTTACAGGTGAGTCGGGACAAACAGATGAAGATGCTGATGACACCACCAGAAGGCTATCCCTTAGTTTTGGCCAAGATATTGTGCCTGCTATCTCAAAGGGTAAAACCCATACCCCCAAACATGTTGGCCTCAGAATGAGTATCCACCAAGCAATGCGATCAAGGACTCTTGTGAACCTTTTTCACAACGCTGGGCATTCCATCAGTTACAGTCAGGTACAGGGTGTTGACACAACTCTGGCGAAGAGAACACTGGGCAAATTCATTGAAAATGGTAATTTTCCAGTTCCAGCCAATCTTATTGAAGGCAAGTTTCTCCAATTTGCAGCAGACAACATCGATATCACAGAGGAAACTCTCGATGGTAAAACTCTCCATGCCACCTAGATGGTTGCATTCCAAAGAGAACCAACACGTCAAAGTGAACAACAATTACTTGGAAAAGGAGGCTCATTGCTGTTCATGACATACAGTTACCTCCAACTCTCTGAAGGAACATCCCAGGATATCATGCATTAACAGGATGTGACACTGTCAGTCAGCTGAGTGGACACGGCAAAAAGTCAACATGGAAAACATTTCAGAAGGATGAAGTTCTGTTGGATCATCATGGGCTAAGAGCTCTTTCTGAAGCCACAGAGAAACAAGCAAAGGAATTCATCTGCACTAATGATGCTGCCATCAACGAAGTGCATTACAGACTATTTAAGAAAGATACCAAAGATCGAGAAAAGCTTCGGCCTACCCAGAGTTGTCTTTCCAAACACATCCTACATGCCAACTACCAGAGCCGTGTTTGGTATTTGGCAGATTGCACGTCCCCTGACCACGATTCACCCATCAATAATGGCTGGTACAAGGATCCCACCAGAGGACAACTTCACCCACAGCTGACGGTAGAGGACCCCTTACCCCAGGAATTCTCAGATATTGTGTATTGCAAATGCGAAAACTGTGCAACTGCAAAATGCACCTGCAGATCCAAGCAGCTAAAGAGCACAGGTGCATGTTCCTGCAGCGATGTTATCTGCCGGAACCCATTTAGTATGATGGACAATGAAGAATCAGACTAACTGTCAGTTACACGTGTCCTTCTAATGAATATCTTCATAGATAATGAATGATCTGCCATCATACGCAGTGATTGGGCGGGGATTTGTGCAGCAGAACATTGAACAATCCGAGCCCTTTCCGAGTTTGGAGAAAGGGTGGGATTTAACTGACTGGTGGATAAGATTACCATGTGTAACAATATAAGTTTTTATTAACATATAATCATGTTTTAATATTAGAATTGTTAATTGGGGTTTAATTAAGATTATGCTTCCCAATGACTGTAGTGTTTTACTTTCTGACAATCTTGAAAATATGGGAGGTAACATTGATTTATGCATAATAATCAGTAATTTTCTATTGTTTACTGAACTAGTTTGTGTTGTTTTATATGGAAATGAACTGGCATTATTTTGTGATAAAATAATTGGCATGTACCATGTACGTAAGAAGTCATAGAAACTATTGTACAACTTTAGTCCAGAAACCAAAATAAAATATTGATATATTTTGTTACGTTTTTTTTTCAAATATTGCTATAATATTAATATAATTATTTATTTCTGACATAGTCCTCCTTATTCCAAATATTTTGATACCACATTTAGTTATGTAGCTCTATAATTATTAGAGTTACAGCCGATTATGTATACATTGCAGAATATGAAACACCATCTTCGCTAAATAGCTCACTACACAGTAAAAAATCAGATTAGAAAGTGTCACCCGGGCTGGTTGTGTCCGGTAAAGGTCATAGATAAATCCTGGCATGGGGGACAGCTTGTAACATTTAGGTACCCCTTATGTCATTTTTGAGCTTATTTGCCTAGTCTATAAGTCATTAATCACAGGTAATCAAAGGGAAACAAGTCTTGTTTTGGAGCAAACAGGAGTTACTAAAAATACCAATTACAATTAAGCATATCACACCAGTGGTTTACTAGGAAAGCCTTACATTAAAATTAATTAGTTATATTACATAAAAATTTAATAATTTCATTACATTAAAATGAAATTACATTATCATAAAATGAAATTAAAATGAAAATAAAATAAAAATTCTAGTAAAATTAAATTAAATATGAATTGCATTAAAATTTAACAACATTGAAATTAAATTACATTAAACTTCAATTACATTAACATATACTTACAACATAGGTGGTCTGAATATCATCCCGTAACCTTTCGTCAGCGGCCACGACCCCCGGCCCATATTTCTTCCCCGACCTCACACTCTTCCTCAAGGAAGAGGGAACATAAGAATCGGAGACTGACTGTCCTCGGATCTGTAAACTGTCTTCTGGTCCACTTGTTGTGTTGCTATAGGGGGTAGATACAGGGGTGAATATATCTGATGGGATAGAAAAACACACCTAGCTACAAAAAGTGGAAGTAGTCGTGTTTCACATGATTAATGAAAAACAGTGATTTTCATCAGCACACAAAAAACCAGAAATCAATACCTGGTTAATAAAAATTCCAATGTGAAAACTAAAAAGTATCCATTGCTCAATTTAACAGTAATAAGGAATATGCCTGTGTGAAAAGGATATTCCTAGGTTTTAACCAAAAATATTATGGTAAAAGAAAATGCTTCAAGTAGTTCACAAGGCAGAGTTGAAGACATTACAACCACAATACTATGAAGCATAGCGTGGCTTTCAGCACATGAGGTAATTTATGCTGGTTTAAACAAAGTGTGTGTGTTTGGGTAGAGTGAGTTCCAAGGAGACATTTCACAAATGTAATACAACAGTTGACAGATATAGCATGACGACATGACAGTCATAACATGAGAATCATAACATGATGGTTACAACATAACAGACACAACATCAATCACAACATGACAGTCACAACATGACAGTCATAACATGAGTCACAACATGACAGTCATAACATGATAGTTACAACATAACAGATACAACATAAATCACAACACAACAGTCACAACATGACAGTCACAACATGATGGTTACAACATAACAGACACAACATAATGGTGACAACATGAGTCACAACATGACTGTCACAACATGATGGCTACAACATAACAGACAACATAATGGTGACAACATGAATTACAACACGACAGTCACAACATGACAGTCATAACATGACAGTCACAACATGACAGTCATAACATGATGGTTACAACATAACAGACACAACATAAATCACAACAAAACAGTCACAACATGACAGTCATAACATGACAGTCACAACATGACAGTCATAACATGATGGTTACAACATAACAGACACAACATAAATCACAACACAACAGTCACAACATGACAGTCATAACATGACAGTCATAACATGATGGTTACAACATAACAGACACAACATAAATCACAACACGACAGTCACAACATGACAGTCATAACATGACAGTCATAACATGATAGTTACAACATAACAGATACAACATAAATCACAACACAACAGTCACAACATGACAGTCACAACATGATGGTTACAACATAACAGACACAACATAATGGTGACAACATGAGTCACAACATGACTGTCACAACATGATGGCTACAACATAACAGACACAACATAATGGTGACAACATGAATTACAACAAGAAAGTCACAACATGATGGCTACAACATGACAGACACAACATAAGTCACAACATGACAGTCACTACAAGTCACAACATGACAGCCACTACATGACAGTCATAACGTGTCACACCATGGATCATCAGTACGTTCAATCATCATCGTTTCAATCATGATTTCTAAATCAATCTGAAACTGCGTTTGTAATGCTGACAGCTGCACCAAAGTGGATTTCATAGAAATGGGAAGATCGTAATACTGGACATTACAGGCAACCAGAGCATCGATGTGGTCATCACATCCAAGTAATGGCCACTGTTCGGAGTTCCATGACACCACCTAGTGGCAATTCTATGGATTGCTACAAAGTAATTGCATTGGCTGAAAGTATTTAGCAATGAATCCTGTGTCACTGCATCTGCAGGTATCCACTCGTCAATCAGTGGGGTTCTCATCAGCACCGGCTCATTCTCTGACTCCATAATCGCGTGGATTCTCTGGAAGGTAATACACCAATGAAGACGTAGATTCAAAGATAGATACACGGAGTGTGAGCGACACTGTTTAGTGAAGGAACAAGGGAGTATGGCAAGAAGCATGACACTGGCAGAGACAGGCAATAAGACAGTCATAAGGTAAGATACAGTCACATCTCTAAGCAGAGACAGTCAATAAGACAGTCATGAAGTAAGATACAGTCACATCTCTAAGATATTACAAAATCTGTAAACATGACATCATATTGAGTAGTCAGTAAAGCTTAGAAAAAACAACGTAATCCGGAAATCTTGGCATCCGGACATCATTTCAGGGAACAGAATTTCTAAACGCTAATACACCCCGTTAACTGTATGATTCATTTGTCCAGACACACATACCAGGGAATAAGCTAGATGTCTGAATTAATGAGATTACTCATCCCTTCCACAGCAACAGTTCAGAATAGAAAAACATCATATTGATCTAGAAAGCATATCTGTCAGCATTTATCAGTCACATTGCAAAGTCGCCATCTACTGTTCATGCACAACGTTGATAGATTTAAATGCTACTAAGTGTTTCAAGATCTACCACTTGCTGTAACTATGCCTTCAAAGCATACTCCATGTGTACAGGTACAACAATCCGTCCCAACTATCGATGCATCACAATAGTCGATATGAAAATGGAATATTATCGATAGTAAATTTAAACATTAATAGTATCGTCGATAGCACAGTAATGATAGTTGACATAATAATTCAGCAGTATCACTGTAATTATAGAAATAAACATGTTTTCTCAACTATATTTCTTAATTTAATTTATTTATTGACCTAACACCAACAATCGTCGATCAGAGCTGCATCGTTCACAGATTCAGCATTCTTAGTCAATTACCCCAAAGGTCACTTGACAGCGCCACCTACGAATTACAGTCTGAAACTGCTCTCCTGCTTATTCGCTATTCTATGAAACTATCGCAATACTATTGGAATAGTCATGAAACTACTGCAACAGTAATACAGCTATCACAATAGTAAAACAATACCAGGTATTCAACACATCCAAGAAATATCCAAGAAAAACAGGAAATTAGGGAAAAGCATTGTTTTTTTTGACAAACACATTGTCAGTTTGATAACAGAGCTTTAAAAACACTAATTCATTGGCAGCCATCTATCTTGAAAGATATTTCAGCTGAGCTTTAGGAACACCATATTTAAATATTATATAAACAATTATTTTTAAATATTCAAAAACAACCATGTTAATTATGCAAACTTACAATATATGATGATCGGGTTCATAACGCTAATGTTTTTCATAATTAGTCAGAATTATTATAAACTAATATCATGAATATGCACGAGTGAACACCTTGGTCAGCTGCTTAGAACAGACCATGCACTGTGAAAATTCCGCACTTTATAATTCCAATTTTATAATCATAATGCCAAAATCAATATGGCCGAAACGAGGGATTACTTCTTCAATCTCGGAGACATTTTAGCCTTCCACAAGTAGAAGATAAATGAGGACTTTGATCCTGGTTATTACGGCAAACAATCAACATATCCCGCGTCAGATCTCTAGTCCATAAATCCATACTCCATAAACATCCATAATCCAAGTGTTTTCGAGTTTAAAGTTTCTGCCAAAATGTTGTGCGAGTTTCAGAAACATGGACGGTTTTGGGGTAAGTACAGTCTATAAATGCTTTTATATACATTATATACATATTTTATATACATTATATACATATATTTTCATTTAAATAACATTTAAAATATTTACTGGTTATTTAAAATTCCTCTGTTGCAGTCACAAAATGTTTGGTCATCCATCTGGGACTCTTGGAAGGAAAACAATCTATTGTTCATAAATGCATAGTTGGAAAACTGGTCCCAAGGTTTACGGACTGGAGATCTTATCCCGTATAACTTAATTTAAGTAGCGCCTGCTAATATTCTCATTAAATACACGCAATAGTCTCAGGCTGAGAGGCCCACTGTCCATTGGCTTACCGCCCAATGAATCGCTGACCACAAGACCACTGCGCTACTGCCTACTGGTGTCCAGTAGCCTACTGTCTGATAGGTTTCTGGCTTGTATTCTACTGTCCATCACACAAGTATTTATTTATCAAGACCTTTGAACAAATTACTGACATAAAATATATAATACCGGAGAAAGTTTGTGACACAAATATATATTGGCTGACACACCTATCCAATGTATCTCAAAATGCCTACTTCGTGAGCTAAGTATTTTATTACGACCGACGTTATTCAGCCAGGCTTAAACACATGGCTAGGTTCATGAATAAGCACTGTGTTGTGTGGCTTAAACACATGGCTAGGTTCATGAATAGACACTGTGTTGTGTGGCTTAAACACATGGCTAGGCTCATGAATAAGTACTGTGCTGTGAGGTTTAAACACACGGCTAGGCTCATGAATAAGCACTGTGTTGTGTGGCTTAAACACATGGCTAGGCTCATGAATAAGTACTTATTCATGAGCCTAGGTTTAAAATGTGGCAAGGCTCATGAATAGGTAATATTTGTGAGGTTCTACTTTAAGTTCTAGTTTTTAAAGCACAAAAAAACGAGTTAAAGTGTGTACAGCATCATTGTCCAAGCATCATTGTCCAAGCATCATTGTCCAAGCATCATTGTCCAAGCATCATTGTCCAAGCATCATTGTCCAAGCATCATTGTCCAAGCATCATTGTCCAAGCATCATTGTCCAAGCATCATTGTCCAAGCCCACATCATTGTCCAAGCCCACATCATTGTCCAAGCCCACATCATTGTCCAAGCCCACATCATTGTCCAAGCCCACATCATTGTCCAAGCCCACATCATTGTCCAAGCCCACATCATTGTCCAAGCCCACATCATTGTCCAAGCATCATTGTCCAAGCATCATTGTCCAAGCCCACATCATTGTCCAAGCCCACATCATTGTCCAAGCCCACATCATTGTCCAAGCCCACATCATTGTCCAAGCATCATTGTCCAAGCCCACATCATTGTCCAAGCATCATTGTCCAAGCCCACATCATTGTCCAAGCCCACATCAAAATTGTCAATAGAAGGCTGCCAAAAATCAGTAAAATAAGAATTTCAGTTGTTAGGTTTTGCACTGCTACTTTCAAGGGGACCTATTGTTTTGCACTGCTGCTTTCAAGGAGACCTATTGTTTTGCACTGGTGCTTTCAAGGGGACCTATTGTTTTGCACTGGTGCTTTCAAGGGGACCTATTGTTTTACACTGGTGCTTTCAAGGGGACCTATTGTTTTGCACTGGTGCTTTCAAGGGGACCTATTGTTCATATAAAACACAATAACTGATACAGGTATGGTGTGATCCATGGCCTTAAGCCCATGCTGTGAACTTGGTCATTGCTTCCAATCCTTCAAGTATCTATGCACATGCAGAAGCAATCACCAATGCAATTTCGGTTGAACTACTAGAAGTCAGTTTTGAATACACGACGTGCTGAAAAGATGTGATTTTTCATTTGTCTGAGATTAAGCATTTGCAGATGCGGAGCTACCAAAGCCATACAGGGCTGATGAAGCCTGAGCCATCCTTACATTACTGATCAATCAACTGGCGGAGACATGGATAGATCAGCGGAGCTGTAATGAATTAATATTGAGTAATGTTACATGGCATGCGACAGTTGTCACACAGCTGATATTGCACATTCACTGCCCAAGCGGTCTTCATTGGCAGCATCTATAGATACTGGCTACTCTCACTTTTTTCTTTTTTTCTGTCATTTCTTTATTGGTTGCCATTTTGATGCGCAATTCTAGTTTGTGGTGAATGCATGTGCGAGAATAAATCACTTGAAAATAAAGAAATAAAATGTGCCTAGAATGGCATAAATAAATCTAATTCATCGTGAATTTTGTTTTCTAAAGTTACAACTTTTGTCTAAAAAGCAGCAAAGCCATGGCCTCCTTTGCCTAATTTTTTTATATGTAACCTGTGGCACCACTACATGATGGGAACATGGTAAACTAACGGGTGATTGTCACTGCCAATATTACTGCTTTATTACATTCTTTCAATGACAAATATGTATGCGTTGAATTGTTCACGGTCAAATCATCTCGTGTCAGTTTATGTTAAGGTCCAATTGTCCACACACTTGCACCTACAAAAAAATTTTCAGCAACTAACCTTGTCATCAACAAGGGATTTTTGTCAGCATCCATAAATCCTTCCTGAGAAGGTCTTTGATTAACAAGACAGACACAAGAGATGGAGACCATTAAGAAACATGACTGTCTATTATTTGTCAGAGTAATGCAGAGGCAAGTCAGGCAAACAAGATTACTTACAGGATACACTGTAATTTGTTGGTGGAATGTGGATTACTCAACTCATTAAAGCACATCTCCTGTTGTTTCGTCTGCGCTGAGTGCTTTCTCTAGTTGAGTATCGGCTGCAGCGATGACGAGAATAACTTAATGGAGTTACAGTCAAATTAATTAACATTAAACATTTTTTTTATTGATTGATTGAATATCTAGCTGTCTTTCGAGTAAAATCACGTCTGCGTTTGACGACTGTCTATGAACTGCACTTCCTTGTTACGCTAGTTGCATGCACAGGTCTTGATACGTGTGAAGAACCAACATTTAGTTAAAAACATGTTTTTAACTTAAGTTATAATTAATATATATATATATATATATATATATATATATATATATATATATATATATATATATATATATATTATACATAAATTTCTTACAAATAGTTCAATATGTCAAGCCACATTCTTGCTTAGAATCTTTCATTTAGCAAACAAGGCACTATGTAAAGGAGTATTTATCATATAACCATCTCATGAACAACACTTATGTAACATCACCAAAGTTTTACAAAATGTTAATTCATTAATTAGATTCAGTTGCATAGGTCATATTAAATAGTAATAACTCTCTGTCCATACTGTCATTCGCATCTGCTTCTGGTAACTTGTCCCAAGTGTCGTGCAACAAATTCAACAGTGGCTCTTATTAATTGCACGAATTCACTCGAAAATAATATTTGCTGTATTAAGCAGATACAATTGTGTCAGTTGGCATTTATTGGATATGTTTTACAAATCCAAAAATACAGGGACGAAAGAGCGTTTTGACGGCAACAATGTCAGGTGCACCATGGGACACCTGGCACATCACTGAAAGATGATCTCAAAACATCCGAGACTCATTGGCATGTAGGAGTTGAGAACAGGGAACATGCAGTCTAGAACAGCGTTCTGCAAATCCTGGCCTGCGGGCCAAATTTGGCCCACGGATGGTTTTCAGTTGGCTCGCGAGACCCTCTCCAAAAGTTGTAAATATTGAAAAACAAATTGGGAATATAAATTTGTATTTGTTGATTTCATGTCAACTGTAGAATCAAGAGTATAGACAAACTTAAATTAATGTGATTTCAAAATTGTGCCGGGCTTGAAAGAACAGTTTCTCGCTGCAAAAGACAAACTTGTGCTTTTCTGGGTGACGAAAGCATTACGCGAGGCTGCGTAGAAATTCCTGGTACTTTTTGGTAGCACATGGTCATACGAATCTGGATTCTCCATGATGAATCATGTAAAGAACTCACTTCGGTGCCGGTTGACGGACAAGCAATTGGATTAGCTTCTGCGACTTGCGATCTCCCCTCTAGCTCCAGGCTTCATTTAATTATCAAAGAATATGCAACATCACCCTTCTTATTAACTTGTTCATGTCGGTGCGCTGGACTGCCTGCAGACTGCCATCAACGAACACTGGTGTGATTTGTTCATTGTCCGGGTTTCAGACAAACATAAAACACTGTATATGAGTACATTTACATATGTATTTGTTTCTTACTTATCAATGTTGGCCCACACAGACCTAGATGGGGAAAAAATGGCCCCTAGCTAAAAAAAAGTTTGCGGAACGCTGGTATATAAGCTAGAAATTTCACGTTTTAACAATTATAGGCAGTGTAAACTGGATATAACAAGCACTAATTATCACAATTATGACAGTGACACTGACAACCACCTAATAAAGACAAGACGGCAGTGCCATGGCACCACAAACATGGGTGATTAGTAGACATTGTCTCTTGCATGAGACAAAAATAACTGCTAGCAATGCGAATAGGTTTGCAAACAGAACTGACAGATATTGGCAACACACGGACGATACGCCTAATGAGCCAAAGGCATCCATACGCCATCTGAATCATGTTGCATTGGACAGCAATACTCTTAAATCTTGTTAAATACTGTCATTAATCAGGGATGTCATCACAGGGCAATGTCACAATGACATTACGTTGCGACATAACTACTGCAACCGTCCATCAATAACTGTTCGTTATATAAATCATTCCATTATAGCTTTGTATTAGTTTGCTGTTAGCTGCATTACGGTAGGGACACTGTCGCCATCTCTGTTGTGACTAACTCTCGTGGGTAGGAGATAGACATTATCAGTGGGACAGAAGCAAGCTACACGTTCACCTCAAGTGGATCTTTTAATTCCTCTGTAGACGGCACCACGGAGGCAGAACCAGCAGTGTTCAGGAATAGCCTTTCTGTTGAAACATTGAAGATAAAATGGATGGGTATGATACTGATAGTTAACAAATTTGGAGACTTGCGTTTTTCAGGGATAGCATTTCTGTTGAAACACTGAACAGCAACAAAGGCTGGGTGACAGATAACTAGATAGCTATCATAAACTTTGTTACTGCTAGGGAATGTTTACCTATTGTTTTAGTTTGACAGTGTGTCAACAGTTTGATCCAACTGTGGACTTGGTGTCATGGTGACTGGATGGTATGGTATGTCATGTTGGCATGGTGACTGGATGACATGGTGTGTTGCTACAGTGACTGGATGATTATGGAATTTATGGTGTGTTGCTATGGTGACTGGATGGCATGGTGTGTTGGCACAATGACAACAACTGCCTACAAATGAACGATAATCCATTTCAACTGGCTGCGCCACTGATGGTTTGACTTAAACTAAAGCTTGCATGTTCCAACACTTAGAGTAGTTAAAATAGGACTCAAAAACTTCACATTTTATTCAGGCATTGATAACATGGCAACCCTTCCATGTAGTCATCATAATACAAAAATACTAAATGGTTGATTGTCAAAATAGACTGTGTAACATTCTGTCACTTCTTGTCTCTTCAGAGATGATGCTTTCGAGCTGCCTGGTGATGTCCTATCGCTGCCCGACGAGTTGCTGCATCTGCTGAACAAACTGAACCCGGCGCACGGGCATGCATGGCAACAACAGCTGGATGTGAATGGCAATGGCAGTATGTCTAACCTCAGTCTGTCGAGTCTGTCGGACCTGCTAGTCAACCTCAGCGTGCCCTATGTCATGGATCAGCAGCTTCATGAAACCCTCAACTTTCAGTACTATGCCTGGGGCATAACTGGCAACATCATCGCCGCCCTCGGGGTGTTCGGCAATCTCCTCTCGATCGTCGTCCTCGCAAACCCCCGTATGACCTCGTCGACGTCATACTACCTCATCATGCTAAGTATCTTTGACTCGATTGTGTTGATATCGCTCGTGCTCTTTATGGCGTTGCCAATTATATACTTTGCGACCGGACAACTGGAGGGATACTACAGGATCTATCCGTATCTGCATCCATACGCATATCCCACAGCACTCATCGCCCAGACATGCTCCATCTACCTCACGGTCGGATTCACAGTCGAGCGATTCATCGCTGTTTGTCACCCGCTGCGAGCCACAGAAATGTGCAATACAAGCCGCGCGAAGAAGTCAATCCTTACGATATTTCTCTGCTCAATCATCTACAACATTCCTCGCATGCTCGAGTACCGTGTCGTTGTGACCCGCAACGTGCTCACCAATGTCACAGAGGCGATGTACGTGCAAACACAGCTGGGCGCCAACCCGTTGTTCCGCCACGTCTACTTCATATACATGCACATGTGCGTGATGCTCGTCATTCCGTTCCTGCTGCTCGCTGTTCTCAACCTGCAACTGTGTCGCGCGGTCAAGCGGTCACAGAACATCGCCGGTAAAGTGACCAACAGCCAGCGGCGCGAGAACAACCTTACCATGATGGTCATCTCGGTGGTCGCCGTGTTCCTCATATGCCAGGTGCCGTCCATCATCGACAACATCTTCATGGCAACGCTTCCGTCGGATGTGCTCAACACACCACCGTTCGTCAAGCTGACCTGCATCAGTAGCCTGATGGTCATCACAAACAGTGCCGTCAACTTCGTCCTGTATTGCGTCTTCGGGCAGAAGTTCCGTGGCGTTTTCGTCCACATATTCTATCGTCGACCGCCACAGAACTTCCACAACCAGTCGTTCAGTCGCAGCAAGCAAGGTACCAGCAGCAACCATTCCACCACCCAACACTACAGCAGCATCCAAAAGACGTCGGCCTCAAGGCTGCTACAGAATGCCAACAACCGACCATCACGGCGAGAAAAAAGGGAGGCAAATAGCCACAAGAATTGTGTCAACTGCACTGTTCCCAACTATGGAATTGCAAACAGTGAGACAATGTTATAAGCAGTGACATAATAAATTGGTGCTGATTGAATAGTGGCATTATAAACAGGAGCCAAGTGAATAGTTGTATTGTAAATAGGAGCCAAGTGAATAGTTGCATTGTAAATACAAGTCAAGTGTATAGTTGCATTGTAAATAGGAGCCAAGAGAATACATGCATTGTAAATAGAAGTTCAGTGAACAGTGACATTGTAAATAGGAGCCAGGTGAATAGTGACATTGTAAAAAGGTGTTAAATTAATATGGACAATGTAAATTGAAGCCTAGTGAACATTCGTAGATTGAACAGCGACATTGTAAATAGGAGCCAAGTGAATATGGACATTATAAATAGAAGCCACATTGATAGCGACATTGTGAATAAGAGCCAAGTGAACAATGAGATTGTAAATAGGAAAAACATTGGCATTGAATGTTAGAGGATTGTGAATATAGACTGCACACATACCTTTGGTGAGTCGAGGCATTTGGACAATTCGAAGAAGCAGAAATAGTGAAAAGGAGAATTAATTAATTAATGTTGTTATTAATAAACTGTCGTCTCAACAACAGCTGTGCAGTCCGTCCAAGCTCCAGTAACACACATTTCAATGCTACCAAATCTTCTGTGAGATCCAGGTTTCTGTGATTACAGTTTAGACATGTTGTGACCAGGGCTGGGGCACACAAGCACGCACACACCACAAGAAAGGTTTCTGTGATTACAGTTTAGACATGTTGTGACCAGGGCTGGGGCACACAAGCACGCACACACCACAAGAAAGGTTTCTGTGATTACAGTTTAGACATGTTGTGACCAGGGCTGGGGCACACAAGCACGCACACACCACAAGAAAGGTTTCTGTGATTACAGTTTAGACATGTTGTGACCAGGGCTGGGGCACACAAGCACGCACACACCACAAGAAAGCTTTCTGTGATTACAGTTTAGACATGTTGTGACCAGGGCTGGGGCACACAAGCACGCACACACCACAAGAAAGAAATACACACAACAGAAATCTGTGTGTCGCAGCGTACCTTGAATTCACTTGTCTGGTCTTAACTTTGCTCACTGAAGATTGTGTTTTGGTCTGCTTGCCTGGAAGACGAGACCTATTTCTTTTTCGGGTCGGCGTTTGACCTCTCTCAGATATTCTGCTTCCAGTTGACCTTGGACATGATGATGACCTTTCACCTTCACTTTCGTCAGTCTCGTCTATATCTACCAATTAAAACATAGATAAAATTCCAGTTCATGTTTCAAAGAGATGAATATCACTTCATGGAAAATGCACCTGGTTCAAAAGGAAATATACTACTGTACAATGTGAAATATTAGTGCAGAGATGGAGCGATCAATTACAATTATGATTCCTGTTAAAATTTATGAGTGGATTAAGTACAAGTATGATTACTTGGAAAATTAGTGTAATCATTACTTTTGCATGTAATCTTGATTTTTAACTCATCTCAAAGTGAGAAATGAGTTACAACAAATGTCTAAACAAGAAGGCCATAAAATAAACACATTTCAGATAGGTCATTCTGAACTCTGACAAATTAATACTAACTGAAATTTAACATACTGTATTCAGCCTATTAAGCATACAGCATGCTTGAAGAATGTTGAGACCTATAAAAATGTCAAGAAATCTGTTCTATGCGCATTTCAAAATGTCTAAAACTAAATGAGTCAAACATTGGAGAAGTTATCGGTGGTGGGAGAGGCAAACAATCGGTGGTGGGAGAGGCAAAGAATTGGTGCGACAGACACATGCAGTACCATTCTAAAAGTCGAGCATATTCTCAGCCCAACGCACTGCAAAAATTTTAAAATCTTTTCATTTTATCTACTTCGGGGAGAACACATCTCAACGAAAGTAACTGGAAAAAGATTCAATGAAGGGTTGAATATCTGAGTACTGCAATCTGCCAATATAGGTGGACCTTCTGTCATCATTAAGCCATGACATCGGTGAAGACGAAATTACAAAATGGATCCTGAAGAATGTTGATCAGTGATTAAAAAATTGGGGTGTCTGCTTAATAGGTCGAATTCGGTAATTCAAATGAAACAAACATCGAAGATGGACAATAGTATTGGTCTCTGTTGTGTTATATGATAAGATTGGGACACCACTGAAAGCCTGGTTTCAATGGTCTGACTGGGTGCAGTCCTACCCCTCCTTGCCCTATGCTTTGTCAAGCGGGGGCTATCGGAAGAGCACTCTGGCTGAAACGTCACTCTTCCGTCACCAGGTGCCTGTGCAAGACAAACAAAACAACTCATCGTCACAGTAGCTTTAAAGTTATGGGAAAAGCACAACCTGAACAATTTCACATGTGGCTATTGACAAAAGTACACAATAGTCAGCGGGGCAATACGGGCATTTTTTTAAAAGCCTACTATGTTGATTTTAATAAAATCTTCTATTAGTGCATGTATGATTGGTCGACCCATTGGCCAAACCATCACTGACATCAAGACAGTCATGCTGACAAAAGACATGCAGTTACCAGCTTCTGAAAACAAAGTGCCCACAGTGCCCCATTCTCCCCTACAGTTCTTTTTACATTTCCTGAGAGAGAAGACATTAGAATCAGGCTGGCTATAGCGAGAAACATTACAAGTGATCTTGCTAACACTTGGAAAGACCATGACATAACTATAAGCTTAAAAAAGGGATGTGTGTATGTACTTGCCTGCTCAGAGGCCTGGACACTCAGGAAAAAGAAACCAGCATAGAAGGAGAACGACCAGGAAAAAACCAAAGAGGCAGAAGAAAATGTGATGGACTGACAACAACTAGCACTGGACATATGGTGGACCCGAAGTGGCTAGAGATTGCAAGTAGCCGTCAACGGCCTAACTGAGGCTATGGCTACACAAGAAGAGGAAATCAATATCAACACATCAATGCGACTACTTGCCTGTGTCTGGAGTGGCAGTTGTTTCAGCTGTTCCTCCAACTTTGCGAGTCGAGCTTCCTGGCTGAGAGAGAACTGCGTCTCTTCCTAGAACACAAACAGTCATTTATACTTAACAAAAATAAATAACGACAGGCCATAGATTGAATTCAGTAAACAATACAGCATTTCCATACAGTGTGAGTGAAGCCGTTTTAACGAGATTGCCATCCAAACCAACATATTTCAGATGTCATTGGTTTATACTGAGTCCAACAATGTTTCATCTATGTCCATGTCAGATACCTGTCAGTTTGTTTCTAAACGTATTCACGCTGCTAGCATTTTACAGTCAGTACATAATTTCATTTAGTTAGTAATAATAGCCACAACCTTTTACTTCGTGAATAAATAAAAAAATAAAACGGCAGCCAGTAGATCTCAGTTAAACAGGTGAGCGCACTGAGGCAATGTGAAGTGAATGAAATTGTTGAAGCTTAAAAACTGAGAATGTGCCCAAAATATATATATATGTTACCAAAAAATACACATAAAATTATAATAACAATACACACAACTCAAAGTTATTGCTAGGCAAGAAAAACCATGACGGTTCAAGTCATAACTAAACTAACTATGAATAATACTTCATACCTTAGAAACCTCTGCTAACTTTGCAGACATATCCCGACTGGCAGCTGTGTCATGATCGCTACCACCAGGGGTGTTGCTCACTTCAGAGGAAGTGACACCCCTCTGTTTGTATAGTTGCAGGGCAGCGTCAATCTTGGGGGTGTCCACCACAACGGGGTTATTAACATCCTGCAGCAAGGAAGGAAATGATAACGACAGCACTTTTATGAAATGCTGAGAGATTTATCCAAACTGAGCTCTGTAGACTAGAAGTAGACTGCTCAGGGAAGTACTCAGCTATGACACAATTACCATGCTAAAGTTAGTAATACTTTCAATCATATTAACAGCCAGGTACTTCTTGAATGTATCAATGTTCCGGTCTCTTGGATTTGGTAAATAACACATCAAAAAGCCAGACACTTGTTTCAACAGCTGAGTGAACTGCAGCAGAGAGACGAACAAACAAAACTGCCCAAACATCAGATGGCATCAAGCTCATGTTATGACACTGGGACAATGTGTCGTTTCAAAACAAACTATATTGCTATATGGATGTTTAGTGTGCCCTATTGGGTTGGTAAACTGTCAAATCCCCATAAAACCATATCCACTGTTAATAAACACAAAGACTCAATTCAAATTGTTGTAATTATTTACATGAAATACTTTAGCATTATTATTATTAAATTAAACTTTTAGAATGTCAATGCACGTGAGTGCAGGCTTCCCTGGTTTTCGCACTCCATATTATGGTAACCAGTGTACCAACTGAGACACTGGCTTATTCCTACTCCTGTAGCAGTGACCTGTGAAAAACATCCTTCACTCTCTGATCTTATCTGAGAGTTTTGGCACAGCTCACTGTTTCTAATGTGTTTGTTCCAGTGTATGCTTAACACCATATTCAGCATAGCATAATACTGAACAACAGCATCGCCAATGATCACCAGACAATGTAGCTAACCTCCTTAAAGATACCGCCATATGTACTTAAACATCAGACCACCAATCACAAGACCCACACCAAGGTACTCAATGGCTGTGTTTAACTACAAAACTATGTTTCAGCTACCAGCGCAGCAACCAACAATTATATCAGTAAAACTAAAAAGTAAGCTTGTTCAGATTAGATCTTCTTACTGCTGGAATATGTTATGTTATGTTATGCTATGCTATGCTATGCTATGTTATGTTATGTTATGCTATGCTATGCTATTAAAGAACTTCTTGGGAAATACTCCAAGCAGTCAATCATCTTTGAACAGAAAGTAAAAAATAATTATACTTCTTGTATGATTAAATACATATACCATTGAAAGAAATATACTCACCGAACTGCTGTTAGACAGGAGATACTCCATGTATTTGTCCAAACCTGAAGATGAAAATTCATTCATTCTGTACGTACAAATATTCACATCTAAATATAACAGACACGAAATGTTGTAAACAGTTTTTGGTTGTGTACTAATTCAGATGTGGTGAAATGTAAACATTTGTCACAGTTTTGTCAACATCATGTGTCAGCGTACTATTTGAACAACACCTTCATCAACAAAACACTTCAGAATATGGGTTACTTCAACTTTGCATTCATCAATAAAAAAATTTACACATCAGAACTAAAATACTTGGAAGAAACATTATCCATGATTTTGTAAGCTTAAAAAGCGAAAAGTACCCATAGTTAGATTATCGGAAATCAAAGGTAATGAAACGGTTATAAGCAATCGTGGCGCAAAAAACTAAATATTTCAGATATCCATGAAATGGGTAGAGACAAGATAATCATTAGTGTGGATTACACTTATAATCAGGAGTAGAACTTCCCACTAGTCTAAAGAATGCTATTGACTTGTAAAACCAAATACCAATTAATCTCTCTAAAATAGGCAATTGTTCACAATGTGTGATGCCATCATGTGTACGATGGAACTATTTCAACCCAACAGAAGTCAACTCAGCAAGCAAGGAAATGACACTACTGACTGTCACAATGACCTAGTTACTTGAAATGGCAGCATTCAATCGCATGCCCTGTAGATATGTATCAAATGTAACAAAATGTGGCAATTTTCAAGTTTAATCTCTATTACAGAGAGAACATACACATTTCTAGATGTTCATTCTGCAAAGGTCAATACCATGCACTGTGGGTATGTGTGAACCTGTAAGACATCCAGTCAGGTCAACATAGTACTTTGATTCAAGTGCACAGATCACTGAAGGCAGTGATCTGGCCAAATCTGTCAATGTGTACCGGTAATTAATTGTGGCTTGCACATCAGGTGTATTATTGTTCTACAATATTCTGAACAAGTAGGCCCTATAAATTTTTTTTTTTTCGGTGCTGGTGTCTAGTAAAACAATTCCTTTTTAAACAGTATATATGTATATGTTTGCATTATGTACCATAATATGCAAATAAAGCTGTTATAAAACAGATGTTATGTTTTGGTGTAGAGTATGTTTGTGGTTGCTCTGTTCACATATTTTATTTCGATATAGAATTGATAATTGGAATTGATATAATGTAACTGACCCCAAGTCTGCTGGTAAAAGTATCATTTGTAATGTTATTTATAATTATATCTAGGCAACTGCAATATGTAACTGAAAACTGAACACAACCATGTAGGTGTAATGTAAGTTAAACCTGCCACTAATATATTTACATTTGTAATAGCTCCCAAATTTTAGCACATTCTTGTGGTTGGAATTCTCCTGAAATACTGTATTCGACCTAATGTGCGTACTGCACGCTTGAAAAAAATTGGTCCATGGAAAATGTCAAGGAATCTGTTTTTATAAACATATACACCAACTAGTCAATTGGTGACTAGCGTAGAACAACTGAAAAGTGGTGCCAACTATCTAACACCAGATGGCACCACTCTTCAGTTGTTCCACACTAGTCAAATTACAATAATTATGGATCCAGCTGATTGAAAAAGGGGGTGTATGCTAATTAGGGCATGTACGCTTAATAGGTGGAATATGGTAAATGAATTTCTAACATACCTGGAATGTCCGATAAGATGTTGTCCACCACAGCTGTGCGCCCATCTCTGTCTACCCCGTCCAGTGCTGTCACTTGGGGCAAAGCTTCCAACAGCTTTCTTCGGTAGCCTACAAAAAATATAAGTTTTATATAAGAACAAGTTATTTAAAGAAACTAAAACAAGACAAAACACAACATGGCATAGCTTAACAACTGTATTATATTATTTATTAATAAAATATAATGCCAATAGCAAACCAAAGCATTAAAAGTTAATTTATGAACTTGGGTAGAATTTAAAAAGCACAATATCCAGATATATTTTTAATTATGCTTTCCCTCCTTACCTCCCTAGACCCTACTCTCGAGTGCCAAATAAATGTATAGGCCAAATAACAGTATAGGTCAACTCGGTCAAATTTAATAATAGTATAGTGCCGAATAACAGTATAGGGGGCAATTTTTTTAAACCAAGTAATGGTAGTGCGAAAAAGTCACTAGTATATTTGTCTTTTTTAGCGCCTAAGCAATTTTTTACTCGACGTGAAGCCAAGGCGTTCCTGGAAAACTATGCGGACCGCCGTGTATTTTTTTCTGCCAAATATGCATAAACTTTGCGTATTCGCGTCACCACAGATATAGTAACCGCATTTTATATCTGCGAAAAACCGTGGAATTTTCCGTATTTAAATGGACATTAAAGTTTTATTGAATTGAATACGCAAGTCCGTTTCAGCGGAAACCGCTGCCAGCTGGTTACGACCGGTTTGAGGCGCTGCGCACGGCGACCATTTATGGTCGGTCGGTTTATGCAGTGATAATGGTGTTTTAACTAATAATATACCATGTCGAGCTCCCGAGAACTAAGGATTCTGACCGATTCATCTAATCATGGAAATCTAACGGTCTAACGCTTCGGGATCAAAATCTAGGATCCTCAGAAGCACAGGATCCCGCTAAATTCACGAATGTCGTTCGAAAGGATGCAAACTTAGGCAGCTCCAGTTGAGATTTTAGCGTGAGTGGTAAACAGCTCCGTAGATGATTGATTAGCGCTAGCAATAGGGAGTGAGAGCGATTGCTCTCCTAAAAAATATATCCTGCATAATTTTCCACGATTATCGGATAATATAGGCTCGTAAAATGTTTAAATTTAATAATAGTATAGTGCCAAATAAGGTGCGTATTGGGTGGCATTTTTCATCTAATAAATATGTGTATAGGAACACTTATTTGGCACTCAAGAGTAGAAGATTCATCGATATGTTGATAACTTTTGCATTGCACACATTTCACAATTGTAAAAAAAAATTGCTAAGACAACATATTCTTGTTCATGTTGAGAGACAAAGCTAGAATTCAGTAAAGATTGCACCAGATTGTGACCACGCCTGCCTGTATGTTAATTGAATTTGGTTATACAAAAGTACAACCATTTACCTGACGTCTGACACATAGGGTTGTCAGCTCCACCCTGTGCCAATGTCACATGACGTAGATTGTTGCAGCCGATCAGACAGTTGACTACGTGCTGGATTGATGCAATCTTGTTGCCATGGAGCGCAACATCGGAAAGCTGGTACTCTCTGCGGTGGATAACTTTGAAGGCCGATAAATCTTTCACTTGGTTGTAAGAGAGATTCAGTTTAACTAGAGATCTACAAAAGAACAATACATTTCATGTTTTAGGACATACTGTTTTTTCCATGTCACCAATGAAGAAATCCGCAAAACCATCGCTCAACACGTGGGTCACTGTGAAGACCTTTCGACCACAGTGAAGAAGAGGATGCTGAGATGGTTTGGGCATGTGACAAGATCAAGCAGGCTCACTAAAACAATCCTTCAGGGAACAGTGCAGGGAAAAAAAGGCAAGAAAGACAGAGGAAGAGATGGACAGACAACGTTGAGGAATGGACTAGAAAGACCTTTGCAGAAACCCAGACACTAGCACACAACCGCCAAGACTGCAGCCGACTTGTGCAGCGTTCATTGAAGCAGCACCACCATGACCCAGATGGGTTACGGGATCAGTAAGCATTTTTACAATAAATAAATTTAAATTAGTAAGTATTATAACCACCAGGCATTTTAATCACAAATAATTCAGATTCTTAGTTTATTTGTCACACCACCAACCAAATTGTTAGTGTGGTCTGCAGAAGTGAAACATGCACATTATAAAAATTAATATGTATGTGATCGATTCTTAAAAACTCAATGACTTTCTAAAAGTTGTATATGTATTTTAATATAACAGTGTAAGATTTCCCACAAGTTAATCGGCATGACATAACACTCCAATCATATACATCAATTAAACAAAACCATTACCATATATATACAGCTGTAAACATCTATGATAATGTTTAAAAATATGTTCATGGTGGTTCAAGTGTGAAACCATTGGTCCCTTCCACTTGGTGTCTATGCCTCGGGAATTAAGTAAAAGATCCAATGCAGGGAAATGGAAAAACCTTGTCATGGACTCTAGAGAAGGAACTCAGAAAATAAACCACTCCTACATTAGTCTTACACAGGGCTCACGTGGCGTTTGGGGTTAAATGTCATAAGGTCATGTAAGTGATGCATATATATGTTGTTGTTATATGTTGCTGAACACTCTTTGTTCTGCAGTAAAACCCACCTTAGATTGTTGAACCCAGAAACATGTTCGATGAGATTGCATGACAGGTTGAGTGTGCGTAGTGACACCAAACTGTCAAGACCATCCATTCGCTGGATCTGATTGGATGACAAGTCAAGATGTCGAAGATGCGTTAAGTAGTCCAGGCCTTCAATCTGCTCAATCCGATTGCAGTGAAGATTGAGTGAGAGTAGCTGAAACTTGAGTGGCACATTCCGCAAGGTCGTAATGCCACAGTCTATGAGGGAGAGTTCATCAGCGTCCAAGTCCAAGCTTTCTCCACCACTTGTCCACATGATTTTAATAAGATTTGAGCAAGATATACAATAATATGGTTTCCGCACTCAACATCTGCCGAGCGTACTTAGAAATTGTAACAATTATATTCTCTACCAATTCTAATCTGCTAACTTCAGATATCCAGTATGACTTTAACTTCACTTCATTGTAGTCATACTGTATGATTAACGCCAAAATAAATATTAATTCAAACTGATAACACCGACACTCACTGGTTACACGCGAAAAAAAATGGCGTGCTATATAAATAATGGAATAAGCTGCCACAAATCAGATCAGGCCATTGTGTTGAATATATAATCTGACAAAAATAGTATAACGATACAAGTCGTTATGTTCGGCAATCGTAGTCCCGTATTATCGCTCAGTATATGCCGAGCAGACGAACAAGCTTGGGCATGCGATCTTCATTTCTTACAAACGAACGTATAACAGGTCAGCAGTCGTGTACACAACATACCACCATTTGTATGTCTCACAAACTATTTTATTTCTTCACGTGTGCATAATGCACTTGTAAATCCCAAGTATATGCCGCCTAGTGAAACAAGAATAAAGTGCACCAAACGTGTTTATAATGACGCGCCAAGAGCACTTAGATAATGTCGCCCTCTGTCGGACAGTTTATGCAATTTTTTTTTGGGGGGTGGGTTACTCGCCTTCTACCAAACAAACCCATCTCATGGCCTATCTCTCGGAATAATTTTGGCGCTTGTAATCACAAGAACATTTTTTTAGGGTGAAACAATAGTGACGTTCATACAATGTAGTAAAGACACACGTCTTTGCTTTACGCGATTACTAAAAAAAATTGTCATATACAAACAAACGAATAGGTTTGTTGTTATAGCAATAAGCCAATATAGTATACAAACGTAGAATTTGTCATCACTCAATGATGCCATGTTTGTGTTGTTCTTCTTTAGCTACTGTTGAATGCCTCAATGTCCATTGAAGCAACAGGCTGACAAACAAAGGGTGTTATGGGGACATGCTATAGACAAGCTCTCAAATAAAACTGGAATGAGATGCCTCCAACTAGCTGTTCACTGGTGTCGCCAGAGAAAAGAAAAACAAACAGTGATGTTGAAATGGCTGATCTTCCATCCCTAAGGAACAATCAGCCTTTATAGATAGCTCTCCAATGCTCCGGTTCCAATGATAATGATGACTGTTGAACAATGAATAAATTATCTAGAAGTTAAGTTGTATTTGCTTTCCTATTGCAACTGAGAACCCAGTGCCATATCATAACTTGACATTGTAAAAAGCTGTGTTTAATCTACAATGTTTCCCTCAAACATTTGCATTGCTCAAGCTACGCAACATTTTGTCCTCAGCAAACTGTTTCACGCAAACACCATTTCAATTGAAGCTTCTAGTATCTACGGTAGCTGTTCGTTCTTGTATTTTCATTACTGGAATACCATCACAGTCTATGGCCATGTCCTCTTGATCAATAGTCTGCTCCCACCAATAACCGTCCAAAACCCTGCCTCTACTATTTCACGCGCAAAGAGTAAATGGTCAAATTAGCTAGTCGATTGTATTCAACAAATACCTGTTCTAAGGTTCAATGTGGCAACAACAACAGAGTATTAAAATCAGTAAATATTTTATTAATGCAAAATTAAATAAATTTAATAGAAGTGTTACAATACAATAGAAAATATTTGTAAAGTATCTATATATTCTGAAACCAGAGTTAAGAGGTACTTCAACAAGTCAGATATCTGCTAATTTATACGAAACAAATAATTTTGTGGATATATACTATGCAATGTGCGTTATGTAATTCATCTGAAATTTGTATGTGCCTACCATGCGTTTGGATCAAGGTACAACTATTCTTCCAAATCGACCTGCCATCATCCAGTAATTCGTCTAAATACAGCCTATATGGCAGGTGTGCTGTGATCTGTGAGGATGTCAATACAGATAACAAATTCTACCTGTAATTCTAAACACGCACTGATAATGTAATCAAGTTCAAACTAAACTGTTATATTATTTGCAACTATGCCCAATATAGAAGATAATGTTATCACAACATTTCCATAATCATAATTTTGCAGTACTTAATAATAAGTGTTTTGACTGTAATTCATATCAATATTTCATAATTTAACCCAATGTTGCAATATGTAAATTGCAAATTTGCATCTAGACAACTCAAACCCATAAAGTAGACTATTAAAAATATTACTCTATATTTCTACTCAACTAATTACCTGAAATTTTTAACATAAGTGGGCATGGATTCATTTTCATCTTGCATAAACAGTATGAATGTACATGTGGCAGTGAAAGGTTATAGTCTTGCCCTAGCTGTATATAATCAACATATATTAAAGGCTGGCATGTGGCTAAGCCAGTCTCTAACGAAAGAAATCTCAACTCCTTTATAACCCGCTTAGCATTGTTGGTCAAAGAAACTGATATCAGGAATCTTTGTGAGGCCACTGTAGTGGTCTTTCTCCAGGTCAGTGAGCAAGTCTTGCTCGTACAGGAGTCCCTGTGTCAGATAGGCTGGCATCTTAAGGAGTGCACACTGGTAGTGACGTTGCTGTCCCATGGCAGGCCGGTTTATCAGGATGCCCCGCCACGAATCGGTTGCTGGACGGTATGCCCGCACAAACTGATACCCACGATTCAGCTTTAGCTGGCCGACGATCACAACCTCGTCATCAGCACGGAGCGCTGCTGCGACGAAGCAGTCTGGCGTCATGCTACACATCCCTGTATTTCCCACCGTCTGCCAACACTCATACTCACTACTGTACACTTCTGTTTCGCAGAACTTCCTCGGGGGCTCCCCCTGGTGCATGGCGCTGGGACACATGTAACGACGGTAGCCGCCGAACACGTACATGAATTCGGAGAAGCCAACTGCACACGCGTTATCTCGCCGTTCTCGCATAGGCGCGACGGATGACCACATTTCAGTTCGAGGGTCGAAACACTCCACCACTTCGTACGACTGGTCAGTGACGCTACCGCCCAAGACATAGATCTTTTTTTGACATACGGCATGCGCACACCACCTACGTTGCAGATTCATGCTGGGCAGGGAGCGCCACTTGTTCATGTGGATGTCGTATTCTTCCATGCTCGTCGTCTGTTGACAGCCTCCCAATGCATATAACTTGTCATCAACAGCCACGAGTCCAAATGACATTCTCGACTGTGACATTGGGGCAATCACGCTCCAGCTGTTGCTGCAGGGATCGTATTTTTCACCCGTCTTCAACGCAGTGTTGGTTCCATCGCGCCCTCCAACCGCAAACAGGAAGCCACCTGGGGTTAACAAGAAAAACAGGTGAATATTTATACATGCATCAGTAGAATTCTGAAACATAATAAAAACATTATGTCTTTCCCATGATGCCACAGAATACCAGTCTATGGTAGCATGTACCCATTAGAGTAACTGATAACGCGCCCATTAGAGTCATTGATAACATGTGCCCATTAGAGTCACTAGCAGCATGCACCCATTAGAGTCACTGGTAGCATGCATCCATTACAGTCACTGGTAGCATGCATCCATTACAGTCACTGGTAGCATACATCCATTAGAATCACTGGTAGCATACATCCATTAGAATCACTTCATGAAATGCACTTAATGAGAATGTCCAGCAATATTCATTAGTGAATGACTGGTTTACGGGACATTCATACAAAACATATTACTATTGCGAGCCTTCATTTCTTAATATTTTCAAAAATAAACAATTTGGTGATAAAATAAAATATGCCAGTTTTACTATAATAAATCTTCACACTTGATGGTGAAAAATAACATGTTTCATCGGATGACTTGTTGGTCAGTCAAATTCTCAATTTACACAATTTATTACAGTAAATATACAACAGCAATAGATATTAAAACATGAAGAATAACATTGTTAATTTAGATATACTCTAAACACTTTATGGTTGGTTGTCAATAAAATAATATTGTCAACTGGATGAGTTAATTTGCACGTACACGCTACAACGACTGCATGGTTGGCCCGGCATTGCAGCATTGGGGCGAGGTCAAGCCAGCGACAGGTTCCTGGCACGGAACTCAGTTGAAACATGGCAGCACGCACGCAGTTCTCAATCACCAAGGCTTGTCCATCACCATGGCCACTGCTACTTCAACAAATAGGATACACTCAGTGAACAGACCTTATAAGAACGAACCGCTCAAAGCTCAAAAACTCTCCAGCTCTCATTCTTAATTTGATACAATTCAGACCATAGTGTTATTAATATGCCCAAGTTAAAAAAAATTTGAAACAAGGAAGATTTGTACAATTATTTTATCTGCATCCCAAATGTGGGAAAATGTGGAAAGCCGAGCTTTATTCTGTTTAATGAAAAAGGACATGTCTACTATAAAGAGTATACCCTAAAAATATGATGTTTTAAAACAACTCATTTAGTTATATCACACTCACCTAGTGTTCGTTAACCGTTCACCGCCGCACACAACAAGCATGGTCATGTACCCTCGCCTGTGTGACACTGTATCTGCTTCCTTCCAGCTCGGCAAAGCATCCTCCAGGTGGCAGCACTGTATCAACTTATGGTCCACACATTCTTGTATGAATCGATAATCAAGACATCGAAAGCGCACACTATTCTTGAGGAGTGCCTCTAGATGTGCCAGACGAGCGTCCTGATCGTACTCGACCCAGCGCAGGATAGCGTCAAAGACAACATCTTCACTTCGCACAACTAGGCTGTCCCGTTGCAATATCGCCTGTAATCTGTCATTTGGCAACAGCAGGAATTCCTCCGTGAAACTCACCTCGCTGTCAGACAATGTACACATTGTTAGTCAACAAACAAACACCATAAACATAAGCCATTTGTGCACATTACTGGCTTGATTAGAGATACAGAACTGTAGATGTATTTAATACTATATGAGTTATACATAAACTATTTAAAATTAAGCACTAAATAAGCTGACACGAGTAAATAAAACCATGAATGTATATTTTGGTAGCATTTTTTACATACAAAAAAGCACTTAAATATAAACTTGTCCTCTTGCAAACTGAATCAAATTATTCTATCTAGCATGTTAATTAACATTTGGGACAGATTTTGCTTGTCTTCTCAACACCTATTTTTTTAACAATCATGGGACACTGATACTAAGCCGGCTACAGACCAACAACAGTGAAGCTCTCTTGTGGAAGTCCTATGTGCCTCCTAAGGCACAAAGAGGAATGATTGACAGTGAGTAAGCAAGTGTAGAGAGATTGAAAATGGCTTACTCACCGGAAGTTTTCATCCATAAACTGTGTCACAACGGCATGCACGTGCGGACAGGTGAACCGCTCAGTGAACTCACAGATTCCGAGGCAGTTGGCAGCCGATACACACTGCTCAAGAAAGTCACAGCACAAGTCCTTGAGGTGGCTGATTAGGAGAACATCGGCTGCCTGTAAAACATCTTGGATATTGTCCTCTGTCAGTGAAATCACTGATGTGTAAATGTAGTCGATGATCTGCATGAATGTGTCTGTGGAGACGTGATCAACGTGCACTGTACTCCCGCAGTCAGCTGTTCCTGGTTCGCTGCCATAGCTGTACAGGGCCCTACATAAGCCGCAGTTTGTAAAACAACATTATCACCAATGTGGAGTGCCATAGATTAGACAGAAATGGACCATTCAAAAGGGGTTTTTGTTGGTGGGTGTACACTTACAAGAGTAGTATTGGAATCAGCACTTTGGGATTAGCCACCAATGCGATAACCGACACTTACAATGAGATGAGACATCTTAACAATATAATAATGAGCTTCACAAAACCTTTGTACCATGTCACTACCACTGTAAATACACTTTTGAAAATATGTAAATTTTAATTAATATTAGAACTAAATCCGTTCTAATATTAATTAAAATTTACATATTTTCAAGATACAGTGATACAGAAAATGCTACCAGCAGATGGTGTTATTATTTATGAATAAATTAAACCCCTTTCTTACTTTCATTTATATAGTAGAAAATCTAGCGATGCCAGTGTTTTTATGAATACAAAAGCGGTCCTTTATGTCATGGTCCTTTACATCACACTTATGTATACAATCCCCTTCTGGATTGTCAAGCAAGAAATATTGACGCAGCCAATATTGGCTTTAAATAGTTGAAAGTTCACAGAATTGCTGTGAATTCAAAAAACGCACACAAAAAATTAACTTCAAATTAACTTCTATATATATATATATATATATATATATATATATATATATATATATATATATATATATATATATTGATATATGTTACAATCTGATTTTACAAACTGCATAAATAATCAAGTAGATAAATGTTTTATTATGATCTCCGACTCGATCACATGGACTGTAATTATGTGGCAGTGCAAGTGGTGCCGTGGTCTCGACCACGGGCAACTGAATCAGCTTGAGCCCCTGTAACTAATATATATATAAAAGGGTATGCAACTAGGAATGACCCCACTCACCTTTCAACATCCGTATCTCGGCGTTGCGATGCGTAATCCGAGTACTATGACCTTACACAAATGTCCCAATGAATAAACTTTCACTATACCTACTTGTCATTAAAAACATATATGGATTTCTTATAAAAAGAGATACGTTAACGACTGTACGCACAGAAAACACATCAAACCGCATACAGTAACGTGACAATGTTACCGGAAGTGAGGTGCGACATCCCTTGTTAGCCAAATAGTCTACCCAACAACAGGATCAGTCTGACACATTCTACAGCAGGTGTCACCTGTTGTTGGGTAGACTATTTGGCTAACAAGGGATGTCGCACCTCACTTCCGGTAACATTGTCACGTTACCGTATGCGGTTTGATGTGTTTTCTGTGCGTACAGTCGTTAACGTATCTCTTTTTATAAGAAATCCATATATGTTTTTAATGACAAGTAGGTATAGTGAAAGTTTATTCATTGGGACATTTGTGTAAGGTCATAGTACTCGGATTACGCATCGCAACGCCGAGATACGGATGTTGAAAGGTGAGTGGGGTCATTCCTAGTTGCATACCCTTTTATATATATATTAGTTACAGGGGCTCAAGCTGATTCAGTTGCCCGTGGTCTCGACATCCCATCTTTTTGGGGGCCAAACTCCCATTTCCCAAATGTCTGCGGGGTCACCATTTTTTTTAGAGTCCACCTATTTTTTAAACCAGCCTCTCATCAATGTTTAGGACCAATCTCCAACCTCCCACTTCCTGCCACACGTGACTGGCATACACCCCTCAATATTATCATAATTATGTAAGTTGTAACCTGAAAAACGGGCTTGCGGCAGCAAGTATGTTTCGTTGCACTGGTATTTCACGTCCTTCGATGATAACGATGCCATCACATAGACGAGGATTCTTTCTGCTTTCGTTCAACTGAGTTAGCATACATTTCGCGTGCAGTGGGTGCGAAAATTCTTTGGGAATAGCCGTTTCGACAACAACACTCCTCGCGCAGTGCGAGGCCATGTTTTTAGTCTCGCCCTCTGGTTGCCTCGCAGAGAACTAAACCTGAGCACTACTCACTAGCCTTGATTATCCAAGATCCGCGGTATGGCACCACATTGCAATCCCACATTGCTCTGAAACTTTAATGTCACCACTGAATGCTACTCCTAAGTCCTTTTCTTTTGAGGTTCTACCTAGTACAGCATCCCCCATTTTATATTCTCCGTCCATATTGTCAGGTCTGCATTTATACTTCCCAAAATTTAATAACATTTGCTGCGAAAAAAAGGTATGACCATTTAACCAATTTATCTAGTCCATCCTGTAAACTTTGTTTATCTGTATCGTTTGTAAAATTTCTGAATACGTTTGTGTCATCTGCAAATTTTATTTAAGTACTTGACTAAATATGTCATCTATCTTCCAAATCATTTATATATATATATATATATATATATATATATATATATATATATATATATATATATATATATATAATATATATATATATATATATATATATATATATATATATATATATATAAAGCTTTCTGAAGATCTAAGTAGACAACATCCACTGGTGACCCAACATCTATGCACTTTGTAATTTCTTCCAAAAAAAACATTGGTTAGACATGACCTTGCTTTTAGGAAGCCATGTTGAGATGTATTTATTAATTTATGTTCTACAAGGAATTCCACCATGTGGTCTAAATTAATGTTTCTAGTAATTTGCATACAACTGATGTTAAACTCACTAGTCTGTAATGTTCTGACTTGTTCCTCGACCCCTTCTTAAATAGCTGAGTAATGTTTGCTTCTTTCAATTTGAAGGAACTATTAATTCTTTGAAGGAACTATTAATTCTTCCAGTGACAAGTTAAACACTTTTGCAAGTGGTGTACTAATTTGCTCTACAGTTTCATTAAGCAGTTTCGTTGGTATCCCATCAACTCCAATTAATTTATTATCTTTCATCTTCTTAATTTTCTTTGCTATCATTTCAGAAGTTAAAATAATTGCCATAAATGATCTGATCATCGCCCTCAAATTTAATAACTGGAACTGGAGGTGAGCTGATATCTTCTGTGGTAAAAACTAAGCTGAAATACTCATTCAGGACGTCTGCCATTTGAAACCATTCGGAAATTATGGGCAAGAGACGCATAACGTCCTCATCAGCTGGGAGGCAGCATGCATTGCAATGCACCAACAAACGACAAGGACGAAGAAACAAAAGAGAACCTTTATAACAGACTGCAGACATTGCGCGACAAACTGAAGGAGAAAGACATGCCAATACGCGTTGAAGATGTCAATGCGAAAATAAATGTAAAACATGAATTGCGTGGTCATATGCACACACGGACTCACACACACGCAAGCACGCACGCACGCACACACAGAATAATACACAAGCAACATAAATATCAACAGACCACAGAACCGCGAACCAGATCAACCGTATCTGTATAAGACAGAAGTTCAGAAGATGAATGCATGACGCAAGAGTACATAGACGAGCAGATGCAGCCTCTGATCTCCTCTAGTGCTGGCCAGTCTGAAGTTGAAGCTGAAGAGAAGAGAGAGGCAGATGGGAGCACCAGAACAAGATACAACGTGGATTTCCTGCATTACGAAGAGAGAACAGATACATTCCAACTCACACTCAACAACAAACATGAAGTATCCCTACAAGACCTTATTGAGGAAGAAAACTTCGACACCCAGTTGCAACATGTAAAGGAGACGTGGACCAGCACATGTGAGCAAGTCTTGGGAAAAAAGAGCGGATCTCATATGAAGCTCTCAACAAAATACAAGTGAGGAAGGAGAACGAAGTCGTACCAAACTACATTCGAACTAGAGCAGCAAAAACAGCAGCCCAGGAACCGTAAAGGAAAACACAGTAGCCAAGAAAGACTTCATTGACAGTCTTACCAAGGAAGCAGAGGATGCCGCAGCCAAAGGAAACATGAAACAAATGTACGACACAACAAGAAAGCTATTGGGAAAATACATGCAGACAGAGAGGCATATTAAAGACAAGAATGGTGATATACTTACCAGTGAAGGATATAAAATTAAGAATGTAAGGAACCATTCGAAGACCTGCTGAACCGACTAACAAGTGAACCCACTAGCAGGAGAAGTCAACAAGTGAACCCACTAGCAGGAGAAGTCAACAAGTGAACCCACTAGCAGGAGAAGTCAACAAGTGAACCCACTAGCAGGAGAAGTCAACAAGTGAACCCACTAGCAGGAGAAGTCAACAAGTGAACCCACTAGCAGGAGAAGTCAACAAGTGAACCCACTAGCAGGAGAAGTCAACAAGTGAACCCACTAGCAGGAGAAGTCAACAAGTGAACCCACTAGCAGGAGAAGTCAACAAGTGAACCCACTAGCAGGAGAAGTCAACAAGTGAACCCACTAGCAGGAGAAGTCCTCCAGTTCAACGGCGAATGACCAACCAAGACAACTATTGGGAAAGCCATCTATCTCCCGAAGAGGTCAAACGTCCAGCCCAGACAAAATTCCTGTTTCGGCAATAAATGCATATATGAAGATCTCCACAAATGCTGCACAATCTGATTCGGAAAGAAGATACGGAACTATGAAGAAATACCAACCGAATGGAAAGAAGGATACTTCGTCAAGCTCTCAAAAAATGAAGGATACCCACAGGAATGCAAGCACTATAGATGGATAATACTATTGTCAGTGCCTGGAAAGTTCCTCAACATAGTAATCTTGGAAAGACTGAACCCGTTGTGAATGCCAGACTCAGAGACCATCAGGCAGGCTTCCGGAAAGATAGACCTTGCACCGACCGAATTGCTATTGCTACTATGCCCTACTCTAGGAGAATGCATCTGATAGCATCGACAGGGAGACCCTTTGGAAGTTTCTACGACATTACGGAACACCAGAAAAGTTGAGTGGACACTTTGAAGCCAGTTGGACTATTTGGATTTTGTAGACGACCTGGCTCTCCTATCACACAGTCTTAACCAGATATATGAGACAACAGAGCTGCTAAACACAGTGTCGACACAGGAATGACTCAACATAAACAGAAGCAAGACAAAGATCATGAAAGAAAGAAGACAGAAAAGTTAGGATCCAAAAAGCCGGTGCTGCTTTCCTCGCTCTCTCACCTAGAAGCAGACATTAAGAAGATGTGCTACACGTGGAGCGAAACAACAACGATTGCACAAAACAGGACACGTCTATTTAAGAACTTTTGTTGATGGCCTATGCTCCAACTGAGTAAGTCAACAAATGTGCTTAGACGCCAGCACGCGGCGAAATCGTGAGACACATTTGCACGGCTTTGTAAAGGAAATGCGTAGAACTGTGCACTATACATAATAGAGGTCCTCACGAAGTGTCGTTTTTATCAGAGCTGTTGGACATGGTCTCACTTCAAGTTATCAGCGTGCAAGTCTAGGATAATTTTTTTTTCACACAAGGGAGTCAAGTCCTAAGTCATCAGGACGCAAGTCAAGTCTCAAGCCTTTGTTCATACCAAAAAAGTGCCGCAACCGTGCATGCCGCGGTTTCTATGCTGAACACGGTTGTAAAGACGTATCTGTATTCAATTCACATACAGCTTCGTTCGTGTCCGCTATAGGCCCTAAACGTGGTTTATTATGACGTTGACGGCACGTGTGCCGTATCTATAAATTTATGCAGTGTTATCCGCGAGATGGCGAGATTGCATCACACTTGGGAGCTTACGGAGTCGCTGTAGTGGTAGTTCCCCGCAACAGATGTTTCCGCCGTAAAACAATTAAACAATATTCTAATGTTACCGAGTATTTACTGTCACGACTCAGTCGTTGGCAGATGTGTCGTACACAGATGTGTCGTGTATTTATGTTGACATTCTTTGGAAAAGGCATATATCTATGTTGTCAACATCGGGTTGGTTCATTAAAGTTGCTTTACAGCGTTGTTATTTTTTCTCGGACATGTTGTTTTAGCGCGCTATCGGTACTTATGTCATCTCCAAACGGTGTATAGTTTTATGGGAATAGCGATGCCTAAAAGGAGAGCGGGTCTAGTTGTAGAAACCTTTTAATCGTCGGTTTTTCTCCGTACGAGAAAAGGTAGACCGGTAATTGTATGTGTCCAATCATATATGTTATATATATATATATATCTATATTAACTAACATGAACGTAATCAGGGTATAAATGCCACCAGCTGTATTCTATGTGTCCTTCCCGGTCTCTACGCCGAAAGAAATTTCTATTCTATTTTTCGAGGAGAGAGGCGGAGACGTCTATTTCAGGTGCCACCATGACGGAATGTCCAGGAACTAACTAGCGAGTGGTAACGGGTCACGTAGGCGACAATGACGTCACTAATTAACACTTGAATAATATTGTCCTAGAGTTATTCTGTGTTTAAAACCATAGTTATTTTTTGCAAGTAGGTAATTTGGTGGAATTACATGCATGGTCTGCACTCACTTCTCCACGTCGGTAATTACACTCCCGACAGTGGCGCCACACATCTTATCATCACTGCAACAATTTGATTATACATTCAAAATGGACAGTTGCGGAGTCGCATAAACGACTGGTCGACTGGGTAACGTCATTGTTGTTTGCGACTTGTTAGCTTTCATTGCAAGTGTGCGTAACATAGTTTCAAAAAGAACGGTGGGCCTTATTTTGTTTCTAGACACATATTCAATACAAACACTATCCACAAATGTATGCTATTGAAATTGGGAGATTTCGGGAAAAAAATGTTGAGTTTACCAAATGAAATAAAGGTGTGCACAAACTGCACATCAAATGTAAGTTGTGGCAGAGGTGAACAAACTCCCCGACAGTGGCACTATGGCATTGACCCCCCCTCCCCGCCTCCCCCCCGCCCCAAAATGACACCACTCCCGACTCGACGCAGGAGAGCGATGACGGGGTCAAGGAGAGAGAGAGGGGGGTGAGAGCAGGAGAGAGTGAAGTGAGAGGGAGAGTGAGGGGGAGGAAGTGGGAGGGAGGAGGAGGCGGGCGTTGTGTTGTAAAACTTGAATGCGGTGTTGGCTGTTGCCCTGTTTAAAGCTGCTTCATCAAATTGTTCAGCCCACCGCAAATCCGATTCATTTATATCCAGATATGTAGTGTGTGATTAGTTTAAGTAATGTGCGCAGTTTGTTTAATAAAAAATGCCTATTTTTGTTCAAATCATCGCAAAAAATTACTTATGTTGTTAGATCTGGTAAAGATCTAGTAAACACTGTGCGAGTCAATGCCAGTCACGGGCGTGACTTCCATTCGTTCGCCAATCACATGACAAAGTTATAAAATTTCACCAAGTGTGAAAATTGCAATTTTTCAGCATTTCGATTTTCATTTCACAAGTAATTGAATAGTTTGTCTGATGATTTCACAAAAACTTTATAAAAGTTGCACAAACGAGCTAGCATGTTGCAGTAGATACTTAATTTCGCAAAATTTATTTTAAATGAGACTAGCCAAAAAAAATCGAATTGAGAAAGTACCTTTAAATTTATTATATATATATATAATATTATATATATATATATTTACCGTAATATCACATCACATTTGGTGCCGTGACCAGCGCAGTCACATTAGCCATTACAGGGAAGTGCTGTTTGTTGGATGGTTTCACCGGTCATTTACCGACTTGTTTTTCCCGTCGTTTGAATTTTATTTTTGCAAACGGCGCGTTCAGGCTATCGTAGCGCCAACTGGCTGTACAGTCTCCATCCTTGGCATCACTCAACCGCCGAAGCCCGTCAACAACCAGCGAGATGGCGCCCGAAATGGAAGAACCTTTACTTGCGCCGTATTTCAGCCACCCGCAGCAAGGCTGGTTCGACGAGCCGTACAAGCGTGTCTTCCCCGCCAAGACGCTCATGCCGGGCTGTCGTACGTACGTGCCCCGTTCATCGTGCGAAATTCACTCGGCTGCCAGAACGACTTCCCGAAAGTGAACTCGCTCGCGCCGTTCGCGTCGCTCAACGAGCCGATGTGCGGCGCCTTCTTCGACGAGGTCAGCCTTGATACGGCTACCGATGAAGTCGTACACCTTCGCGTGGCCTACGCACACGTCACCCACCCACTGTGCTGGATCTGTAGGTCAACCGTATCTCAGAATCGATGTATCATTATATAATTATGCATTTTGTCATAGTTGTTATAGTTCTTGGATGTGTGCTACATTTAAACGATCCACGCATCGCTGTGGAAATTATTTCGTTGACGTGAAACACGATGAAAAATCTGTGCTGTGGACAATAATTGTTTGTGCAGACAGTAGCTTTACTGATAAGTTCAGAACTGGATTTCGTTTTATTAAATAATTGATTAATTGTTTTCAAAATCTGAGCTCTCTGTCTATCATCTCTTTACCTTCATATACTGTTCAGGCGCGAGAATACGATGCTAAAATTTGAGGGAGTTGCTCTGATGTGAAGAACGATCTCGAACCTCTAAATCAATTCTTGGTGTACTTTGATATTTCGTGCCGATTCCTAATTTGCGAAACAGTGATCCAGTCGCGGTAAATATCATGACACTACAAATTATAATTGAAGTATCGTAATATTTCGTTTGTTTACGCAATGTTATTATAAATAAATCTCTGTTGGAAATCCCCCATTGTCACATTTGAATGTTGATGTGATAACTACCAAGACAGTGTTCAGGCCAATACATGACGGTTGTCTTCAACATAGCCTAATTAATACTGTTCAAAATGGATTTCAAATTTGTAATGTCTACATTTCAATACCTTTCATTCTATATACTCCCATATCAGACATATTCTGTCTGCTAGAGTATATATTGTATATGTTTTTTATCGGTTTGGATTTCAATAGCGGTTAAGTAGACAATGTGTACCGTTCAACAATTTATTGCATGTAGATATAATGTATATTGTGATGTTAGCGACAAGTAGCAGCTTAATGCTAATCGTAATACCATAATCTGACGTTCATGGTAAAATCGGGGGTGGGTCGTAGAATATTATGGAAGACAACATCTTGATAAAACTAGTTTAATAGTGTTATCTAACAGCCGTGTTCCAGTTATCACTGTCTAAAACGTGACGAGAGGATTCATGAAACCGGTCGTTATTTGGGTCATGCATGCGTGCGTAGGTGCGTCAAAGAGCGCTCGGCGTGTGTGCGTGCGTGCGTGCGTGCGTGCGTGCGTGCGTGCGTGCGTGCGTGCGTGCGTGCGTGCGTGCGTGTGCGTTGGAGTATTTCAGTTTAATTGTACTTCATTTGGAAATGTTCTAGATCTCGTAGCCTTCGATTAAAATACGGTTTTGAGACAAATAGACCTACACCTTGAACGAAGAAGTGCCGTGTTCCTAAAAGCATTCGTTCTATTTCAATTGTGCAAACGAACTCCGAAAGGCAACACATGGGAGAATGTTGAAACAATTAAAGTGCCTGTGCTGTTATAACACTGTCATCGCGCGTGCAACTAGTGTATTCATTTCACTTAGTGTGGTCTGGTTGGATTGAGAAGTCGCATTGAAAGTTGACCTTTACGAGTTTCACCCGAGTCGCCGAGAACACATCAACACTAAACACTGATATTATGTCAAAATAAGTCAACTTATTTTCAAAATCTTAGCTCTCTGTCTATCATCTCTTTACCTTCATAATGTTCAGGCGCGAGAATACGATGCTCACATTTGAGGGAGTTTCTCTGATGTGAAGAGCCATCTCGAACCTCTAAATCAATTCTTGGTGTACTTGATATTTCGTGCTGATTCCTAATTTGCGAAACAGTGATCCAGTCGCGGTAAATTTCACTTAGTGTGGTCTGGTCGGATTGAGAAGTCGCATTGAAAGTTGACCTTTACGAGTTTCACCCGAGTCGCCGAGAACACTGGTATTAAAGTTACGTCATGCGTATTCACTGCCATGCGTTCACTGACGTAATCGACGTTTCATTAATACCATGGGACGTGTCTGCAATTGCCACAGTAACTGGAATGGTTGTCTTATGTCCAGCGTGTGGGCTGCCGACGTAAGACCGCCTGCGTCTTTACGAGAGATTGTAAGAAGTTTCTCGCAAAGGTGTACCTTCTGAATGGGCCGCATTACGGGGGGTATTTTACGAGAGGGTGTGGTCATGAATACAGTTACCGTGCTCGGTATGTCTTTATTTGCGGGTAATAAACCACGCCCTGGAATAGTAAATTGTGAATGGTTAGGCTCCGTTCGGTTTACAGTCTGCGTTGCAGATAAGTTAAGCTGTGCTCACACGGTTAATGTAATACCGAATGTGTCGCTATAGTCCAGTTGAGAATAATATAATGTAGACAAATGAAACAAAACGATACCACACCGCAGAATATTCTTAACAACGCAGTTATACTTGAGTAACAAATCAAGACTGTTTGAAGCCATTGAACATATGGAAACACTGTTCAATAAAACGTGCTTTACACAGGATTGTGGTGAGGTAAGTGTTTATTAAAACGTTCGTTTAAAATTAAGACAAATAGTAACGCCAAATGGGCACAGAGTAGTGTAATCTCACTGCCATTTCAAAAGTTGCTACCTTTAATAAAACCATTGTAACAGGGGGTGGCATTCTTAACTTGATACGATCATGACAGTACAGGTAAATGTTAAAGTAAAATACGTAACATGGTTCAGCTACCGTACATTATGCTTGGCAAAATACAAACCGTTTCTCCATTAAGTGATTCATTGCTATTTCAGATGAAGCTGTAGTATTATTACTATCAAATTGGATATTCACATACAATGTACGTGCGCTACTATATCGACGAATGTTCAAAGCACAAAATAATGAACAATATAAATACAGACATGATACAATGTAGGCTTACAGGCTTACCCTGATAGGAACTTATAAACAATAAATACGTAAATTCAATTAAGGCATATGTGATACCTTCACATAAATATTGTGGTAACACAATTAACGTGTGTTGCCCTAAAAGTCAATATCTCGTAAAACTCTGCCAAATGTTTCTGAATAAATGTATTTCGTATTCGCGTCCTTCCACTTGACTGGCCATCGTATTGCGCAAGACTCTTGCGCAAACATCACTTAATTTGTTTACATATTTATTGGGACCGTAGGTATATGCATATATCATATCCGGAGCTACCCATAATCATAGTCGACATAGGTCGTTGGTCTGTGCAGCGCGATTTCACATAGGTGTTGGCGTCGTCTGCTCGAATTGTCGTCAGTGCGACATCTCTCGTCTTGCGCGCGTACTAGTCGGTGCGACATCTCTCGTCTTGCGCGCGTACTAGTCCCATATTCTCTCGACATGTTTATACGTGCAGGTGTGTATATCATCCATCCACACAAGATTGTTGGGACAGTCCATATCGAAGCACTCGTCAATCGGGCCGCACGCAACATACATGTGGGGATCGTCGTGCGGGAAATAGAACTTTCCTTTGGCTGCATTCTCCGGCGAGCAAGGACTATCATAGATGCAGTTGTAAGCTGAAATAAACACAATCGTGGGCGTTTATGTGTTTCTTGAAGGTCAAAACATATATTTTATTAACAATAATTCGAAACGTATTTTGTAAGAAAACAATAATAATTAACTTCTATGGCGCTTATGTAATCAGGAACCTGAGCTCAGAGGCACAAGAAAACAGAATCATCAACTGTGAACAGGGACGCGTAAAAGTCATTATCAGAACGAGGGACCACTGGAGATTATTGGTGGAAATGCAATTTTGAATAAATATGTCTTGGGTCGTTTTCGGAAGATAGCTATAGTTTCAGATGTTTACAAAGTGATGGGGAGTTCATTCCAGACCCAATGCGCAGCGACCGAGAAAGCACGTTTGCCCAAGTTAAGCTTAGTTTTAGGAACAAAAAGTTGTTGTGAAAAGGATTATCTGAGCTGCCTAGGGATATTTGAAAGATGCAGGAGACTAGCCAAGTAGGGTGGTTGTTGTGTAGATAGAGCACGGGATGTAAGAGTGGACAATTTAAAATTTATTCGATAAGAAACATGAAGCCAGTGTAACTGTTTAAGTAATGGTGAAAAACCGGGGTGCACTGAGTATCACACGTGCCAGACAATGTTTTACTCGTTGGAGTTTAGCTAAGTCTCTTTTAGCAATGTTGTTTATTATTGAATTACAGTGGTCAAGGCGGCTACTAATTAGTGCTGTTGATATTGTTTTAGCAATGGCTAAAGATATTTGACGCCGAATTCGACGGAGATCACGTATATGATAGAAACAGGATACTTGCATACTTGAAAAATATGGTGGCGAAAGTTGAAGTCACTATCGAAGACAACTAGATTACGAAAATTATCTGATGGGGATGTATCACTGCCAAGCAGTTTAACTGGAAAATGGTTGATGGCCCTATTTCGTTGTTGCTTAGTGCCAATAACAACAAGGTCTGTTTTATCTGGGGTAAGCTTCTGCTTACTTGATTCCGTCCAAAACAAGATGTCAATGAGACAATCACTTAAAGTTAAAAGAGATTATTGTGTATTTGAGTGTGATCATCAGCATACAGGTGATGACTGAAATCATGATTAGTAATGACTTGACTGAGAGACGTACTGCATAAGCTAAACCGAACAGGGCCAAAGACAGGTCCCTGAGGGGCTCTGAATTGAAGGTGTTGTGGGCAAGATTGTGTGCCATATATGTTAATGTTTTGGTGTCTGTCTGTAAAAGATATGATTTGAACCACTAAGAGCTGTGCCAGAAATACCAAAATGTATATGGAGGCGTTGTAAAAGGATTGAATGATCAATCCTATCAAAAGCAGCTGTGAGATCTAGTAAAGTGGGTGCAGTGATTTTGTTGTTGTTCATGTTTTCAACTACATCATTGTGTATCTTGAGAAGAGCTATATAATTTAATAACTGTTGTTTATAAGTATGTTTTGAAGGCGATTGGCAACTACTATTTTAATACTTTTGACCGAAAACTGAGATTGGACGATAATTATATAAGTAATTTTTGCACAGAGTTTGTTTTTTAATAAGAGGATTTATAAAAGTTTGTTTGAAATCCCGTTGAACAAATCCGCCTTGTATAGGGTTTAAAAATTATTTATATAGCTTTTTAGTAGAAGTGTTGGAAATGGGACCATATCACACGATTTGGTAGGTTGTTTTGAATGATAATGAGAACTCCACTAGTAGTTTCTGATGTGAAACACTGTAGTATATTTTTTCAGAAGGCGTTGGTTCGGGGAAATCAGGGTCATTGTCATTAATGACAAAACACGATCGAATACGATCTTATATGGGAAGTATTTTGAAAAAGAACTACACAATGAAAGTAGTGCTTTTGATTTCTGCCGATGTAGAATTGTGTTTACGGATTTCCGCATCTGGCGAGGGTCTTCAGAATTTGTGGAGATAAACTTTATATGGTAATCAGATTTTGCTTTTGCGGTTGCATAGGTGTCGCTGTTTAGAATAGAATTGGCAAGATCATCATGAAGAGTGTTTAGGTTAATTTTATTTATGGGTCGAAATGTGATAATTTTGTTTCCAGATCGTGACCCGACTTGTAACCACAAATCAATAATGACACAGATGAAAACATTGTTGGACTATCGATAAGCCAATGGCTTCCTTGTCCACAAGTAGTTTTGGATGGCAATCTTGTTAAATCTGGCTAAACTTGTTACATACCAACTGAGATAACTGTACGCATGATCGTTGACGTTACACACACACACACACACACACACACACGCACGCACGCACGCACGCACGCACGCACGCACAAACACACACACACACACCACACCACACCACACCACACACACACACACACACACACACACACACACACGCACGCACGCACGCACGCACGCACGCACGCACGCACACACACACACACACACACACACACACACACACACACACACACACACACACACACACACACTATCTCTCTCTCTCTCTCTCTCTCTCTCTCTCTCTCTCTCAAAAAAAAAACATTGTAGTCTGTGCGTGCGTGCGTGCGTGCGTGCGTGCGTGCGTTCTTGCGTCTGTGGGGGCGTGCGTGCGTTCTATACAAGAAATTGCCTTGTATACGTGCTCAAATTGAATAATCAAAACACTAGTGGTTTGTGTAATGACCGTGTAATCCATAAGCACCAGCAACAGTTTTACAAACCAACAAACCAAAAACAAAATGCTCGATTGTCTGTTTGGAGACGCACTGAACATGCAAACAAGTGCCTGACAAAAGCAGCTAAAACATTACAATACCAATACATTTAATAGTAATGTACAATAGCATGTAAGCAAAGCCGTGTAACAATACTGAAGACACATACACTGTGCATTATGCTTCTGCAACAACCGTTAAACGGAAGGTGTGGATCAACATAGTTTTCCAATGTCCTTATCAAACACTTCTTTCAACATGACCAAAAGTGTTTTATTTACCTGAAGAGCTTTCGTCACCTTGTCAGTATTACTGACGTAGACTTTTTGAATATGTTGAAAGAAGTGTTTCACCGTGAAAACAAACTACATAATAATACACACTAGAGTGGTTATTTTAATACCTTAAACTATTTTTAATGTTTTGTATTGTTATTAATGACTTGCTATGTTTTACACCAGGCGTTTAACAAAAAGACTTTAACAATCCAATAATATTGCTCAATGTGCTTCTGTTGCATAAGTTAACCAGAAGAACAAGCGCTACAGACTAATGCTTCCTTTTGTGAACTTATGTCAAACAAACACATATATAATGGAATCATGTAAACATCCAAGAGAACTCAATGCAATATAACCGTTACATACCTAAATATTTGCCAGTGTGACAACATTACATAATTTCTTAACATAAAAATATCTCTTCGGGCAACTGCAACACTACCGTGAAGCAGAAAAATGCCCTTAACTGGTCCGAATTCGCTACCACCGAACACTCCTTAAATTCACATGTCCCGTGTAGACAATGTTAACACAAACGGGACCCAGCAGCGTAGCGTTGCAGCGTAGAATCACGGGAAGAGTTTGAAATGCTCTGCACGGAGTCCATGCGCGTTGACAAAACCGAAGAATAAGAATATGACGTATGTAGCCATTCCGATGGTACAGGAACTTTGCAACAGGCCACTCATGTATATTCACATTTCAGCGAAAGTGACCACTACCAAGAGGACAATAATAATAATAACAAACTACTTTAGAGTTCATGTTTTCTTTCATTATATGTATGTCGTCTGCCGCGTCGCGACGTTTTCCCGCCACGTAAGTGCCTGGAGGAAACGCTCGCGCCAGTCGAGCGAGGAGCGACATCGAGGGTTGACATCGAGGGCCGTCAGCAGTTAACTGCTGCCTATATTTCTCTACCTGCTGCAGAGTTTCAGGAACGTATTCCAAAACGTACCGGGATTGCAAGGCATCTCGTAGCAGCCGCCCCATTCGTTGCATTGCACGTACTTGCCCGGCTCGTCGTGGGCGAAATAGAAATTTCCTCGTGCGACGTTCTCGTCCGTGCACGGGCTGTTGATAAAGCAGTCGTAGGCTGCAACGAACCACACAGACACGGCTTCAGCAGCAGAACTTGATTGGGGTTCAGGGTCCGTTCTGAGTTATATGATTTTGTGTTGGGGGGCGTGCGTGCGTGCGTGCGTGCGTTCGTGCGTGTGCGTGGATTGGTGCACGTGCGTATACACATATACATACATACATTCATGCGTGCGTACGTACGTACACGCACGCTCGCTCGCACGCACACACGCACACACGCACACACCCACATACATGCACAATTCAAGGTCATGATATGACGTTTGACCGGATAATGCCTAGTTCTGCACTAAAGAGCGTGGAGCTATAAAACGATGCCCACCATAACACCGACATACAGTAAACACCAGCAGCAAGCAGCCAGGGCAATACTGATGAAATCGCACGTTTTATTCCGCAAGCAGTAAACCGTAGCACCGCAAGGACACCCATTGTTCGAGACAACTCGAAAGACCAACAAAGCATAAATCATGGCGTGTCGTTAAGGCAGAGCAGTAGAACTCTCGAATGGGTTCGTAATGAAATTAACTGCCTTTGAGGGGACTGGATGTCATATCACTGTGGTGAGTCTGGGTGGCATTTAAGGTCCTTGTTTAGTAGGCCCCACATTTACCAAACTTTAGGGCCTTAACTTGTTGACATCGCAAGAACAAGGGCAGTTTTACTGCGCCTCTTTCGCGTGCCTGTATTCGATCTAAACTCACTGCTAAGATATTCTAAATGTTGGCCATGTTTCTTATAATTACATTATCCGGTCAAGTCTGGTGACTGTTCGACTTCGTATTTGTAATGTGTCGAGTTTCTACATATTCACCAACCTACTGATAACTTCAAAACAACACACAAGGGCCACAGTTCTTAATAGTGTGCAATAAGTATGTCAATCCAAATATAATTATGTAAATGAAATAGTTATTTATACAATAATGAAATAAGTACAGACCTTGCTTCCCTGGTGAATCCACAGCATGTGCTTGCGTTGAAGAAAAATAACTGCATAGTCAGTTTTGTGCCGCAAATTTTATTTCCTTTTTCGCTCACACTCCTGTTATTTGATGTCGGTTTGCCTTCGTCATATTATTAAACAAACTCGAGTAACACAGCTTCAAGACCAACATTTTTTTCGCGAATCGTACTTGTGTGGTTACGCTGCTTCACCCCAGTGTTGTGTCTAATACTTCGGGAGCCAATTTCCAAAAGAGGCCTAGAAAATGGATTTCGTTTTACACCCTCTACACAATTGGTTTACCACCGCAGGCTACAGGATGTCTCTAGAACATTTATAGTTGAACAAAAGCACTTATTTTATTTTTAACATTTCCGTCTTGGTCGCAAACACTCGTAATGGAAAATTGGCTATAACATTTTAGTGATACCACGACTCAGTTGTATATCAGGGATGGAAATATTCTAAAGACATTCCCCGAGTAGCCTGTGGTGGCAAACCAATTGCGTAGTGGGTGTTGAAAGAACCCAGTTTGAGCTGGTGTTGGCTCCCGGACTATAAAACGTTCCGAGTGTTGTGAACGTCTTCCGACGCATTCCCGTTTAAGTTCGTCACCGAGTCGCGATTGCGTCATTTACGTCTAAACGGTACGTTCTGAACAAACGTACCGATGTTGTGACCAAGATCACAAACACTATTTGGATTATCACACTCCATTATGGATAATAATTTTCTTTTGCAAAACGTTTACTGTTAACTAATACCAATATAACTTGGCATCTCTAATCAAATGATTCGTGTTAATATTTTAATGTTCAAATTAAGGCTAATTTTACGACACGTGTCGAACGGTAACATAGTTAACGCTTTAACGAACGGGCACAACGTTGTGTTGAGAAAACAGTAATGGTTAGTAAGCAACAAGACTGGAAGTATTAACGTTGTAAGCGACGAAAGCAAGAAGCGTGTAGTACAAGAAGCGTGTTGCACAAGTGCACGACTCTTACCAACGCTGCAGCCGATGGCCAAACTCAGCAGCAAAACTGCGACGAAGCTTCTGACCAGTGTCTCCATGGTTCTGTTCTCTACGCGGACTGACGGAACTAACAACCAGCACTTCCGAGTCGCGTGATGCTCAATTCAGCAATCAACGGTGAGCAGTTACCCCGCGCCATTTATTGCTTCTGCGACGCATTGGCGCTCTCTCGCCAATGACGTCACTTGTTGCGCGGTGAATTGAAATGGCGTTATTGTGGGTTCGATATAAAGATCTGCCCGGGCGGTTGCCATCATAAAGCGATAAGGACAAATGGCAAGCACCCCGACACCGCGTGCAGACAGATTTGTTTCGCCGTTTGGAACCGCATGCAAGCACACAAATAACATTGACTCCCCACACACGGACCACAAAAGATTTACGATTTATTATTATTGGGACAAATTGACCTACCATCATTGTTAACTGTGCTAAGTTCAGCTGGGCGTGGCACTGACCTGTCCGCCAGAGATGTAAGCATTGAGTCAGCTGAGGCCTCCTGACACCTTGCAGATCACTCCGATAAAATGTGGGTGGATTTAGTCACTTGAAACATACCCCATAGTTTATAGTATACATAAAATTCAGTAGAACCCACTAAATCGGCCTCGTTTACTGCATCTTGTGCCCTACAGTCAAGACTTTCATTGCACCCACTTTTGTCGGCGTTACGAGACTTCACAGCAAATTTTCATACCGCTTTTCCACAAAAAACCGCTCCTTTTCTGGGTCTCGTTCTTCCTTTGAAAAACACCCCTTTCCTCGTTTTTAATGCACACGCGTTGCCAGAAATGTCATAACTGAACCCCCATGGTCCTCACTAGTGCATCAAAAAAGTGGGAGGGAAGATGGTGCCGCTTTTATTCCGCCCAAGGACGACGGATGATGATGACATATAGGTGTCAACATTAGCTCTTTATACCGCTGTTTCGCCTCGTTCTCGCTGTCCCGCTTTTTGACGACATTTCCCGATTTTTACACATCTGTCCATTTTTACAGTAAAATCTATATATTTGTCGCACACGAGGCCGTTCGAGTTACATGTTATTTGTATGGCCTCAAGTGATTTCATGTTTTCTCGCGTATGCGTTCACCGCGAACGAGAAAGGCAAATCAAAATGGCGATCCATAGAAACTGCACGTTTTAATGCGCTAAAAATCAACGAAAGCTGAGTGGAGAATGACGTTTCCTGCCTTTCTCGGATGCTTCCCGCTTTCCCATGAACAGTTTCCCGCTGACCATATGCTGACGTCTATGTTATGATGATGGTGGTGGTGGTGCGTGTATGTGACACTGCTGATGTGAGCAAGCACTGCGCATGGGAGACAGGCACCGGTCGAGTCATTTCACGTTATTATTATTCCATAAAAGCGAAGCGAGTTTATCGCTTAATGGCACTTACGATTTACTCTCGAAACACGTGCTGTCAGGAAAACCGTTCCATAGTAGTACGATTGTTGCATTAATTGCTCACAACGCGTCACTGCTGCGAAGTCTGGGCGCCGGCTTCTACCGGCAAAGAATAGGCGTAGAGTAGCCAGGCACAAAATGAACGGGTTGACCTCAACTGGGTGTTTTTGCGTAGGTTGTATATATTTGAGTGACGCACGTTAACAAAGGAACTAATGTGGCTTTTTCGCAATGGATGTGGTATATACTGCGCCATCTGTAAAAGTTTTTTCGCTAGTGAGATATGTTTGCTGCGATAATAAACAAATGCTCTGAAGCCACCAGATTGTTGCTCACGTGAACACAATAGTCTGTGTCGTGCTGCAATAAACACTTTAGCTCGTTTAGACCACTCTTGTTGTCACAAATCACACCAATTGACAGTGCGGGAATTATCTTTGGCAAAATCGAGTTGTTTAACGTTGTAACTGATTTTGCTAACAACCTCTGTATACATATGCTCGTCCATTTATTCCATTCTACCAATAATGACGGTAGTAATAATAAAAAGGCTTAAAAACAATATTTCAAATGTTTTTTCGCTAGATCGTGCGTCACACACAAAGATGACAGCCAGCAATATCGTGTATGTACCTGTAGCGAGATTATTATGAGTGTTGTGACTTTGCCTGGAATGAGCATTTTGTACTATGTACTTTGTACTACTACTACTACTACTACTACTACTACTACTACTACTACTACTACTACTACTACTACTACTACTACTACTACTACTACTACTACTACTACTACTACTACTACTACTACTACTACTACTACTACTACTACTACTACTACTACTACTACTACTACTACTACTACTACTACTACTACTACTACTACTACTACTACTACTACTACTACTACTACTACTACTACTACTACTACTACTAATACTACTGCTACTATTTTGTCCTGTCTCTACAGCGATATGTGTATATTGTACGGGTACCCACATTGTACATCTTCTGGAAAACACCAATGTGTACTGGTGTGCAAAATAATAATCGGTTCTTGCTGCTTAGCGACTAATCTGATATTATCCAGGTAAATGCAAATTCCCGTCTGTATTTTTGTTATCATGAACTGCCAAACTGTGGCTCGGGCGGTTAACACAAGAAAAGCCGAGAACACATAATTTCAGAGCCGATTGAACTACCTGCCTACCTTTACTTGAACTACCTTGAACTACCTTAAAAACGTAAGCGTTTTTAACGATGCGAGTACTCGGTTATGTATCTAATGTTACATGGACCCGAATCGACATACTCTCTTCTGTAAATATTCCACAATATATTCGGAAGTGGGGGTCGTCTTTACAGTGTCATAAGCAATCACAAAAAAGTACTATTACATACATAAGAACATATTAAGCATTTGTTTATAACTGGTACACTGTAGTTGAAATTACCCATGCAATAACGGCTTGGTAAAACAAATGTCGGGAATACGCATTTATCATAAGTTACAACAACTAGTTCACAGTCTACTCGGCATAAACCCTAAATTTTACAAACATCCAGACCTTGCCCCCCCCCCCACCCCCTCCGGAAGTGTGTGGTTCGTCGTCAACTTATAACTGACGACGATAGTTGACTTCTCCGATTTCACAGAACCAGATTCACCTTGAAGCTCGTCTACAAATGGGACGTCAAGTCTGCAATGGCCGGACCGCCGAGAGCGGCTCCCCGGTGGCCGGACAGTCAATGAAGGCTCCCAGGTGTCTGGATTGTCGAGAACGGCTCTCCGGAGGCTGGATCGTCAAAAGCGGCTTCCCATCGAGAGCGGCTCATCAGTGGCCTTACCGTCGAGAGCGGGCCCACGATGGCCCTACCGTCGACAGCGGTTCCCCTCCGCGATGGCCCTATCGTCGAGAGCGGCTCCCCCGGTGGCCAGATCGTCGAGAGCGGCTCCCGGGTCGGATCCCCGATTGCTGGGCTGCGGGGTCAGATCTCCGATTGCTGGGCTGCGGGGTCGGATCTCCGATGGTTGGAACGCGGAGTTATTACATCAATTGATGTAGAGACGAGTGTTAAAACACCGCACGGAATTTAGATCTGCCTGCCGAGGAGCGGATATATTATTATATTTATTGAATTTATTATAACATAATATAATTAACTATTTACTCACAATCAACTGCCATTATGAGCTCACAATAATTCAGCAGGTCGTCGTTATGGGCGTCGTTCACGTGGTTGCGTAGACTCTTTGTTAATGTTGGATGACGTATTGCGCTCCGGAAGCCACGTGATTACGCGCAGCAATTACGTCATTTTCCGGGGAAGCAATGTCGCGCAAAGCATTGTGGGATCGATTTCAGTGCAAAACTTTGCTGCCGCCATTATCCAATGGTGACAACCTAGCCTTTTCAGTGTGTCCGACAAGACTGGCTTTATCCCAATACTGGCTTTTGACTCAGATTTTTGGGCCCACAATCGTGGATTATCGGCGTGTGTGAATCCCTCTTCGAAGATCGTCTGGACGATAATCTTTCATTGTTTGTTTTACACCATCCCGGGACTCCCCAACTGTGTGCGCCTTTCGTGTTTATTAAGGCGAAACAAGTCATGGTGTTGGGCCTATGCACCTATAAGAGTTACTAAAACATAATCATTTGCGACTACAATCAACAATTCCGGTGGTTTACTAGGAAAACCTTGTTGAACACACATCATCTATATTTCATGGGCTGCGCCATACTATTAGGTAACCATATATCACGAGTGCTTATATTCTGGCAATATTCGCTCACATAATGAAAATATATTTGTAAACATCCAAGTTCTACAATAACCAATAAGATATGGTCATGCCGTTTGCGTCTAACCTTATACAGTATTCGTTGGCCTTCTGACTTAGCAGCTCGCTTAAGTGAGAGTTTGCGTTGCTCCTTCGATTTCGGTCAAAAGCATTTAATGCGTCTCACCATAAGTCGATTTCCAAGAACTGCCAGGCGCTTATTTGTCGCCAGGGTCAACATGTCAGCCGCCAGGAAAATAGAGATTTGACCAGAATCTCCCACTTTTAAAAAAAGTTCTGAGAAAACCACTAGTGTGATTTTCTTTACTGTAGTTGCACATGGTTAGTTTATGTTAACTCTTTTATGTTAACTCTTTTATGTGCATTGCCCCGAAGAATAGTATAAAATGCTATACTGCTTCAACTGCTTGCCACAACTAACCACGACGGTTTAAGCTTAACTTTTGGTCCCAAACCTCGAGAGAGCTCTGAAGCCATCCGTTCCACCATGGGGGGGGGACGGTTTGAGGCGCTCCTTATGCTGCAGTGTACACCGTGGTGATGTGATTAACCATTTTGTCACAACGCCGACTCGGCTTTTTGTTGTAAAACTGTCGAATAAACTTTTTCTCTTTTTGTGGAGTTCAAATAAAATAATTCAATTCGAGAATTCAATTTTCGGGGGACTTCACATGAGTTTGCCCCCCTAACCGTCACAAAAGGGGCTCTGTTCGGTTGGCCCCCTACGCTACAGACCTGCTATAAGGCCGGGAGCATCACCAGTACAAAATCGTCGTCATCACCAGGCCCTTGGCCAGGGACCCGGAATTTGTGTGGGACCATAACTCGTTTTCATTTTCAGAATTATGGGGTAAAAGGGTGTTTTTATTTTCATAAAACGGGCCTTCTTATTACGAACCATTATTTTTCCTAGTCTATATAATGGGACATTATATGTCCATGGTGGCTTCTGGGTGTACTCCATGTAATTGCCCACTGAAATTTGCCACCCACGACAATAATAGCCCCCTCACACACACAACAAGGGTAATTCAATATTTTAGAAAACCATCAGAACTGGAGAGAGAACTGTAAATGACACACCCCCAACATATATGATCACTGAAGCAATTAGACTTGCAGTAGTAGGCCTATATTTGTAGAGGAGATGGATGTAGACCAATTGGGTTGAACCTTTAGATCAATGCGGTCAGTTTGATTTTGATTGGGTCAAATCACCTTTATGAATGTCATGACTCATTGGACTGTTTAAATTTAGGGATTGGTGTGATTGTGCCGAAACGTTTGGACAATTTCGTCTTCTCCACAGATGCACAGTATAAATGTGATGGTATTGTTTCCCCGCAGATGTTGACGGACATTTATGTGACCACTCCCAATTAACCCCCCGATACTCCCAATTAACCCCCCGATACTCCCAATTAACCCCCCGATACGTGTGTAACTGTATTTTTTTTGCATAAATGGTAAATAAAAAGTGATAACGGGTATGGGCAAGGACTCGGAGCCCCCTTAAGGGGAAATCGTTTGCGGCAAAGAATCATTTTGGTAATTGTTGTTTATGTACTATACATAATCTATTTCATTATCTTAGGTACATTCCGTGTATTGAAAGTGTTGACGTACCTAGTTCCTTAAAAAGTTGTAGTCATTTTACCGGAGGCTCATATGCTAGTATAAGAAGCCCACCCACCGAACAAGAAGCCCACCTACCGAGCAAGAAACCCACACACCGAACAAGAAGCCCACCCACCGAGCAAGAAGCCCACACACCGAACAAGAAGCCCACCCACCGAACAAGAAGCCCTCCCATCGAGCAAGAAGTCCACACACCGAACAAGAAGCCCACCCACCGAGTAAGAAGCCCACCCACCGAGCAAGAAGCCCACCCACCGAACAAGAAGCCCACCTCTAGGCGTTTGCAATATTATAATTTTGTATTCGAATTTTTTTCATATTTCGCCCACAACCGATACATTTATACCACTACTGTAATTATACTAGAAAATTGTATGCATTTACTTTTTTCTCAGTTTCCCGTGGCTATTATTCATTGTCTCACTGTGGTAAGGACGATATTTATAATTATGAAGCTCAAATTTTAATGTGAATAGCTAACTGCGTGTTTTGCTTTTGCTGCAACCATATTGTTGTATTCAGGTGGACACGATGATATGCGGTTCCATGTGGCTATCTTGAAATTTTCGCATAGGGGCTTTTTGCCCCACTTTACCCTAAATTTGAATTTGCCAGTTCTGACTAAAAGCTTAATCATCATCATCATCGGCCGTCGCATTGACGAGTTGTTTCTACAAAAAAAACAGGTTGTTACATATGGATGGAAGGTCGATCACTTCAACATCAAGAGTTTGCGGTATGCTTTTCTTTGTTTCCAACTGTTTTTTTGCCATGAGTGGGTATCATGCAATGAGTGGGCCGGGCTTTGGGTCCAAGCCCGGCCCGCAGCCCGTGGGCCGGGTCTCTACAAAATTTTGCGGGCCGGGTCTGGGCCTACATATCGCGGGCCCGGGCCGGGCCCGGGCTGAAAAAATATTAAACACATCGGGCTTGGGCCGAGCCTGGGCCTAGTGTGAGCGGGCCGGGCCGGGCCGGGCCTGGCCCTAATAAAAATATTAATACAAAACCCAGATTTTTTTATTTTAATATTAATAAAAACTTATTATAAATTGTTTTTCCGGTTAATGAATGTTTAAAATTATTTGTTTAGTATTACATAGTTGCAAATTGAGACCTTGCATGGAATTATGAGACATTTCATATAATAGCAATGTATAGTATTGCATACACAGTACACACATTACACAGTATATATTACTACTACATAGTACATACAGAATACAAATGTTACAGATGCATATTTTTTGCATGAATGTAGCCTTTTGCATAGATCTAATGGCCCCATAAGTTCACTTGGCTGGAAGTAGCCAGCCCCAAATGTTTAACTTTAGACATATTTGCAGAGGCAATCAAGCCATGATTAACCATCAATGTATCACCCTTTGACCCTACCAGTGGACATTTTATTGTCTTCCCTCCAAATATTGCCTGCCTGAATGACCTGTCCACTGGCAACTGCCCACTGCCCACTGCCCACCCCACTTGGTAGTTTTCAAAGTAGTGTTATCTAGTGTCTACTGTTTACTGTCTACAATTTCCCCAGTACTGATTCATTCATACTTGTACTAATTCACATATGTCTGAACCTGATCTGTGTCAGGCTAGTGAATGCAGGCCTGCTGGAAATGCCACTGGGTGCCAGTGCCAATGGGTGACATTTAATTGAAATATAAATTAATACCAAATTAACTGCCCTTACTGGTAAATTAATTAATTAAATTAAGTTAACTTAGTTGAGCTAATTCAATTAACAACTTAAATTAGTGTAATGGTTTGCATTAGGGTTAAGTTAGGGTTAGATAAACAAATCTCGTACCCTAACCATAAGTCAATAAATTGAAGCCATATATAAAAATATGTTATAATACTTAATAGTAATGACAATAAAAAGTTGATTATTTTTCTTCAGGATATTCGTCCGTCAGTTGGTGGTGCTGGATTTCTAGACCTTGTCCATAACACTACGGACAGTAAACAGCAGACTAGTATAGACATTATACAATGTTCATATAATATTTTTTTTATTTATTTAATAAAACAATACGCGTATGTATTACAGTTTATTTGTGTTTCGTTTTTATTGTAAGATAATAGGTTTATTAAAAAAAAATTAGAGGGCTGCGGACTTAATGCGGGCCGCGGGCGTACCTGTCTTTGGCCCGCGGGTATGGGCCGGACCTGGGCCTGAAACGTGCGGGTCGGGCCGGGCCTGGGCTTAAATTCTAGTTTGCGGGCCTGGGCCGGGCTGGGCTTCACTATTTTTTTGCGGGCCAGGGACGGGCCTGGATTCTAACTGGTAAATGCGGGCCGGGCTTGGGTTCAAATTATAGGCCCATGCAGGGCACTAGTATCTATTGTAGTATTGACGAGTAGGTCTAAGCCAAAGAAGAAAAACGAAGCATGCTTTTTCACGATTTTCACATAGGACGTAAGTTAATTTCTATGAAAGTACAAAGGAAGTCGTACGACAAATGTTCCAAGGGGCTACAATGTCAATTTGTCAAAAATAATTGCCTCAGCCCATTCGTTGATCCTGTAATCTTACTCGCACTGAGCGCACTACTGTAACAGTGGCGCCGTGTGGTGGGAATCTGTCAAAACGTTCTCGTACATTTTAGTAGCGACATCTTTGGACTACTAAACAATGTAAACCTTCCTACCTAAAAGCTGTTCAAATTTCTTCGTTTTATTTTATCATTAATCGTAACGTACATGAAAACAACTTTGTGAATTGGTTAAATAGTTTATTTTAAAAATGATGTCATACACGTGTGGTCTGCAAAAAATTTACTAAGTTTTGAAGTTTTATACTCGAAAACTTTCTTTCTCCGCTTCGTTGCGTCCGAAGCCAACTTCCCAACAGGTGGTTGCCTGTGTGTTACTCCGCACCGAGTCTAGCATTTACAAAATATAGTTGCTGTTGAAATGAGACGTTTGATGCATTGTCCAATCCGTGTTATAATACATTACTAAATAAAAATTGTAAAGATCCTTTATTTTATAACTTTTAGCAACATCACATCACAGAACTATATAACAAAGCGCATACCACAAATTTATTCGTGATGTGAATATTACTACTTCCTTGATTGCTGTTTTGTTTATGTGCTGTTTTAGAAGTTTAGCATTCTGCTAAAATGAACCGGTGTCCCGAAAGCAACTTATGAGTGCAGGTAATATATACAAGGTAAAATACACTAGTTTAGTTTGCATTAAACATGCACAGTTGAAATAACTGTCCCGTACTTTTCAGGCGTGGCTCTGGCCTGTCACGTTCAACTTTCCAGGAAGTTTAGAAAGTTGCATATATGCAGCAGGGCACTTATAAAACGGGGCAGAATCGTGTAACCAGAACTTGATGCTGTCGGTTAAAACAAACAGGAGCGTGACTGCGGTTTGTATTATTTACTATGTATGTGATCAGTTAAAGTAATAGGAAACATGGTAGTATGTAAGTAGAGACTAGTAAAGTCAAAGACAGTCAGTACTAGTAGCGTATGCTCGATCTCCTAGACTAGAGTCTTGCACGCAAATTCGTACGTAACAGTATTACACTGTGTATGCTGTTTAACATTAAATGCAGGTAAAATAGATAGTTTGGTCATGTAGCTGATAAATACAGAGTTGGAAGGGAATTTTCATGTAGGATGTTGCACCACCATTAGGCATTATGGAAAAAAGATTTAAGGTGTGATCTTTACTCTTGTCAGACGTACTCCTGATGCCTGATACAGTTTATATAGGTATCGGATGTTTCGGCCCATTGGCCGAACCAACCAACATTGTGAAATGTGAAGTATTTTCGTTCACATGGGCCGAACCATCTGGACCAGTGGGCTGAAACGACTAACTAATTCTTACTCTGAAATGTGGTCCGTGGACCTTATAACATTTGTTGTTTTCACTAATTGGATCGACTTGCGACTTGGCTGTTGCAACTGCAAAATTTTATACGCTACATTATTATTAAGTAAGCCAATATATACACAATTCTATAGCATGGGCTGAATTAACCGTACCTGAATTCAATAGTGAAGCAGTTTTCGGTGAAGTGGGCTGAACCATCCGTCTGCGTGGGCTGAAATGACAAGGCTGAACCATCCGTCGGTATGGGTCGTATCCGTCATGGTCGAACCATCCGGGACCCGTTTATAAGCCTACACCCATGTCCAACTATATGTGACATGACAGCTACTGGTCTTTTTGTAATCTTGTACAGTATTGACTTAGTTATGTTATTTCTTGCTTGTTCAGTTGTTGTGCCAAATCCATATGTTACCAATACTTGTGATAAGGTGAAAAGGTTAATTAAATACCAGAAGGTGGTCCATATACATGCTTAATTAATATTTATTAATACCTTTATTAAGCTCATCATTTATTCTGTCATAACCATATGCAAAGTAGTCATCCTCAGCAGGCCTTGGGTAATAGTAACAATTACAAATATTCAAGTAATAGTAATTTTTGGGACAGAACAAGATGTAATAGTAATTTAAATCATTGTAATAGTAATTGAGTTATTACTTTTCTACTACAATTGAATATTTAAATCACATATCACATTTTTTATTCATTAGGTTGTTGGGCATAAATATCATCATGTATGTTTGTGTTTAGCTATTCTTCACACAAGACACTTTCACATACCAGACATCAAAAGAGTCCATAACCCAATCAAGGCTGAGAAGCCATGCACAGTTTACACATTCAGTGGTTCTTTGAAGCCAGTTCCCCGGCCATCCTTTTTTTCACACAAGCATATGGTGACAGGCCCTACATGCCCTAGATACATTGGATAAAGGTTCAAACAATAAGTTGATTGTCTTTAACATCTGTATAAGTCATTGGATCGTTGCAGCTCCCTGCCCTGTCATGCTGGGTAATGTTTGAACCAAATCCAGCAGCTTATACCAAGTTTTGGTCCAACTCTGTGTAAACACGAGTACCCGTGAACACAGCTTTAATTTTTACTTTTCAGCACGAGATTGGATTTTGTAAGAACGAAACCAACAAATCATAGATGATTGCTTGGATAAGGAGTTACTGTTGTGAAAAACTCTACTACTGAATGAACACAACATGCATACATGTACATACTCTTAAATTTTTAATCAAAAGAAAATATTTACGATGAAAAATGTAATAGTACTAGCGTAAAATGTAATAGTAACATATTACATTGCCTTCAGCATGTAATTTATAATAGTAATAAAAAGAAAATGAAGTAATAGTAATATATTACATTGCAGTGCAATAGACCCCAGACCTGAATTGATTCCTCGTGCAGGGTAGTCATATCCTCATGCAAGGTATTCATATCCTCATGGTAGGTAGTCATCTTTGACCTCGTGAGGTGGTCGTATCCTCATGCAGGGTAGTCATCCTCATTCGAGATAGTCATATCCCCATGGGAGGTAATCATATCCTCATGAGAGGTAGCCTGAGCCATGTCTTCCACACTTCTCCATGAATCATATTTTTGGTATTATAGATAAAGGCCACCAATCTAAGATAAGGATGAATAAAATTGCCTTATTATTAATCATTACACCACTAGTGCACTGTAGAAAACTAAGATTTGAATTGAATTGTTAACAAATTAGCTTGAATTTGAATTGAAACAAAACAGAAACATATTGAATTGAATTTGAATTGAATCCTGCAAAGTGAAATGAATGTTCTAAGGGTGATCAATTGCAATTAACTTAATGTGATGGACACCCATTTTTAATGGGTAAGTAAGGTTATGCAAGTTGTTGTTATCAGGAGTTTTGCTATAAGCAGACAAGTATAATTGGTCTGCCTGTGTAGATCTGAAACCATGCCCTTTGTGAGTATGTTAGCCTGCCAAAACAATAGGGAGTAGTTGCCCTGTTAATCCATGAACAGCCTACATGTCTTTCATAGAATCTATGTTGTGTGAATAAAGACTTAGTCACTGGCTGTTACAGGACACATATTAAAGCTGAGTTAATGATCAAAGCATACAATTGGCTAAAGCTAAGCTCATTGATCACATAATATGAATGGCCATTGTTTACATGTAGGAAGCTTTTTAGACCAGAGAGGTGCAACATGAGCAATGCGCTTTTTGAAACGCTAATGACCGTTCACTGCAATCCAAATACATGAATCTATGAACACAAAACATTGTCTATGTTGCAGTAGGACTCTTGGTTGCTAGTGCTATTTTTTTAAGTTGATATGCTACTTAATTGTAACTGATTATATTTATATATATATGTTTCTTCTATTTTTGTCCAAGTTGGTAATTTGTTATATCAAAGATGACTTGATAGTAACTGATTACCGGGTATATATATATTCTGCTGTTGCAAATTTGTAAAATGAATTTTAATTGAATTGAACCTTCTTGACATTGAATTTGAATTGACCACTGATTACATGTGTGAATTTGAATTGGATTGAAAACAAATTAATTGACCCCATGTCTGTAATGTATCGTTTTGTTTCTGCCTTGTTATTTAGCCGCAGGTGCAGAATGACTGTGTTGAGTGTCTGGTGTGATGAAAACCTCGAGGCAACGGTCGACTGTCTGCTACCAACGGGTGTCATTGTGCCCCTGCATGTCGAGTTAGACACTCCACTGCTCGACATCAAAGAGGTGGGAAATAGATGGGACCCGAAATCCTGTATGGTTAATCATCAGATGGGGAATATGCATGTGGTTGATGTTTCTTTTGATGTCTTAGAAGCTATGACAATACGAATCATAGTGTAGAACAAAGGTCGTCAGTTAAGATAACATTTGTGGTATATCAATATGCGATATCAGTAAACGTTATTATTGGTATTATTTGCTCTAATTTCACCATTGTGTTATTGTTATATTATGCCCCAGGGGCGCCACTGGTTATTACGGGTGGCCTCTGTTCATGTAGACAGGTTCTGAATAATGCATTCTTAAGTTAATCTTATATACTTGTGATGTACTACATAAATACTGTACTTCAGGTGCAGTGGCATATATTTGGCAAATTTTTTATGTAATCTGCTCTACCTGTACATGGTAGCATCGTAAATTTATGGATGACTAAGTTTGGCCCTTTTTGACCTTGCTAATGTCTGTGTGTTGTGTGTAGGAGCTATGGAAGGAGGCAAAGAAGTACCCCCTGTTCACTGCCCTGCTGCCCATGAGTCACTATGTCTTCATGTGTGTCAGTCAGATGGGAGAGAAGGTAAGGTCGTACCCAGGATTGGGTTTCTGACAGTCAGAAATGTATTTCTGACGTGACAATGTCAGAAAGTAGTTTATGGCAGGTTTCTGGTGTCAGAAACTGTCAGAATCTAATACATGCTATATAAATTTATGATTTTGCTAATTATATAACCTGAAATAAAATGGAAGAGTGATACTTAAATGTCTATTGGCTTCATTTGACTGTTTGAAGAAAATATATACAGTGGACTCTCACTATATTCAGAAGGAAGTTCAAGGAACACATTGGGACTTGGTCAAACTGTTCCTTATATGTGTTGTTCTTTATATCCATGGTTGTATAATTATAACAGAGTACTGTCACTGTTACTGCACTTGGTGTGATGAACCAGCATTCTATCACATTTGGGTGTCATCTGGTGACCACAAAACTTGCACCTAGCAACAGTTTTTCCATTACTTTTCACGTTAACAAAATGTTCCCACACAGCCTTAGCTGGTCTGCCACACTTAAACATGGTGCATGCAGGTGTGCTACTAGCACTATTAAAGTCACTATTCAATATGACAATGTCTAAAAAAAGTAGGTAATCAATTTGCACTTCTTTCACATGTAACAGTGTATCTCTGTGTGAAGGTGTAGCAACTGGTGGCTGGCCAAGCAACTTGCTAAGTAGAAAGCATTGGGCCAATCAGCTTATACCTCCATCAAGCACGGACAGGTGCACATATAATAAAAGCAAGCAATATAAATAAAAGCAATACTCAATATAATAAAAGCAATACTCTTGCAAAATTTAGTTGTAGCTCACTTGATAGTTCAGCTCTGAAAATTGGGACTTCAAATGATTGCCCGGACCGGCCTTGAATCTTTCTTCGATATCGATTTGTCTAATCTTACACAATGAGCTGTGTATAGCTCACTATCAGCTCACAGCAGTGAGCAGTACAACAGGACAGTTCTGTCTCAATTGCTTATGTTTAACTCTTTTTGGCTTCCAATTGGCTTATTGACACAGCCACACAGGTCTGTGCACAGTCCTAACCCAGTCCTTGAAGTCCAATGTTATTACTGGTATGCACCTACACCCACCCAACTTCTTTCCTGCTTTCCCAGTTGTGATTAACACCTGTCCTGCTCTTTTAAAAGCTAGCTGCCAAGTGAAACCATGCTACAACCATTACATAGATCTGTTATCATTTCTGTCTGCTAACAAATTGGTAGAAAATGCAACCATAACAGACTGCACAGAGTAAAAGTTGCAATTGTATATGACATGTAACAGCTTACTAATGCGTTTACTATGTTGATTTAATATACAATCTTCGCATTAAACAAAATGACGTGATAATTTTTTTTTAGAAAATGTCTAAAAAACGGAGTTTCTGACATTTTGAAGTCAGAAAGGTATTTCTGACGAGACAGTAAATACCATGGTATTTACCATCTAGTCAGAAACTTGCCAACCCTGGTCGTACCAGAATTCAGCATATGGTAATCGGTTTGTGGGTGGCCATTGTGGGAAATAGTTCATCAGCAGCATCTTTGACAGTGTCTGACTTTTTTGATGCCATAGCAGAATGGGGAAGCCGCGTAATAGCATAATAGTCTTCTCTCTTCAATTGGCCATATAACTCGTGGAATGGGGAAAAAGAAGTTTGTGAGATAATGATACAGCAACTTATGTGAATTTTATCTAGACATCAGTTTATCTGTTTTACACTATTTTTTATACTTAGACTATTGCTGCATATTAAAAATTTTTTTTAATGATTATTCCAGTGTAAATGCCATTACCAATTGTTCACTTGCTCTAATTTTCCAATTACTATTAGTAGTGCTGCTAATAATAGCTACAGTGCACAGCTTGTTGTCACTTCTGCATTGTTAGTTATGGTATCTGCCTGTAGGTGGAGCAACTGGACGAGGAGAAATGCCTGTGCGATGTGCGTCCATTCTACCCGATGTTGAAGGTGATAGAACGCAAGGGCAACACAGCAGAGAAGGTCATCAATGCCCAGATTAGTTGCATCATCGGCCGTGGTCTCAATGATGAGAGCGGTATTCTCCAGTACAACGAAATAAAACAGTTCCGTCGCAACATGCGTCGGAAATGCGAACAGATTCGCAAAGAACATCACTCGCAGGTCAGTGATTTGTCAGTGCTAGTATTATTTCTTATTATTTTATTATTACATATATACATTTTAAATGTTTTGTACATTATTTATGGTAGGATTATATATATATATATATATATATATATATTTTTTTTTTCCTGGACTGTATTTTAGAATGAAGATTGTTAGTATTGTTTTTAATATAATTGTAAGTTATGGTTGCCTGTATGTAAAGCGCCTGCATTTCATATCACCAACTTGTTTGGTCTAGTTCGAAGTCACAATTCAACAAAATGTACAGACATTGCCAAGTCTATTGTGTTTGTGTATTGATCATGTACATAGTTCAGCAACGCACATGGCATATAATTAACAAATTGTGAATCTACTTTGTTCTACATAATACATTTGTAATTGAAATGGTGGGGATGTAATTGATTTGACCATTTTTGAAGTGTATCTGTAATTGAAATGAAAAATGAATCGTTGATTGATTTAATTTTGTGTAATTTGACCTATCTCTGGCTATGATGTTTGTGTGTTAGAGAGGCCTTGAATGTCGTTTGTCCTGCATCCAGTCATGGCTGAACCGGGTGATGTCCCTCTATCCCCCGCACACTGCCTCCTCAGCAGAGCTGCCAACACTCATACAAGAGAAACTTAACGGCAACTCCTGTAACATCACAGTTGTTATTGCTGAAGCAAAGGTTGGTTTCGTTGTTAAAATAAATTTTGCATTTTAGTTACTAAAAGTGTGTGCACGCCTAAACAAATGTTTTTCGCCTAATTATTTTTCCTTTAGGAGCGCAGTGCTCCTAGCTTAGAATGTTAACTTTGAGGCTTGACAAACCAAGAAAAAACAAGCCACTTTCTGTATTATGGTAAGCTAATAAAACATTATTTAAAAAAAAAAATTATAGTGGGATTTTGTCCTTTTTCACATTGTGGGGATTTTGTCCATATGGATACCAGTTCATGCAGATGCTGGAATTTGCGAATTCCAGCATCTGGAAAAGTAACACTATTTTGCCTTGATAAAACATTCCATGGTCATGAATACTGTAAATATTCGTAATGACTACAGAGAGGTTAATTTCTTGTTGTTGTTTTTGGTTTATATGTTCTTACGAGCAACAGCTGAATGGTGCAGCAGCAGCAGCAGCAGTCAGTATTAACTTCTAACTGAAATGAGACCTAAAGTCATCCATTTATTTGTCATGTTTATGACAGTACAATTTTGTATAATATCATGAGGGATCATCCATTTATTTGTCATGTTTGTGAATGTGACAATACAATTTTGTATAATATGATGAATCATCCATTTGTTTGTCATGCCTATGAATGTGACAATACAATTTTGTATAATATCATGAGGGATCATCCATTTGTTTGTCATGTTTATGAATGTGACAGTACAATTTTCTATAATATCATGAGGGATCATCCATTTGTTTGTCATGTTTATGAATGTGACAATACAATTTTGTATAATATCATGATAGATCGATTTACATATAATATTTTGCACCTGAGGGTTTGATATAGGTCAGTGCACATTGGTTGGTAAAGACGATGCCTTTAAACTACATTTTTTTCATAGATGCTCATTTGCATGAAAGTTTGAACATGTTTACCTGTTACGCCATGTAGCCTCTCAATTATGTGTGCTACAATATGTATGTTATGAATATAAATAGTTTCATTTCAGGTAAAAACCCACATACATACAAATATACATACAAATACGCATTAAAAATATAATCATGTTAAAAATATAAATAAGTTAAAAATAAAAATAGTAGATACTTAGCTATATAAAAATGGGATATAAAGTTACCACTGTACACAACAAAGTGCTCTTGCCCACCTCACGGCTCCATTAACAGTGCAGTAGTAATATGATTGGTCTTGAATTTTATTAAATCGGTTTTAGTGTCATAAACGTCATAAATTAAATTGCTAACAAACATACACCTCACACTGTCCCATCTGTTGTATCCTAAAACTGATTAGCCAATTTTTAAAGGCGTTCTTTGTTCTTCCTGCCCAGGTGAGCTACACCCTTCAAGTAGACTTGACGTCCTCCCCCGATGCCCTCATCCGACAGGCACTATCGAAGAGGGCGGCAACAACGGGGAAAAGGCCGGTTAACAGCCAGGAATATGTATTGAAAATGTGGGGCCGTGACGAATACATGCTGGGAAACTACTGTCTCTCACAGTTCATGGTTAGTCTTGTTGTGTGCACTCCACAAGTTATTATTATTATTAGTTTTCACTTGTGTGCACTCCACAAGTTATTATTATCATTATTATTAGTCTTCACTTGTTGTGTGCACTCCACAAGTTATTATTATTATTAGTTTTCACTTGTGTGCACTCCACAAGTTATTATTATTATTATTAGTCTTCACTTGTGTGCACTCCACCAGTTATTACTATTATTATTATTAGTCTTCACTTGTTGTGTGCACTCCACAAGTTATTATAACAGTCAAGTTAAAGACACAAAGTCAAAGATAGTTTTATCGTAAAATCGTGCTATACGATGAGACTGACTCGAATGGTATAGTTTCTTGTTTTGAAATCAAACTTGTTGAGTTATGTTGTTGCTTGTGATTGACTTACTTTAGCTGTCTATTGGTGCATTTGGTAATTGTAGGAGTTTTCCTCTCCCTCTTTCAAGAGTAGACATACTGTGAATAAACGGTCATAGTGAACCGTATAGACCTGTGAAAACTGGAGCTGTGACAACATTACTATAGAGTATATTTATTCTAGCATCTCGACTGCCCAGACGAGTGTGTTTTAGTGAGCCACATTTAGAAAAATATTGTTTAATTTGAATGTCATATGATATGATATGTCAGATATGCCCATCATTTGTATCACCGTATGAAGTAGAGGTTTGCTCAGCTTTACTGAAATTGTTTCCCTTTTCAGTATCTGCGTCGAATGATAATGAAAGACGTGGTACCAAAGTTACTGCTGGTCCCAATCAGTTATGTCAATCGTACGTACTCATGTATAGGGCTGGGGTCAATTCCATTTAATCAATTCAAATTCCTTTCAATTTAATCAGTTCCAATTCAATTAATTTTTTTTCAATTCATGTTTTTCAATTCATTTTTTTCAATTCAAATTCCAACTCAAATCTTTCAATTCAAATTCAATTAATTCTATGGGAGTTTTTTCAAAGCAAACGCATGGGATAATAGTAATATGTAATTGTAATAGACATTTTTTTCTTTCTTGTAATAGAGGAATTTTTTTCAAAAGTAATAGTAATAGATCCTAAAGTAATAGATAATAGTCTATTACTTTTCTATTACATTAATTGATGCAAATTTACCAAATGTCAGGTTTGTTTGCATGTTATTCCAATGGCTTGTAATTGTAAACAATGTTCAGACAATGGCTGAGCCGTTATTTCAACAACATGAAAAGACCAGTAGGCTGATCATTTTATAGTTTCAGAAATACCTGCTCAATGAAACAATGCAGGAGTAGCAAGCCAATTACTTAATTGTTGGGATGCCCCTTTGGGGTGGCTATGGCTTCACACATTCCTGGCACATACAAAGGGCATGGTTTCATATATGTGCTGGTAGACACAAATGTTATCTTAGAGCAGGAGCTGCAACCTGTATTGAATTCAAAGTAAGCTCATCACACTCCACCATAGTTTGGTTTGAGCAGAACTTCTGAGTTCTTTTTTTTAATTGCCACATGGTAACATTGCCAAGCAGACCCTTTGTTCAAATTTGTTCTCACCTCAGATCTTCAAATCATACGTTAAGTCTCCCGCATTCACCGGGAGACTCCTGGAAATCCACCAAATTTCCCGATCTTCTGGAAAGGAAAAAAATCTCCTGGATTTTCAGTGAAACCAAAACAAATTTTTTTTCTATGTTAGTTTTTCGAACTTGGCGTGGCCTAGTTGGGTTTCATTTCCGGCTGACTTGAGTATGTTTTTCTGGGTCAACAGAAAGTGGTCAATACTGGTTTTGATTGGCCGTTTTCTGTAATGTGCTCAGGCTTGCAACATAACCACGACATATTTCTTGCGCTCGGTCTCAGCAAACGTGTCTGGGCTTGCCACCTTGTATCGTTTTTGATTGGCTGTTTTTCCCCACGTGTTCTGTGCACCAAGTGTTATAAAGCGTCTGATTCAATGTTTGTTGCACACAAACAATAGTATGGCGAAGCGCGGGTCTGATTCGCCATGCACTGGTTTAGCGAAGAAGAAGAAATACGATGCAAAATACAAGCCGGAATGGGCGACTGACTTGTAGTTTATATGCCAAGGGACCAATGTAGAGTGTGCAATACCACATAAACATAGCGCACGGTGGCAAGAGCGACATTGTTCGCCATGCAAGTTCGGCCAGTCACCAGGACTACCAGCTGAGTCCGAACGACGACCTGCCATCATTCTCCAGCGACAGTCGTGTCGACATCTTCTGGGCTGAGATGGGACAGAAGAAGACGTTTGTGGGTGCAGTGTGATTTCCACTCCTCGCACGTTTGATGACAACTCTCTCAGTGATCGCCCACAGCAACGCCAACAGCGAGCATGTGTTCTCGATGTGTCAAAAGTTCGACACTGACTCTCGGTCGCAGCTTGGCAATGACACCCTGCGTGCGCTGCTGTCATGCAAAATCAACACGGACGATCCTTGTTATTCCTTTGTGCCAGAGAAGGATCTTCTCAAGTCGGCCAAGGTTGCGACATGGGATTATGTGAAGGATCACCAGTAAAAGGACGTTATTCTTTTCTGGTAGATTTGTGATATATGTGTGAGGGTTTTCATAAATTATAGGCGTGTGCCTGTCATGCATGGTAAAGTCACCCTGCATGCTCTATGTGAGACCGACATGGGCGTTATTCTTCTGTGCCAGATGTCTAGAGCTGATGAGTTATATGTGAATATATATATAATGTGCTTTTGTATTATATATGACCTGTTGTTGATTGGTGATAATAAAACACGGTTGTTATTGTCATGGAAAGTATTCTTTTTGTAATATTTTGTTCTCTTAGATCCTCCGATTTACATACAAGTCCCTGATTTTCTGAGCCTACCCGATTTACATATAAATTCCCAATTTTCTGAGACCCTCCGATTTATATATAAATCCCCGTTTTTCCGAGACCCTCTGATTTACGTATAAATCTCCTGGATTGGCATTTCTGAAACTTAACATGTTAGTCAAATGGTGTACAAATGTATGTTTAGCTGCTACAAAGACTTTGAGTTCATATACGATTCTAGGGTTGGATTGAGGAGCACATTGGAAATAAACCAGACCGCACCAGCACAAGAAAATGAGGGTCAATTCATTTTCTTTCAGTTCCAATTCCAATTCAACTTACTCAAAATCTTTCAATTCCAATTAAAATTCAGCTTGGTGAAAATCTTTCAATTCAAATTTAGGAATTTAATTTAATAATTCCAATAAATTTTTTAATAATGTAATTAACATTTTATCCCTAACATCAAATGTTTATGTAAAAAGAAACATTGTCTTACCCTTCTGTTATGCATGATTACAGCTATTCATTTTAAGCAGCATTGAGAAATGTTGGTTTTTTTTACATTCCTTGAGTCGGAGGGATTAAGGCATATTCCTTGGTTGCGCAGACTGGAGTAGTAGATTAAATTGGAAGAAGGAGCGTTGTGTGCTTCTGTAACTCAGTAAGTTCGTCCTGGTTGTTTGTGCATGAAATGATTTCCATTCTGCCCAGTTTCCTTGATTACAGTTACATCATTCAGTGCCTGCAATTCTTGTATTCCATGTAGAACCTACCACAGGAACACCGTTTATTTCCATTTGTATTAAAATATACATAAGTTGTCATGTACATAATTTGACATGACTAAAATCTAGCCATTGTTACGTATTATGAGAAATATCGGTTTAATGCCAACGACTCTAAGTAAGATGTTGTAGGACTTGTAGCCGTTGCTACATATTGGTTATGTAATTATGTATCCTTTCTTTTAATTAAACTACAAATGTAGTTGGTTGTCTGATTGTAATTTTTTTTACAACAATTGATTGTTTGCATCACAGATGAGGACCAAATACCAGCCTTACCGGGACTGCCAGTTGTGCCTCCACGCAAACCTTCGCTGACACCAAAGAAGACCACACCGCCTCCCCCGCCGCCTAAGAAGCCCTTGCTGAAAGGAAAGAAAGTGAAGAAGGAAGAGCGTTGTTTGTGGGATCTGATGGACAAGTTCACTGTCACTGCTCACTCTGTCACTAACGTCGCCTATCAGAATCACACCAAGGTACGGTGTCGGTGGTGTCTAAATCATGGCTGCTGTTGTGGAAACATTTCTTATGTTGTTGCTCTCGTCTTTATCCCAGACGTCCGGCATGAAGCTGGCACGATACCGGTTGTCGATGTTTTGTTCTCTTCTCCATTGCTTCTCACTCCTTCATACATTCATCCAACCTCGGTCGTTTCCTTCTGCCCGTCACTCTGAGTGCATTGGCTCTCTTTCCCCTTCCGTTCATGCCACGTGTCCAGGCCACTTTAACCGGCTCCTCATCAGCTTCCTACTAAAACTCTCTCACACCCTCCTCCTCCCTCGGCTCTTTGGGTTTCTAAATCTGTTGTGGAAACTTGTGATGTGCTACATATTTGTTTGTGGGAGGTCAGTAAAGTGTTCAAGCAATGTTAGATTCAGGGCAGTCCGAGATACACTGGCATCCTATCAAGTGGGAATGTGAACTCTCATCTACATACATGTACAAAAAAGCAAGGATTATGCACCGGGTCTGTTGGTGTGTGTGTGTGTGTGTGTGTGTGTGTGTGTGTGTGTGTGTGTGTGTGTGTGTGTGTGTGTGTGTGTGTGTGTGTGTGTGTGTGTGTGTGTGTGTGTGTGTGTGTGTGTGTGTGTGTGTGTGTGTGTGTGTGTGTGTGTGTGTGTGTGTGTGTGTGTGTGTGTGTGTGTGTGTGTGTGTGTGTGTGTGTGTGTGTGTGTGTGTGTGTGTGTGTGTGTGTGTGTGTGTGTGTGTGTGTGTGTGTGTGTGTGTGTGTGTGTGTGTGTGTGTGTGTGTGTGTGTGTGTGTGTGTGTGTGTGTGTGTGTGTGTGTGTGTGTGTGTGTGTGTGTGTGTGTGTGTGTGTGTGTGTGTGTGTGTGTGTGTGTGTGTGTGTGTGTGTGTGTGTGTGTGTGTGTGTGTGTGTGTGTGTGTGTGTGTGTGTGTGTGTGTGTGTGTGTGTGTGTGTGTGTGTGTGTGTGTGTGTGTGTGTGTGTGTGTGTGTGTGTGTGTGTGTGTCCTGGAAAACGTTTGATTAACCTTATTTTTAGTACAATCATTTGTGTTTACACATGGCCTAGAAAACATTTGATTTTGCTTATGTTTAGTAAAATCACCTGAAACGATAGCTACTATTTTTCCACCCTATATCCATGGTGGTCCCTCGCGCTGTAGATGACGTGTGCATGATATTATGCATAATGACTCTGGTTTGTTGCGCATCTGAACTTGGATTTGTGATGATTTAGGCGCTATAGAAGTTCATTATTACTAGGTGCCGGGTATGAATCCGAGCACACTAGCCCACCTGCCTGTAACATAACATAATTGCCAGCAACCAGTCAAGAGGGTTGTCAACAGTGAATCTTGTATGCGTACACAGTTGAAGTTACGAGCATGCATCTACCATGCGGGTGATACGATGTGCAGCATTGTCAACTGGACCGAGAGACAGTTGGAGGACGACACTGCCAAGTGGGAGGAGAGTGCCACGCTGGACATCTCTCTGCAGGACATCCCTCGCATGGCACGACTCTGTTTCATGCTGTACGCTCTGCCCGAGAAGAAGTCATCCAAGGCTAAGGGAAAGAGATTTAAGGTAGCTGGGGCGGCTATTCTATGCTTGCGTTGAATTGAATAGTTTCAGTAAACGTTTTTACGATAAACCAACCGTTTTCTTCACAAATTGTAGTTGAGATACTAAATAATACTCCAGAAAATAAAATGTTTTCATTTATTTAGTGATGTTTCATGATTTTACAAAAAAATTGTAAATATGAAAAATACCCAAAATGCCATCTTGTATAACTTTGAGAAAATCCCCAAACAAATAAATGTAAGAATGACAGTGTCACTGATGATCCCGTGAGCTATTTTGGTTAACATGAATGAATTACAGCGGCTACAGGAGCAGGAAGATCTTAGCAGAATTTTTAATGGCAGCCAAAAGTTCAAAACCATTTTGAGACAACCCCTCTACCATTCGTTCCAGAACCTTGTGTGATTGTACTCATGGATACATGCATTTGATAAGCCACATTTCAGCGTTGTAAATGTTGTAGTTTTTATAAAACATTGAATTAGGTAACATTTCCTGGTTGTTAGGGATAACAGAAATGTCAATAGATATGCGTATCATGCTTGAAATGTGATGTTTTTCACTGGCGTTTTATGTACTGTTGACATAATATAACAGCCATATATAATATTGATATGTCTCCTTAATTTGTTGTCATGATGGCCCTTCAATCTGTATTGTGTTGTCTATAGTATCAGGTTACACCAGCCATCTGACAAACACATGGCAAGGCATGTTTACGATCATTTTTATTGGCCTGTTATCCGGCGTGGTCATCAGGTTACATCTACTTGCCATTTCCGTTATAGCTTCAAAGGCACAATAAACTAATTAGGTACATATAATACTGATGTGTACAGGATTTACAGTAACCAGACGATATGTTCCGCATTCATGGCGAACAAATTTACGCTGGTTCAAAGGTTGTTACTATGGAAACATCATCAGCGTTTCCAAGAAGTCGGGGATTTCCAAAAAGACTGTTTTTTAAAGGATGGATTGGCAAAATGTGACGTTAGTGCCAGGTGATTATTTGTGGTGTCGACATTCAGTTCAATATTTCCTAGCATGTTATGAGGAAAAAATTAAAGAATCAGCTGACATGTTAGCCGCCTCAGCAACTTTAAGGTGAACAAAGTTGACTTGTGTATGGGTTGCAGTAGTAACTACAGTGGAAAGTTGTTAGAAAGTGGAATCTTAAAATTCACCTGTGCTAAGACTATTCATTCTGAACCTACAGAGAGTGGGCAACATGGGTGGCGCATAGGATAAAGAGCTGACTGACTGGACAGGTGGTGGGGTGGGCTGAAAGTAGGTGATATTGGTGGGGTGTAGGGCTACAGGCTAAGGATAAAATTAAAACAAATGTTAAATCAATTGTGTTTCTGAGGAGATAAGATATTGGGAATCATGGATGATCATCTAGTGTCACAAGAAGCATTATAGTGATGTAAATGTTTCCTTGTAGGATATCGTTCCATTGTCCTGGGCGAACATTCCACTGTTTGACTTCCAAGGCATCATGAAGACTGGCTGCCACACACTGTACATGTGGCCCGCCAATGACGATGACATGATGTCAGAGGAGACCGTGCTCAACCCCATAGGTAGGTGCCTAGTTCCGTAGGTAGGTGTCTGGCCCCGTAGGTAGGTGTCTGGCCCCGTAGGTAGATGTCTGGCCCCATAGGTAGGTGTCTGGCCCCGTAGGTAGGTGTCTGGCCCCGTAGGTAGGTGTCTGGCCCCGTAGGTAGGTGTCTGGCCCCGTAGGTAGGTGTCTGGCCCCGTAGGTAGGTGTCTGGCCCCATAGGTAGGTGTCTGGCCCCGTAGGTAGGTGTCTGGCCCCGTAGGTAGGTGTCTGGCTCCGTAGGTAGGTGTCTGGCTCCATAGGTAGGTGTCTGGCCCCATAGGTAGGTGTCTGGCTCCGTAGGTAGGTGTCTGGCTCCACTTGACAAATTTTAGAACATTTTGCAAATGAAAATTTTTTCTGTTTGTGTAGAGATGTCTTTTCTTACTTCGTTCGTGCTATTTCAAGTAGGGTGACATTGTAGGTATTGTCACCTAGAATACTCAGGCCCACTGCGCTGTCCCATGGTGACATTTCTTACATGGTCTGTGTCGTTGTAGGTACTGTCACACAGAATACCCAGGCCTACTGCGCTGTCCTATGGTGACATTTCTTACATGGTCTGTGTCTTTGTAGGTACTGTCACACAGAATACCCAGGCCCACTGCGCTGTCCCATGGTGACATTTCTTACTCGGTCTGTGTCGTTGTATGTACTGTCACACAGAATACCCATGCCCACTGGTGACATTTCTTACACGGTCTGAGTCATTGTAGATACTGTCACACAGAATACCCAGGCCCACTGCGCTGTCCCATGGTGACATTTCTTACACGGTCTGTGTCGTTGTAGGTACTGCCACACAGAATACCCAGGTCCACTGCGCTGTCCCATGGTGACATTTCTTACACGGTCTGTATCATTGTAGGTACTGTCACACAGAATACCCAGGCCCACTGCGCTGTCCCATGGTGACATTTCTTACACGGTCTGTGTCGTTGTATGTACTGTCACACAGAATACCCAGGCCTACTGGTGACATTTCTTACACGGTCTGTGTCATTTTATGTACTGTTACACAGAATACCCAGGCCCACTGCGCTGTCCCAAGGTGACATTTCTTACATGGTCTGTGTCATTGTAGGTACTGTCACACAGAATACCCAGGCCCACTGCGCTGTCCCATGGTGACATTTCTTACACGGTCTGTGTCGTAGGTACTGTCACACAGAATACCCAGGCCCACTGCGCTGTCCCATGGTGACATTTCTTACGCGGTCTGTGTCGTTGTAGGTACTGTCACACAGAATACCCAGGCCTACTGGTGACATTTCTTACACGGTCTGTGTCATTTTATGTACTGTTACACAGAATACCCAGGCCCACTGCGCTGTCCCAAGGTGACATTTCTTACATGGTCTGTGTCATTGTAGGTACTGTCACACAGAATACCCAGGCCCACTGCGCTGTCCCATGGTGACATTTCTTACGCGGTCTGTGTCGTTGTAGGTACTGTCACACAGAATACCCAGGCCCACTGCGCTGTCCCATGGTGACATTTCTTACACGGTCTGTGTCATTGTATGTACTGTCACACAGAATACCCAGGCCCACTGCGCTGTCCCATGGTGACATTTCTTACACGGTCTGTGTCATTGTAGGTACTGCCACACAGAATACCCAGGCCCACTGCCCTGTCCCATGGTGACATTTCTTACACGGTCTGTGTCGTTGTAGGTACTGTCACACAGAATACCCAGGCCCACTGCGCTGTCCCATGGTGACATTTCTTACACGGTCTGTGTCATTGTAGGTACTGTCACACAGAATACCCAGGCCCATTGCGCTGTCCCATGGTGACATTTCTTACAGGTCTGTGTCATTGTAGGTACTGTCACACAGAATACCCAGGCCCACTGCGCTGTCCCATGGTGACATTTCTTACACGGTCTGTGTCGTTGTATGTACTGTCACACAGAATACCCAGGCCCACTGCGCTGTCCCATGGTGACATTTCTTACACGGTCTGTGTCGTTGTATGTACTGTCACACAGAATACCCAGGCCCACTGCGCTGTCCCATGGTGACATTTCTTACACGGTCTGTATCATTGTAGGTACTGTCACACAGAATACCCAGGCCCACTGCGCTGTCCCATGGTGACATTTCTTACACGGTCTGTGTCGTTGTATGTACTGTCACACAGAATACCCAGGCCTACTGGTGACATTTCTTACACGGTCTGTGTCATTTTATGTACTGTTACACAGAATACCCAGGCCCACTGCGCTGTCCCAAGGTGACATTTCTTACATGGTCTGTGTCATTGTAGGTACTGTCACACAGAATACCCAGGCCCACTGCGCTGTCCCATGGTGACATTTCTTACACGGTCTGTGTCGTAGGTACTGTCACACAGAATACCCAGGCCCACTGCGCTGTCCCATGGTGACATTTCTTACGCGGTCTGTGTCGTTGTAGGTACTGTCACACAGAATACCCAGGCCTACTGGTGACATTTCTTACACGGTCTGTGTCATTTTATGTACTGTTACACAGAATACCCAGGCCCACTGCGCTGTCCCAAGGTGACATTTCTTACATGGTCTGTGTCATTGTAGGTACTGTCACACAGAATACCCAGGCCCACTGCGCTGTCCCATGGTGACATTTCTTACGCGGTCTGTGTCGTTGTAGGTACTGTCACACAGAATACCCAGGCCCACTGCGCTGTCCCATGGTGACATTTCTTACACGGTCTGTGTCATTGTATGTACTGTCACACAGAATACCCAGGCCCACTGCGCTGTCCCATGGTGACATTTCTTACACGGTCTGTGTCATTGTAGGTACTGCCACACAGAATACCCAGGCCCACTGCGCTGTCCCATGGTGACATTTCTTACACGGTCTGTGTCATTGTAGGTACTGTCACACAGAATACCCAGGCCCACTGCGCTGTCCCATGGTGACATTTCTTACACGGTCTGTGTCATTGTAGGTACTGTCACACAGAATACCCAGGCCCATTGCGCTGTCCCATGGTGACATTTCTTACAGGTCTGTGTCATTGTAGGTACTGTCACACAGAATACCCAGGCCCACTGCGCTGTCCCATGGTGACATTTCTTACACGGTCTGTGTCGTTGTATGTACTGTCACACAGAATACCCAGGCCCACTGCGCTGTCCCATGGTGACATTTCTTACACGGTCTGTGTCGTTGTAGGTACTGTCACACAGAATACCCAGGCCCACTGCGCTGTCCCATGGTGACATTTCTTACACGGTCCGAGTCATTGTAGGTACTGTCACACAGAATACCCAGACCCACTGCGCTGTCCCATGGTGACATTTCTTACACGGTCTGTGTCGTAGGTACTGCCACACAGAATACCCAGGCGCACTGCGCTGTCCCATGGTGACATTTCTTACACGGTCTGTGTCGTTGTAGGTACTGCCACACAGAATACCCAGGCCCACTGCGCTGTCCCATGGTGACATTTCTTACACGGTCTGTGTCATTGTAGGTACTGTCACACAGAATACCCAGGCCCACTGCGCTGTTTGTCTCACGGTGACATTCCACAACTACAACCAGCCTGGCCCCATCACATACCCCAGCTTTGAAAAGGTACATCTCAACAACAATATTTGACATTTGCAACTGTAAATTGACCAATTTTGATTGTATTTTACAATATTGATGTTGTTACTATTTCTTATTATATTGATGACTTCTTACTACTAATAATAATACATTTGTGCTTTGGCCATACAGAAGAGCATTAAATATTGTTAGACAATTCTAGAGTATTACATTAATATTAACCCTTACAGACCCAGATTTTTTCTGGTAATGTGTATGCATATTTTAAAAGTCAATTGATTTCATTATTACCATGACTCCCTACACATGTTTACAGTTTTGGAAAGGCAACATCCTCATAGTGGAGAGAAAACAGTTATTTTGAAGTTATGTGACATAATAATTTTTTCAAAATGGCCACAAAATATTAGGACTACTAATGTACTACTGAACATCACATGCAATAACAACACAACTGATAGTCACATATGAATAATGATTGCGTATCACACTATTTACACCAAGTGGCAAAATATGAAGGTAACAAGTACATTATTTGACATGTTATATACACATCATTGGCGAGTATAAAAATCCAGAAGATGTATGCGCAAACCAGCCTATCTACCAAAATAAAGCTACTTGTCACAGATGAGTAATGATTGCAAATTTAGAAAGAACACTAACATTTATACAAATCATGAAAGTAATCAGTACATTATTTGACATTTTGGACAGACATTATTGACAAGTGTAAAAATCCAGACGATTACTATGCGTACACCCTTGCCAACCAATCTACCAAAATGTGTTCAGACATGGGCAATATTATATCATTGTCACTGGCACTGTCGTCTTTACCAGAACATCTATCACTATCACTCATATTGTCGATAATCCTGAGTACTTCACTTTGATCCATGATCAACTGTGATTGTAGCACCGTGGTTGCTTTATCTGGACAGATGGGTTTTAGGCAGTGTCTTTCAAATTACAATTGCAAACCTCAAACTAAACATTTCGCGACGTCATTACAACCAGGTAATGCCTAGGCAATCCCTCTATCGATCAATACCCATGCCCTCCTCTATGGAGCAATAGAAAAGTCGCACCTGACCATACATGACCACCCCTATGCGGTCGCGCAATATATTGTGCGACCAATCTTTAAAGGTTAAGATATTTAATACATTACCAACTTAATATTAAAAGTTAAACAGTCAGTGCAAAAGATTTATGATAAACTGTTCATGATATTGAGGTAAAGTTGGCATGTGTCCATTACAAGCATAATTGAAATTTAAAGACAATGGTAAATTCTACAGAATTTTTTTGTTGCTTCTTGGAGCATTATTGAGGAAACAATTTGAAGCAGGGGTAGTGAGAGTGGCCAATATATCATACTAATTGTTCGTGATATTAACCTGCCGAAGCTCTTGTACTGAGTACAAACTAAACGTGAATGTTGCTGATGCAAAATTATGCCCATTCTTAGATAATTTTTTTTAAAGATTACACTATTCTGTTAGGCGTACATTATGTGACAAATTGAGTAATGTGTCGCTGTGTGTACAATAAACATTGATGTTGCTCATGCAAAATTATGCCCATTCTTCTTTAGAAAGATTACACTATTCTGCTAGATGTACATAGTATGACCCATTGAGTAACGTGTCATTGTGTGTGGCTTTGCTAGGTGTTGGAAGTGGCCGCTCAACACACTGACTTCACTAAAGGTGGCAAAGTGTTCAAAACCATGGCATCACGTGAGGATTGCATCCGACAGAACTGTCAAACAGTCATGGTACATTGGTTTCTTTCTACTTTCGTATTTGTTTTGTTCCTAGTTTATTGTTCTCATGTAAGCTTTGCCCTTGCTGCTCCAAAATCTGTTCTCATTTAAAATGCTTCCGTAATAATGTGAATTTTATATAATATAATAGTATAGGTGAGACTGGCATTGATACAGGTCTTCGATTTTTGTTCCATCTTATTCCGTCACTGTTCCCATTTCACTGCCAACTCTGCCACCCGCCTCCCTCCCTCCCTATATATTCCTTGCTCCTGTTCTCCTCTATATATGTTGCCACTTATTATTCAAACTCAGACAAAATTTTCAAATTGAAAGAATTTATGTGGGGTGTTTCCCCTTCATAATGACTACTGTTTTCAGCTGGACATAAACGTCGTGAACAAGAGTCACTTGGAATCGCTGCGGGTGATGGTCGAGAGGGATCCTCTGTCAGCTCTCCATGAGCAGGAGAAAGAGATGGTGTGGAACCTACGCTATGAGTGTCAATATCACTTCCCCCAATCACTGCCAAAGCTCGTTAGCTGCATGTGGTGGAATAAACACCTTGACGTTGCACAGGTAAGACCCACCTCACTTCATGTCAGCATCTTTGTCTCACAAGACAATGGTTTGCACCACTGAAGTTTCCTCTCTAGGGTCATCGGAATCCCTTTCTCTGGCACACTGGTGGAGTTCCAATTCACCTCACATATATGACGTGCTTTGTGTCCAGGGAAAGGCTTCATAATGTCAGTTATGTTATATCAATTCCAAATATATACCAATTACAAATTCAAATTCCAGTTACACCTCAAAAATACCAATTTCAATAAAAAAAATTCCAATTATCAATTCCATATCAAAATAAAAGTATGTGAACAGGGCAGCCAACAAATAACCTATTTTAATCTAATGATTTATTTTAGAGCAGCTTCATTTAATGTCTGCATATTATAGTACATAATGACAAACAAATGTGATATATATATATGTGCAACATATTATATTTTATTGATTATTTATAGCAAATAATTTGAGTTAAAAAGTTACATGATGTAACTGAAAAAGAAAAATACCAATTATATTTTCATAAATTCCAATTACTTTTAAAAACAAAGCACCAATTACAATTCTTGAATTGATCTTTCAGTTACAATGTGATTGATCACAAGTTTGCGTAATGTACGTTTTGTTCTAATCTGCCAGCTTTAAATTGTCAAAATACAAAATCACTTGTCTTGAACCAAGCAGTGACACTCACAGTTATGAACAGTTATGAACATTTCAGTTTAACATGATACAAACCACTGTATTCTGTAATGTATGATTAGAATGCGATCATAATGTTTCAGTATCTAATTAATATAATTTATAGGGATTATAACTTCTAGCAAGAGTACTCATATTCATAGATACTGTAATTTAAGATCTTAAAATATATGGCTTGGGATGCACGCACGCACACATGCACGCCCTCACACAAACCCACATACACACAAGCATACACAAATACACATGCACACATACACAAGCATACACACTCGCACACGTACACAAGCATACACAATCGAACACACACACACACACACACACACCCGTGCACTCGCGCACCCACACTGACTAACTAGCAGTGTTTGCGGTCCTCGACAGATGCAGGCCCTACTACAGATCTGGCCAAAGTTACATCCCAACCAAGCCCTCGAGCTGCTGGACTTTGCCTATGCTGACCAGGGTGTGCGGTCGTACGCTGTCACTTGCCTGAGGAGCATAAGGTCTGTTATGATTTGTGATGATCTGTGTATAATTGCTACAAGACTTGACCTGGAAAGGATTTGGAATGCAGTGCGGTTTATGGTGGAAAAAGAACTCAACTGGCTTTACTTTGAGGAATTAGATCTGTGGTCGAGTACATTTTGTCTCCGGCTGTGTGTATTTTTGTTCAAATCATCGAAAGAATGTACTTTAGTCATTACATCTGGTAAGGCTCAAAATAGTGGATATCCAAAACGGTAATAACTATGGGGTCAAGGCTGAACATGGGCATGACTTACATCCTCTTGCTGATCACATGACAAAGTTTTTGAAATTTTGCCAAGGGCGAAATTTGTGGGTTTTCAACGTTTCCATTTTCATTTCAATAAACGTTGGATCAAGCATTAAATAACTTAACAGTTTGTCTGATGACTTCACAAAAACTACATACAAAAGTTACACAAGTGAGCTAGCATGACTTAGTGGATACTAGGCAGGTTTGACTTTTGCAATATGCTAATTGCAGTGATGTGAAGTTGTCCGAGTACCTCCTGCAGCTGGTTCAAGTTCTCAAGTATGAGTCGTACTTCCAGTGCGATCTTGTTGACTTCCTCCTAGAGAGGGCGCTCAACAACCGCCGTATCGGCCACTACCTCTTCTGGCTGCTCAAGTGAGTATCACGGTGTATTGACTTAAGTGACTATCATGGTGTATTGACTTAAGTGAGTATCACGGTGTATTGACTGTTACATTGGTTGGGACAGTAGAGAAACTTTTATGCAAAAGTTCACAAGTATACCCTGGAAGTGATGCGTTGGTTAAATTCTAGTTTATCTTGAGTTATTTTGTCATTGGTAGGTATTGCAATGATAGCTGTTAATGTCACATTGACAGAGTAAATGTAGCAGTGTTGAATTTGAAGCAATGTAATAATCCAATGCCGTATTGTAGTAGTGCTATATTTTGTAACAATGCCATATAGTTGTAATGCAATTTTGTAGAAATATTATATTTTGTAGCAATTTTGTATTGTAGTAATGTCGTTGTAATGTTGTATTGTCGCAATACCTTCTTGGACCATCAGTAGTACCATGATAATTTTATGTTGTTGTCCTCAGTAAAAGATAGTGCAATTAAATATTGTCGTCCAAACCCTGGTGTCCAAGTTTTGAGACCCACCCTCATGAACTAGTGGTGACGATTGAAGCTGTCTAGGCTGTGAATGCAATCAGTGAATGTAAATATGCCGGTTACTTAGATGAAAGTACCTGATATGAAATAATAGAGATCTTAAAAATATTACGACATTGTGCCAGGTCGGAGATGCACGTACCGTCTGTGACGATCCAGTTTGGTCTGATCCTTGAGGCTTACTGTCGCGCCAACGAACAGCACCTACGGGTGCTCACTCGGCAAGTTGAGTCGCTCGCCAGGCTCAAGAAACTCAGTGATGCTATGAAGGTGAGTCATGGGCAAGAGCCTTTATAAAGGGGTGAGGCTAGTTCATGCACTGCTGCACCGCCCCAGCTGTTATCTCTTTCCTTGCTCCCTTTATAAAGGGGTGAGTCTAGTTCATGTACTGCTGCACCGCCCCAGCTGTTATCCCTTTCCTTGCTCCTTTTATAAAGGGGTGAGGCTAGTTCATGTACTGCTGCACCGCCCCAGCTGTTATCCCTTTCCTTGCTCCCTTTATAAAGGGGTGAGGCTAGTTCATATACTGCTGCACTGCCCCAGCTGTTATCCCATTCCTTGCTCCTTTTATAAAGGGGTGAGTCTAGTTCATGTACTGCTGCACCGCCCCAGCTGTTATCTCTTTCCTTGCTCTCTTTATAAAGGGGTGAGGCTAGTTCATATACTGCTGCACCGCCCCAGCTGTTATCCCTTTCCTTGCTCCCTTTATAAAGGGGTGAGGCTAGTTCATATACTGCTGCACTGCCCCAGCTGTTATCCCATTCCTTGCTCCTTTTATAAAGGGGTGAGGCTAGTTCATGTATTGCTGCACCGCCCCAGCTGTTATCCCTTTCCTTGCTCCCTTTATAAAGGGGTGAGGCTAGTTGTACTGCTGCACCGCCCCAGCTGTTATCTCTTTCCTTGCTCCCTTTATAAAGGGGTGAGGGTAGTTCAAGTACTGCTGCACCGCCCCAGCTGTCATCCCTTTCCTTGCTCCCTTTATAAAGGAGTGAGGGTAGTTCAAGTACTGCTGCACCGCCCCAGCTGTTATCCCTTTCCTTGCTCCCTTTATAAAGGGGTGAGGCTAGTTGTTGTACTGCTGCACCGCCCCAGCTGTTATCTCTTTCTTTGCTCCCTTTATAAAGGGGTGAGGCTAGTTCAAGTACTGCTGCACCGCCCCAGCTGTCATCCCTTTCCTTGCTCCCTTTATAAAGGAGTGAGGGTAGTTCAAGTACTGCTGCACCGCCCCAGCTGTCATCCCTTTCCTTGCTCCCTTTATAAAGGAGTGAGGGTAGTTCAAGTACTGCTGCACCGCCCCAGCTGTCATCCCTTTCCTTGCTCCCTTTATAAAGGAGTGAGGGTAGTTCAAGTACTGCTGCACCGCCCCAGCTGTCATCCCTTTCCTTGCTCCCTTTATAAAGGAGTGAGGGTAGTTCAAGTACTGCTGCACCGCCCCAGCTGTCATCCCTTTCCTTGCTCCCTTTATAAAGGAGTGAGGGTAGTTCAAGTACTGCTGCACCGCCCCAGCTGTCATCCCTTTCCACTTCTCCCTATCGACAGTCTTCTCCCTCCACTTGTCATCTTCCTCCACCTTTCTTACATCCCTCTTAATGCAGTTTTTACATCTTAATTGTGGTCTGTACCCTTTTCCTATGGCCCTCCACCATCAGTTTAAATTAATCTGAAATTATACCATTAATATAAAAAAAAGTCATATTGTATATGTGTGTCACAGAGCACTACCTTTATGCTATGTTACCCTGGCATTCTTAGCGTTATCAGTGCGCACTAGAAAATTAACATATTAGAACACTGAAGGTTGATAACGTACCAAGCTTTCAGAGTGATATGATAAACATTGCAGGGCTTCATATTTGAGGCGAGCGATCGCTCTCGCTCCCTATTGCTCGCACAAATCAATAACCTAGGGAGCGATTTATAACGTACCAAGCTTTCAAAGTGATATGATAAATGTTGTCTGTCCATGCATTTGGAAGTGAAAAGGTGTGTTTCTACAATGCTCTGGAAAGCGAAAGTGAAACTTGGACTTTGCATTCAGAAAATAAAAGTGGGCGAGAAGGGAAAGGAAGAACTGCGAAGAATGCTGCAGACTAAGATTAACCGCCAGGTGCTGACAGGGTTCACTTCCATCCTCGATCCCGCCTTCCGGTTGGGAGAAATGGAGTGAGTCGCAAAATTCACTTTTTAAATGTGGATTAAAAGCAAGGGCATAATTCCTCATATTGGTCATGAATATAATAAAAGAATTGCCTGTTCAAGCCATCTGTTGAAAACAACATATTTTGGTTAGTTGTATTACAAAGTTTTGTCAGCCTCTGAATCAGTTTGTTTCTATCTAATATATCGAGCTTTCGCTGTTTCTTAGCCACACTTAGTCAGATCTATCAGGATCCATAAGAATTAATTGTTTTATTCTACAATTAGATTTTTTGCTTGTTTTGTTTCAGACTCATTTCATGAAAAACTAACCATTTTAGTGTTCACTACGAGATGTTAGCTCATTTGTAAAAAAAAAAAATTATTTTGGTGAAATTATTGGACAAACTAGTTTTGAATGGATCCAGTGAAAATTGCGTGAATAAATGGCAAAAGTTCTCTGGCTGTATGTACTATGACATAAAACTATTCATAGATTATTCATAGATTGGGGATGGGCTAAATGAAGTGACGACAGAGTTTTAAATCATGACTATTTGTTGGCCTCTGTATGTGGTGATGTTTCCACAGTACGTCCCTGTGTAAGTTCATGGACTCGGCCAAGAAGCCCCTCTGGCTGGTGTGGGAGAATGAAGACAAGTTTGCGGAGGACACAAAGATCTACATCATGTACAAGAGTGGCGATGGTCTGTACTGACTCGTCCACTGTCTGCACAACTTCTCTTGGGTTTACTCTTCACCCACGAAGAGTGACATGACGTGTGTGTGTGTGTGTGTGTGTGTATGTGTGTGTGTGTGTGTGTGTGTGTGGTGTGGTGTGGTGTGGTGTGGTGTGGTGTGGTGTGTGTGTGTGTGTGTGTGTGTGTGTGTGTTGGCACACGTGTATTTGTGCGCATGCGTTTGTGTGCATGCCCACGCATGTGTGAGCATTGTGTGCGTGCGCATGTGTTTGTGTATGTATGTGAGCTTGTGTGTGTGCGTGTGTATGAGTGTGCATGCGTGTATGTGAGCATGTGCATGCAAGTGTGTGTATGTTGGTGGGTGTGTGCGTGCATGTGTGAGTTGTCGATGCATCTTATAATAATAATAATAATGAAGTATGGCACTAGGTCTATAAAATTTGTGTGAAACCAGTTATCATGACCTAATTGTTTAGATGAACCTTGATTTTTTCACTGGGCCTGAGGGGTAGCTGACCTCCAAACTTAAATATGTTACACAATTGACTTTACGTCTTATTCCCATTAACAAGTATATTACATTACGTTTAAAAACACTCGGTTTGGAACTGAATTCTGGGACGACTAGTTCTTCTGCTCACCAGTTGGCATGCAGAGCAGAAGACGAAGAACTAGTCGTCCCAGAATTCAGTTCCTGATGAAGGCTACAGACAGTAGTCAAAACATTGAGTAAGTAAATCTCAATAGTTGTGATTAGAAGAAAATTGTTACTTGGTTGTTATCTACCAACCTGAGGACCCTTTTCATGAATAAAAGAAATATGTAGGTTTCCCCGTGTTAGTGACGTCCTGTGGTGGATGTGCGTTGCAGACTTGAGACAAGACATGCTGACGCTGCAGATACTGCGAGTAATGGATGCCATCTGGCAGGAGGAAGGCCTGGACCTCAGGTTTGTCCAGCATTCTACAAGGCGCCGTCTTGATTTTACAGTGATAATATCCCTCCATGGGCTCACATTTCTGTTTAGAACTGCTCCCATAATTCACATTTCCACTCATCCTATTTTAGAATCATTTCACGAAAAATCTAACTTATCTAATATCCACTACGATGTACTAGCTCTAGTATCCACTACTATGTGCTGGCTCATTTGTGCAAGTTGGTTTTACATTTAACAAAATTGCCATCCAAGCCAAAGGCCCAGATGGCAAGTGGACAAAGAAGCCATTGGCTTATCGGGAATCCAACAATTTTTCATCACTCTGTAACCCGACCTCCTAAGATATGTATCAACCTTGTTTTTAAACATATTCACGCTGCTAGCATTTACACAATCTGTAGATAATTTGTTCCATTCATTTGTTGTCCTCTGTTAGAACGAGTACTTCCTGATATCCAATCTACACTGATAATTGAAATAATATACTGTGGCGCCTCATTATGTGGACTACCAATGTCAGGAACAATGTCTTCAAATGAACAACTTTGACGTCCCCCATTCTACCCCTCAGTGTTGGTCACCCTCCCTTGTATGGAGGTAAGGAACTTTGTTGTTGTTTGTGCGCATAAGAATCAGTCAAAATGTCCACTGAAGAGAGTGACCGCAGTTACATCGATCTAGTGCCCACTAGATCGATGTAACTGCGGTCACTCTCTTCAGTGGACAGCAGGTACTGACCATGTCTTGTGTGTGACCAGACTGAGCATCTATGGCTGTCTAACTACGGGAGACCGTGAAGGCCTCATTGAGACAGTTGTTGGTGCCGAGACAATCGCTAACATTCAGAAGAAGTATGCCAGCATTCTGAAGTCATTCAATAAGAAGTGTCTCTACCAGTGGCTCAAGGAACAGAATGAAGATGACAAAAGGTTGGTCACGTCAGGACAAAGTTTGCAGTGGGTATGGGCGTAGATTGTCTTGAAGCCGGCAGTTCTTCGTTCTGTTACCGCAAGGTTCCTGTTGATGAGAAATACAATTATAACAAAAGCATGAATGTCCTTTTGTTATGTCATGTCTAACAGAAAAGCTGTTTATTATTTTTTTTACAAATAAAATTAGCTTGATTTTAGCAATGCTATATGAAGGTTTTGCCATCTGGTGGACTATAACCAGTAACTGATTTTTTAAATATCAACAAAATTGTATTCAAAAATGGGATACGAATAGCTGATAAGTGGTGTCTGTTGTAAAGAAATATGGTACGTGTCCTGTTAAAGCCCGAAACTTAAGCTGAAACCTGTCTTTTTACATTGGGACTATTTCTTGGTTTCAGCCTCGACAAAGCAACAGAGGAGTTTCTGTTGTCATGCGCTGGCTATTGTGTCGCCACCTATGTGCTGGGCATCAAAGACCGTCACTGTGGCAATATCATGCTCAAGACAAATGGCCAGGTGGGCACAGTCTTGCAGTGTCTGCTGGTGAAATGCTATAAAGTATTATAAATCGTCATGAAATGCATCAGTGATGTAAAAATTTTAATTCAGACTGTTCAAACTGGCAAAATATTTCCCACTAGACGTGAATGTACTACGTGTACAATGGATACCACACGGGTGATTTTTATCCACATTGCTGTGAGGAAGGAAACAAAAGTCATGGTGCTTGCGTCCAAACTCAAATTATGTAACATATTTTGGCCTTTGTTTACTAAACTAGTCCTCTTTCTGTTTGATTGAGACTGCTTTGGTTCTAAGTATACAGATAAAGCTTAATATGTCACAAGGTAGTCTAGGTTACCTGATTCCATAGAACTGCACATTCGCTTATCGGTCGCGATGGTTAACATGTCAGCCCTCAGTCAACCGGAGAAATGACCGGAATCTTCCACTTTTAGAACACATTCTCAGTAAACCACTGGTGTGATATTCTTGATTTTCGTTGCGCATGGTCAGTTCATTTCTTTTAGGTACATAGCCCCAAAACTATGACTTCTTTTGTTGTAATGATATTATAAAACATAATCAATGGCTATGTATATATATTATATGTGTGGGTAGGTATCATGTCATCAAGTTTATGCTGGAAATCAGTTTTTCATAAAAGATCGCAAGTGGACAAGTAAACCATGGGTTTATCAAGAATGCAGTGACTATTCGTCTATGTGTAACGTGTAACCCGCCCATCTGAGATGTTTGTCAATTTTGTTTTTAAACTTATTTACGCTGCTAGCAATTACAGTCAGTAGATAGTTGGTCCTAGGTTTTGAATTTGGCACAGCTTGATACTGTAAATTTTGTAATAACCATTTGACTTGCTTCCAGATGTTCCACATAGACTTTGGCCACTTCCTCGGCCATTCCAAGTTCAAGTTTGGTGTCAAGCGGGAACGAGTGCCATTCGTACTCACCTCGGACTTCGTCTACGTGATACAACGCGGAGACAAGAACGACATCAAAGCCTTTGAAAGGTACAAGAGCACAAAATAACTCCTGGCATTTCCTGCAAGTGGTGATCGTATTCTAGCTGATTTGCCACGACCCTAGATATATCCATACATGTTAAGTTTCCCGGATTTGATTCATAAAATCTTCCAGGCTCCCAGATGGCAGATCCAATCTCCTGGAATTTCAGTGAAAGCAAAAAGAAATGTTTATTCTAGTTTACCGTACTCAGCACATGGCTTAAGTAATTTTATATCTGCCTGTGTATCGTCTGACTTGTTTTTCTGGGACAAAATAAACGTCTTTGGACTTGCAGCCATATACCATATCTGATTGGCCGTTATTCATCATGTGTTCGGGCATACAACGTAATCACGACGTAATCATGCGGTTGTTTTTCTGGGTCAACCGTTTCTGGAAACGACAAAAGAAAGAAAGTAAATTCTTTCTTAACAGAACTTTGCACTGTTATTGAACCGACTGCAAATAACACTTCAACTGTTCACACAAATATGAACATTAACGAGCCTTATTTGCGATGGGCTGCAGAAAAGGCCTACTTAATGTTATATAATGTAGTAAATGTTAAACGTAAAAGCAAACTTAACCGATCTGTGTGGCTGTATTAGCAGAGCACTTTTCTCAGTGTTGTCTGCGGCGACATATCATATTTGTACTGTGAATAACAAGAAGTATTTGTGCAATGGAAACTACCATTGTCACTTCAGGAAGCCCTACACTTTATTCTATCATGATCATGTCAGATATCATAAGAACATGGTTTGGATCATTTAGCCAGCTTTTGCCTTGCAGTTGTTTTTCTTTTCTTTCAACTATTTCATTCGTCTATCAATACAATAAAGGAAAATGCGTACTATAAATACAACATAATCTATGCCTATTAAAAATGGCAATTAAAAAGTTGTGTAAAATTACAATAGCTATGATATTAGGAATTTTTTAAGAAACAGCAAGTAGTTATTAGAAACGGATTTAAAAAAACAAATGTGTCTTATTAGATATAGTTTACCTCTTAAGAAACTTGTTCTCATCTCCTAATATCTCATGGCCGAAATATTCAGAGATGAGAACTATGTCTAATTTAACAAGCTAAGAAACCAATTTATTATATACATTCAAGGACAAATGTATAATCGTAGATAATGTTTGAGTAATAGTACTTGATTACATTGGTCAAAAAGGCAAAGTAATTAGAATTGTACTCAATTACATTGCCAGTGTAATCATAATCATGATTACAATCAGTTACAATTTTTGTGTGCATATTTCTGTTGCCCAGGTCCCAACTACATTGCAAGCATTATTTATTTATTGCATTTATCTTTATTTTGTATCAAATGCATGTGCAGTGACTGTATTTTAATATCATCTTTGATTTTGTCTTGAATAACATTGGTGACAATAATAATGTGGGTTTTATTAATTGTTTATGCCAATTATATTCTTAAATGCAATCAGGATTTTAATCACGATTACATACAAAAGCAATTGTAATCGATTACACTCATTTTCTAAATAATTGTACTTGTAATCTTACTCATAAATTTTAACAGGAATCATAATCATAATCGATTACATTTGTGATGTAATCGCCCCATCTCTGCTTGTTGGCAGGTTTGAGGAGTGTTGCCAGCGTGCGTACCTGGCGCTGCGACACCAGAGCAACTTCCTCATCACGCTCTTCATGATGATGATGAATACCGGCATTCCAGAGCTGTCTTCCATCCAGGACATCGAGTACATCAAGAATGCACTGCTCGTTGACCAGAGCGAGGAACAGGCTCTCACGCACTTCAAGGCTAAGTTCAAGGAAGCACTGAAGAATGCTTGGACATTGATGGTGAATAACACGTTCCACCACGCAAGGCATTAGCAGCATTCAAGACACAAGCTCTCGTGCACTTCCGATCAAAGTTCCACGAAACACTGAAGAACGCTTGGACGTCAGTGGTTAATAACACGTTCCACCACGCAAGGCATTAGCAGCATTCAAGACACAAGCTCGTGTGACATCTAATCAAAGTTCCATGAAACACTGAAGAACGCTTGGACGTCAGTGGCTAATAACACGTTCCACCACTCAAGGCATTAACAGCATTCAAGACACAAACTCTCGTGCACTTCCGATCAAAGTTCCACAAAACACTGTAGAACACTTGGACATCAGTGGTTAATAACACGTTCCATCACACATCGTTCAAGACAGAAATACACACAGTCACGCACAGTATGGCTGCAATTTTATTGGGTCATGTTGAAATTGTTGGTTAAAACAAATGCATCCTCATCCTAGTGTATGCTTGAAAACAGACTAATGTGTACATTGTATCGCATCAGTATGTCTGTAGTTACTTCATTAACCTGATGATGCACCTTGCTACAACAAATTGAATTATAAAATATATCAATTTATTGTACTGTTTATACAAGATCTTAAGATCACCACCTTTCAGGGTTGCCACCCTTGTCTGCCCAGAATGAACTCTTTATAGCCACAAGCAATTATGGAATATTCTGTTCATTTTAACACAAGCTATTTGTGTTATTAAATGATTATGGATCCTCCAAGATAAGCAGATTAACTTTCATGAACTGTATATAACATAGGTGTCAACATTGCTGCTTTCGGACAGGAAATGACACTTTTTTCTTGGTCCCACTTTCCTGCTATTTGGACGAAATATCCAGCTTTTTTTATTTAAAAAAATTCAAGGTAAAATCGCTCTATTAATTCCTTGAGGTTTTTTGCTATTATTTTATTAAATTATTTCTTTGGTCTCAGGTAATTTCACATTTTCTCGCACGGAGTTGAGTGTAGGAGGGGGCTTCCCACTTTTGTTTTTCATGAGCACTTTCCTGCTGTTCCATGAGCAGATGTTTGACACCTACGATATTATTAAAGTGAAAACGTCACATCAGATGGTCTAAGAGTAGAAAACTAATCCAACAACAGACCAGATTGTTAAAAATAATGTCATCTACACAACACAGTATTTTGGCAGGTATTACCAATGTGTTGGTGACAGTAATGGTGATTTCTAGTGGCCTGGTTGATGATGTGTGAAGTCATGTTATTGTGCCAGTTTCGTAACAAGCCACTCCACCGTATGTTAACATACATCGATACTTTGTAATCCCGTGTTTGTTTATGTCCATTTTCTAACTCTAACACTATCTTTACTACTAATAATAATTTATTATTTGTAGAACACCTAATATCAATAATGTATCACAAAATGTTAGTTAAAATGTGCGTTTAGCAGCATGCATGATGCACATTACAAGACTAACCATTGCATTTTCTTATTATCCTGGATCCAGCAAATGAATTTTTTTTGAATTCCAGAAAAGTTTTTTGTAACTGTTAAAACTAAATGCAGCAAATGCCTTATTGGATGCTTGTATTATATACATTGACAAACGTATCTTTCATTATGTGTTTCATTATGTAATGGTAAGTTCTTATATATAGCGCAGTGTCCCGTCTTTCATTATGTGTTTCATTATGTAAAGGTAAGTTTTTATATATAGCGCAGTGTCCAGTCTTTAGGACTGCTCTAAGCTATTTACAATCCACCCCCTGGCAGACCTGTTCATTCCAACACAATACTCGATTTCTCCAGGAAGCATTCAGCCACGCTATGATTGCTACGCAAGGACTACTTGTTCACACGTATCCACCACTGTCTATAGCCAGGTTCTCATTTACACAGCCGAATGAACTCGGACGAAGTGGAGTGATTGAAACTGCTCAAGCTTTGAAACGGCACCAAAAATATATAAACCCTGGTTTTCTCAATTGGCAGTGTGTTGCTCTAATCACCGAGCTACTGCGCCGATTATGCATGTCATTAATATGTCAACTTTACCTCAGTTGACCCCAAGCATCCTTTAGAAAGGCCGACCATTGTTATGCATTTCATACGTGCACACAGATTAAACGGATGGTTGGATGCTTGCTTCAACAATGCAAGTCACACTTGTTAAAAAAATTTACATGTGGCTGGATATTGCAAAAATTAATGCTATGCTACAGATCTTTATGGGTTTTTGGTGGAATGTCCACGGAGTTAACCACAGAAAGAATTATATTACAGAAACCAGATTAATTTAAGCTCATACTGCAACAATTATCGTGTCGCCATTGATAGATTTTTGCTAGTTGATCTCAACATATCTGTTATAGAGTTTGGTAAGTGGTTAGAAATTAATGCCAAGATACGTAGCATGCCGGTAGTGGGAATTTGTATGTTCTGCTTTTCTCCAGAATGATGTTAGACCATAGAAACCGAGAAATGTAGTTATACACGTCTGTTGTTATATATATGTGTGTTAGTAATATTTAGTATACATCAAGCTTTAACCAGTGTCTTCCAACTGATGAATGTATAATATAAAGTATATCATTGGTGAGATAATAAAATATCCTGTCATTGTATGAAAAGTGGAGATTCCATGTGTATATGATGGGTGTTTGTTGTGCCAGGTTTTCGTCATTCCTGTATGATCTATGTAACATGGTTTCGTGTATTGTCCAATGGTATTTGGTTGCAGCACTGGTGTAGCAGTTTGCCTTTAAAATCCACATTTTATGTATATGTATGTATATATATATGTGTGTGTGTGTGTGGTCAGCATAGCAATAAACAAAATCAAATATAGAAACAGAAGTTCCTTTGTACAATGTCAGAGTGAAATTGTCACTGTAAATGTTCGCAAGTTGCATGTTTAATAACTATAAGTTGTGGTTTAAGTAGAATGCATAAACAATAAAACAAATTAATCTGTATTTTTTCAACAGTATTTTCTCAAGATGTATGAATCAAATGTTGATAAGAAATTGTGCACGCACTCAGCACGTGAATTATGTTCTGCTTTATGTGTTCTATTGGTCTCCAATAAAACATGTAGCTGTGATAGGTTATTTTTATGTTCTGCTCTGTGTGTTCTGTTGGTCTCCAAAAAGCAAATAAAGACATGTAGCTGTGATAGGTTATTTGTATGTTCTGCTCGGTGCCGAAAGGCAAATAAAGACATGTAGCTGTGCAAAGTTATTTGTATGTTCTGCTCTATCTGTTCTGTTGGTCTCCAAACGGCAAATAGAGACAAGTAGCTATGATAGGTTATTTTATGTTCTGCTCCATCTGTTCCGTTGGTCTCCAAAAGGCAAATAAAGACATGTAGCTGTGACAGGATATTTGTATGTTCTGCCCTATATGTTCTGTTTGTCTCCAATAAAGACGTAGCTTTGATAAGCTATTTGTGTGCAGCAGAAAAGAATTTAAATGGACTTAATAATGTTCAGTATTTTAGGGTGACTTTGGTGGAAGTTGTAGTGTTTGTTCTGTGCAGTTTACCTTCAAAAACACAAACATCAGCAGCATGGCCTTCTCGTGGGGACGTGGTTCTCGCCTCAAATATATGAGAGGGTCCTGCTTTAAATGCCAAACAAGCCCTCATGTTTCTCACAAACATTTAGAGCTTTTGAAAGGCTGATGACAACACAGAACAAGTGATCATAAGTGATTAAATTGGCCAAATATTTTACAGCAATATTTTTATTTCACAAATTGCTGGATTACTCCTTAACTCTTGGACATTTTCATATAAAAGGTAAAGTAAGTTCTTATACGGAATGGAAGTCCTTAGGACCACGCAAAGCACTTTATACTTCACGCCCTGGCAGACTTCATTCCAACGCCAAATTGATGTCTCTGGAGAGCATTCAGCCACACTGCAATTATTGCACTCAGGCTACTTGTTCACATATATCCACCCCTGTCTATAGCCAGGTACTCATGTATGTAGCTGTGATAGGTTATTTGTATGTTCCGCTTTGTGTTCTATTGTGTCTCCAATAGACATGTAGCTGTGATAAGGTATGAGTGAAATACACAATGTTGTTTGGTACAAAACATATCTCGATAGGTAATAAAAATATTTCCACCCACAAAATTATATAATGCTATCATACAGGATGTTGATTTGTTGAACTTGTACCCTACCCTGTCTAACAACCTGTTCAGTTTGACACCCAAGTCACTCCCTCGTGCAGTTTTCGGTCTCGACCAATTCGATCCACCCCTGCAGAAATAACAACATGAGGACGAAATGCAGTGTTATTTTATTGAAACAGTTCACACCAAAGTTATGCAATCACAACCACACTTCTCCAAGGAAAGATACTGTCTCGTTGCATAGCATTAACAACAATAATGAGCCCTTCACCATCTATATCATACAATATAATAAATTTGCCTAGGATAATCTATTACAGTAATGACAGTAATACTGGTAACCGTGATAAACACCTGCAGACGAGCTGGTAAACTGATAAATTATTCCCAGCACAATTTTTTTATTTCCTCACCCTACACCTCAGTTCAACCAAAAAAAATCACCCCTACATTTGTTATTATATAATACAAAATTGTGCATATGTATATGTATTGAACTGCAACTTTTGTGTGGGGTTAAAAGGTTAGGGGGTTAGGTAATAGTTTCACTCTTTAAATATAAGACAGAGGAGGAAAATGTTAACAAACATCATAGGTGAAGGGCGTTATGCGAGACTTGAACAAACACATGAACATCCAATATCCAGTAATATTCTCTGGGGAGAACTTTTGGGGGAAACGCAGACCTCATTATTTTGAACCCTCACTGACAATAGTTTGCGCTAACATCTATTAAAGTACACGGAATTGTGAAGACTATCAAGGTCAATACTCTCACACCATTTATATTTATCACAACTGCATATGTGCCAACGCACTCGTCATAGATGTTGTATTCATAAGGCATTCTGGCCAGAATACGTGGACAACATTGGCATGGTCAAGTCTAATGAAGACTAATCTATAATACAACTTGAGACACTGGCCAAGAGATTGAGGGCTACAACAGTGAAAGCCTCGTATTAAGAGCACCTATGGGACTGGACAGTTGGATCTGAACGCAACAAAATATATATAATATATATATATATATATATATATATATATATATATATATATATATATATATATATAAACCCCAAAGACGTTCCCGAACATGAAGATACCTGCAGTATCTGAAACTTACACTGTGCAGTCACAAACAAACTGATCTACACAGCTATCTTATCATTTACACCCATATTTATGCAATGAAGAAAATACAGTAACAAATACACACATTTTGATTTGGTAGCCAAGTTGATAAGATATTCAATTAGCACTACCATCTGTAGTCGAAACTGTAGCAAACATTCGAAGGGTAAATGTACCAGGCACATAAATAACCTGAGTGCTTCTGGAAAGAACCACTCCACGTACAATCAACATTACTAAAAATGGACTGGCCAGTGCAGGCTGGTGACCTGCCAAATGAATAGCACCTTTCTAGCACCAGGTCACTTTCTTCAACAGTTTCAAAGTAATGCCACAACCAGCGTAGCAAAACTTGCAACACTCTTTAAGTCCCAGCTGTCCACCAAACAGTCATTCACAGACACAATGCAAGTTTTTAGGTGACTGCCTCACAACCATTTCTTGAAACGTACATCAAATGAAAGCCCTTATACGCTGACATTACCACTTACATTATTGGTGTACCCAAAAAATTCAAACATTTTACTGATTACGTCAATGCCTGTGTGTCAAGTGTGAATCGGAGCGTCACCTGATCACAATGGTTCATCATACGAAGCTTACCGTCTTCACAACCTCCATCTGTTGCTGTGAGTCGACATCGGTGGAAACCGAGACCACGGAGACGGTCTGTATCATGGTCCCCGTGCCGCACAGTTCCTTCACCGACTGAACGTGACACTTGACGTGCTCCATGCCTATCACAACACCTGTGCGCATGCGGCTCGCGTACACGCTGCTCGACTCGCGAATGTTCCGCATGTAGCGACTGCTGGACTCACGCACGTTGTGCATGTAGTGGCCGCTCGACTCACGTACGGTGTTCATGTACTGGCTGCTGGACTCGCGGATTGTCTGAAGCCGCCGACTGCTCGTCTCCGCCATGTTGTGCGCCCGCGACCAAATCCTGTCGACCCCTGTGCCAACACCGCTTCGCAGGCGCGCACGCACGCCTTCCAGCGTGCCACGAGTGTTCTCCTTTATATCCTCACTCTGCTGGTCTGCATCATTGTCATCCGCTGGAGTCACACACACAGCGGGAACGTAGAAGAACTCTTCCACGGACGGCTCAGGTGACGGACTCACACGCTTGTCTTCAATGTACCAGGTGGACTTCGAGCGTGGGTAACCACTAGGTTCGATGAGGACGCTCAGGACCTTGACATGAGAACGAGGCTTGAGACAGTGTCGCTCGATACAGATGGTCAAGTAGCAGATGCACATAGCCAGAATGGCTAGGCCGCCAGCCGTGGTGGCGCCGATGATACACGCTGCGGTCAAGTACCCGGAGACCGCCGATGTTATCATCACGTTTAATGTCACAGACACGTTTCCAACCAGGTTCACGGCCACACATGTATACTCTCCGATGAAGTAGCTTCGCAGCTTTGATATTTCTAGAGTGCCATTGGCTAGCACACGCACACTTGTCTTGTAGTACGTCGGCAAGCCACTGTAAGACTGCTCGGCCTGCAACCGAGTCAAGTCCTGGGAAAGCCAGAGTGAGTTTTCTGGATTCACAATTACACCGTGTGGTGTGATCCAATAAACGGACGGAGCTGGATATCCAGAAGCGATACAGTCGATCCAGGCGTTGTGCATATATACAATCACTACATCACTCTGTGGAGGTAAGTCGAAGGACGACGAAACACAAGTAAGGTGATCTGGTTTGAGGGAACTTAACGGCAGTGAATGCAAGCTCCGTGGAGTGGCACAGATGACGTCTTTGACATCACCGAATGTAGACGAGCTCGTGTTCACAAGTGCTTGCTGCAGCCAGGTCAATCCGCAGTGACAATCCCATGGATTATCTTGCAGCTCGACTCTCTGAATCTTGCGCAGCCCACTAAACGTTGTTTCCTGAAGTGAGGCCAGATTATTTGACCCCAGATAGACCAGGCGCAATACGGGTTGATAACGAAAGACATCCGGATGGATATATTGCAGTTGGTTGTGACTCAAATCTAACTCCTCAAGCGATTCGAGCTCGGAGAAGATATGGGCTGAGATTCGTGTGAGAAGGTTATATGACAGCCGCAAAATACGGAGTTCATACAATCCTGCAAATAAGTCTTCTTCGTCCAGGCTCTCAATCAAATTGTGGGTCAAATCGATGACTTGAAGATGTGGGGAAAGATACCTCATGTCAACTCGCTGAAGACGATTATCGACAAGATACAATTCGTGAAGTTGTTTGAAATTGGGCAAGACCTTTGGCAAGATGTCTCTTGCACCAACACAATCACTGATACGCAGCACCTGTAGGTTTGGCAACATTGGTTTACGCTGGAGTACAATAATACCACTGACATCAGCACCGTCTATGTGCAGGACTTTTGTGTCCTGTGGTGCATGCTGCATCGCCGCGGGTAACGACGCGTTGCCAGCACACGTCACTTCCTTGAGGGCAGCATTGCATGTACACATCAGTGGACATGATGTGCTCAGATAGCCACGTGTGCTGGACACTCCCAAGACAAGAGTGACCGCTAGCAGCAGGACCCACGATTCCAGAAGCATCTTCTTAGCAGCTCCTCCCATTCATGGTCATTTCATCAAAGACGATCACACCTGAAAAATAACAGATGTTGTTAAAATTACTTCAATTCCAGTACCGAATGCACATACACATGCATGCTTTGTAATCAACCCATTGTTAACTCAGTCTGGATTGTACCATAAAAAAAAACAGCAAACGTCTAAACATGAATATACTAGGGTTCAGTCATATACCATGGACATGGTAACTCACTGTGTATAAACAACCACTCAGTATTCAGAATGAAATAGCCTCACCGTCCACACTCAGTTTATATAGCAGGTCATGCAGTGTAGTATGGCTCTCAGCTCGTAAGTGGTCAACTTATCCAGGTCATCTGAAGGATACTTGATTGCACCCCCTGGTTTATTTTCCTCTGCAACAATGGGTACACCTTGTATATATATATATATATATAAAGTATAATTTATTATAGTATAATTTATTCCTTATGCACGTGGTATTCGTCCAAACACAAGATGGTTAGTTTTGTCAGAGGCACACGTGGTTGATATATCAATAATATCAGTGAATAAGATAAACTTAACATGTACACATATTTACTGGTATGAGAAAAACCAAACCTACCTAGTAGCCACTGCAACATGCTAGCTCATTTGTGCAACTTTAAAGCTACTTAAGCAACCAAAGACAATACACCAAATTTGAAAATGAAAATTCTTATATTTTACCTATCACAACTGGTGTACCACAGGGCTCTATCCCTGGACCCTTGTTATTTATAATATATATACATATTCTGTATTGAATATTCTGTTTTGTTATGTCTTGGGGACACATAAATATTTCCTGTTCCTGACGACTTCATATTTATACACACATCTATGCCCACAAGGGGAAGCTGTGTCATACAGGATGCGAGGATTTGGCATGAACAAATTAGTTTATTTATCAACGGAGTAGGCTCATCGAAATGCATCGAGATTGACCACGTTGTTGTTTACCCAGCTCTTGCATCTTGCTCAATGTTGGATTGTCAAAAAACAAACAATATATGTTTCTATATATGTTAGATTGTACATTCTGCTGTTGACAGCTGTACAGGAATAGAGCAAGACATAAATAAACATACAAGAAAGAGTTATAGTTATACTATTTCAGTTACCACAACTTAGTATGAAGTAAGCTTTTGAACTTCAGAAAAGAGAAGTTAATACTGTAAAAGTAGATGGGATGGCTGGAACACTAGAGCTGTGGAATGTGTCTAAGATATGTGTGGCATGCGGCACAATACAACACGACTTCTGTTCAAAGCAACTTAAGCAAGCCATCCACGATATTAGATACATAGCATGTGATCAATAAACAAATTAGCTAATCAAGAGTACTAGTGCTATTACATGTAGAACATACAACATTCTTACCGCCCTTTGTGTGTGGTCTGCCCTGTCAAATAGTTGTCTATTCTGTTTTGAATATATTTACAGTTACCATTTACAGAGGAGTAGTTTGCTCTGTGAAAATAATAACTTTTTTACATCTAATTTGCGCTATCCATTTGCTATTCCTTCCTCACATCCTCTGGTCCTACTAACTTCCTCAAGGGTGAAGAAAATATTATTATCTATGTATTCATAAATCTATTTGGTATTTCATAAAGCTCAGTTGGAACTCCTCTAAAATCTTGTAGGCTCAAGTGGTATCAAACCATTTTAAACATTACCATTTTAGGTTTTCTTTGGATGTTTTCCAATAGTAATACACCCATACAATGGCTCATGATTTGAACCTAATATATATATATATATATATATATATATATATATATATATATATATATACATACATACATCATAAAAACATCATAAAAGATCGAGGCACTGACAACAATCAATAATTTCATGGTTTTCAACATCCGTTCTATCCTAACAATACCCCAAATCAAGTTCTTGAGACACAGAAAACAAGGCTGAGGAAATTGGCACTTAGACCACCACACCCCATTACAAGCATCACAGGATTATTAAAATAAGCTTGCAAGAGTCCAACTTTTTAAAAGAAGAATGTTTTATCCTCTGGACTTCTTGGCAGGAGTCCCAACTTTAGAAGACAATAAATCCAGTGTTAATCTGGCTGATCCAACAACGTGACTGTATGCTGCCATCTTGAGTTGGCTCTGGGCTGTATCTAGATTGGGGCCTAGTCCACTGTGTCGTGCCACTGTTATGTTTCCTGCACTTAGCCTGCAGAGCGCCTATAGGGAATGATCCAGGAACCAGATTAGACTGTACAGGGTGGTCACATTTGTTTGTTTGTCAAAAATACCTGTGAGTACAGTGCTACGGCACTGCTCATGGGGCCAATGTTCTTTGAGCAATATATTTTCGTACTAACTAATCGAAACACCAAGAAACTAATCCATGATTCAGCCCGGAAAGGAGGCACTCGCTTGTCATTGGTCCAAATACCACAATTAAATTAAGGCTTCATTAAATTAAACCAATGCCTGTCATCTCTCACAACTTGTGTGATACTGTCTCGCCACTAGTCTCCTCTTCTTCTTCCTTTTAAAAAGTTGGGCTCTTGCAAGCTTATTTTAATAATCTGGTGATGCATATAATTGGTCAAAGTGCCAATTTCCTCAGCTTTGTTTTCTGTGTCCCAAGAACTTGATTTGGTGTATTGTTAGGATAGAACGGATGTTGAAAACCATGAAATTATTGACTGTTGCCAGGTGCAAGTGCCTTGATCTTTTAATATTTGACAAAACTTTATGATATATATATATATTGATTTATCTTCATCAACAGATATTTAGTTGTCCTTAACCTTGTATTCCCACTAAAAATACATGACAAAAATGGTACATTCTTATATACCATTACCATGCTATATAAGAACGTACCCTTTTTTCATGCATCCAGTCCATAGGACCACTCAAAGCACTTCACCCCGGGTAGACCTGTTCATTCCAAGACCAACTCGACTTCTCTGGAAAGCATTCAGCCTTGCTGTAATTACTGTGCAAAGACTATTCATTCACATATCCACCACTGCCTATAGTCAAGTATCTCATTTATACACAGGCTGAGTAAACTGAAGCAATATACTATATAGAGTGATTGACTGGATTTGCCCAAGTTTCGAAACAACAGCAAGATGTTTTTCGAAAATGGTTTCTCTTGAGATTCCAATTTTCTAACCATTACGCCACCGCGCCCCACTTCATGAATGTTCATAACTCATGTTCCAAAGAATATATTAGGCAATGTTCTAGTAGTTTTTATGAGTAATAAACAAGTTGATAAAACCACCACACTGAACTGAAGACAGTCTAAACTACAGTGTCAGTGGATTAATTTTGTAAATGTAAGCTGTTGGTCAGCATGCATTAAAAATAATTCGAACTATGCCAATATGGGACTATATTGTAATTTAGGCGGTGGTAGCGCCAGTTTCTAACAAAGGAAATTCGCATATTGACTGGTCACTGTTCAAAAATAAACTTACAAAGACAATGTCAATGACCCATCATAGGCATAGGCCATAGCATAGCCATAGGCCGTACTAGACGTGATAATCGTATTAATACTTTTGACATACTAAGACAACTTCTTAAACGTAATGCTAATGACCTTCTCATTCCGAAGTACCATCGTCAGTTTCCATAGTGTTTAAGTTTTTATGCGTAACATTCAGAAGTCATTTAGGCCCAAAACATCTGTCCTTGGTGACGTGACTGACATGGCGGAGAATACCACACAACTTACACCTGCGCGCAAATTTTTTTACATGTTCAGCTGCAAGTTTGCAGCTCAATTTTAAGCCCACACGCTGTGCCGACGCTACCGGTGAGTTATAGCAGAACAAAACTACGAAATGCAATCGAAACTTACGACTGTTTTGTCTCCCCGGAACCTGTCTACAGTTAGCGCTTAGTGTTGAGTCAGACCACAAACTTCCTGTTGTGTACTCTAAGAATTACCAGCACTCCCCTTACTTTTCAAGATCACATAATTTCAAGTTTCAAGATTATTTCATGTTATTAATATTGTATCTCAATGCATTTGTGCAAAATAAATGTGTTATGCTTGGAAATTGCGATGTGCTGTTAAAATGTTGACCATAAAAAGCCGTTACGCATACGAATAAAGACAAATGATACGTGGGCTACTTGCTTCTACCAGTGGGCGGTGCAGTGATGTTAGAAGAGCCGGAATATGCTGCCCACGTGACGAATATATTTAGGCAGTCAACAAACTCAGTCGGCCATATTTGAGAGCGGGAAGGAATTGGTAGCGGTTTAGACCCTTAATTCTTTCGGATTTTAACACTTTTGAACATAAAAAGCGACTAGATTCGCATCGGACGTACCGGAGAATGTCCGACTGGCAACATTTCGTGACCCTTTTATGCCTGCTTGGCACAGGGGCGCTTTCATTACATGCAGGTGAGTCCTCAGAGAGATCCGGTGTTGTACGTAATGCGTGTATTCACCGCGTATTCACCGTGTATTCCATTCCATCTCGGTCATGTATAGTGGGCCTTTTAAGTATTTATTGGTTTGGCATTTCAATCCCACAAGTTTTATGCTATGTAAAGACACTTAGTTTTCTCTTATAATAAAATTATTTCTCTGACTATTTCCATTTCTAATCATGCAATGACAATGTCCATCACATAACCATGAATGATAAATTAAGTGTGGCTTCACTCGAGAGTCGAGTTTTGTCATTTGACCCTTACATGTTTGAGTGTAGACCACACACACAACCTTCATGAATTTATATTATAGTAGCATACACAGATATGGGAGTTTGTAGTGTGCAGGGCATAACCATAAAAAACGAATGCCAACACAAGCCATGTTATCACAGTCACACGGTCACTGGTTCATAAAGCTAATATTTCAATAATAAATGTCAGTATGTGAACTCAGCACTGTATCTTACATATATGTGTATGACATTGTTTCGAGCACAGGCTGATGTTCATCTCATGAAAAAATATTCAGTGTGTACAGTGCCTTTCTCCGTCCAGTATATCAGTCAACATTTGCATTATAAAAAAGTGTTCTTTACCAATTTATATGTATGTAGGTGGTACAGAGGTGAAAAGACTTAGAGAAAGTCAACTTGGGATGTGTTCGCACCATCAAAAGTTTGTATAACATACATACAGAATGCTGTTATGAAAGGACTGCATGTCTTGCTATGTACTAACACATTACACAATGAGGTAATTATTACCATTGTGGAAATCAACAGGGATTCCCTTTTTGGTTTCTCTTCTAAAGTTGGCGTAATGTCAACTTCCTTCTCTGAAAATTTGTTGAGCATATGGTGATGCAGATTCATTAATGAGGATTTTACCTGTTTACTTTCAGCTGTTATTTTGGTATAATTAGTTAATACTTTTTTCACACAAATAGGAAGAACATTGAAAAAAATAGTTTTTCTGGTTCCTGTTACATCCTGTATGAGACTTGCACATAATATATTGAACCAGCCCCATGTTTAAGAGCTTTCCCTGTGGTACATACTACATACATCTAAAAAAATAACCATGATTGTGAAACCCTAAAGTAATTTTTGTATGACCTCTAATTTTACATTTGATATCTTTCAAAGGTATTGGTCTAAATTTGTCACTAAATTTATTTATGTAAAACTGTAGCAAAATTATTAGAACAGGTTCTTTCGTGGCAATTCGGGTGTCTTTGTGTGAAATCAACATGTTAATACATGCACTGTAACATATTCTTACCCACATCAACTTAATTTGTGTTAGAAATATAAATAATGTAAAGGGTTACCTAGTGTGCTGGCAATATGCCTAGTATCATTCTTGGATGAACTACTCTACTGCTTGGCGTGAGTTTTCTTTGTAATTCTAAGCACTGATTGTTCATATTGCCATCTATCACTGTAATACCTTTGACCTATCTCGTGGCATCACAATTACTTCCTGCGAGTTTGCAAGGCGCCCCTTTAATTCCTTATGGTCGACCCAGATTCACCCTTTCTGCGTCATGGTTTGGGATAACATCTAGTCATGTAGACTATTGTTTTACAAGCAGTTTTCTGATCTATGTTAACTTTGTACAACTTTATGTAATGATGTAATCACTCAGTCAAGATTAAATACACCATCCGCCTAATTGTGGACAGGGTTGAAAAAAAATCATGATTTTAAAAAAAATCAGATTTTTTTGATTTAAATCGGATTTATTTGATTTTTTAGAAATCTGGTATATAGATATTTATATAGATGTTTAAATTTGTAAACTCTTTCAAACATGGGTTCTTGTCTTAACAGAGAGTACATGATTTTTGCTTATATAAAGACATTAGACAATGTCCACAAGGCCTCACCCCCTGTAGTTGCATAATCTGTCTTGGAAAGGAAAGCATGTTGTGGGTCTGTGGCTGTAGCAGTGGTAATTATTGTTTGCTGAGAGGGTGGATTAGCACCTGTCCAGGGCTCTGTGTACTCTAAGGGTCTCTAACCAGAATGCAAACTGGTACAGTATTAAACAACTGAGTCAACATACTGAATTGCTAACAACTAGCCCAAGCTATAAGTGGACTTTAACTCAGGGCTTGTGTGTTGAAAAGATACTTCCTCTGGAAGACAAGTTTGTGTGGCTTCACTACATTCAGAAAGGGAATAGCTCAAACATACACAATGTCATAAAATATTTTACTATCAGGCTATCTGGAGACAATACAGCTACACAAGTGTGCGCACTTTGTGTTTTCTATTAAAAAACATACAAAACTTTGTTGATCTCGATGCTTGTAAACAATTATTTGTGTTAAATTCATATAAATCAGCGATTAAAAAAACCGGAAGTAAAAAAAATCATAAATCAATGATTTTTTTGGAGTGATTTTTTTGGAGTGATTTAAATCATGATTTAAATCAATGATTTAAATCAAATGATTTAAATCAAACAACCCTGATTGTGGATGCATCTATAAGGTGTATACATCTTGTTCCATGGTCCACTGCAACTGTGTGCTAACTAGCTGAATCAATTATTTATGTCTGATAGACGTGTGTGTGCGTAAGCATGTCTGTGTCCTTTGTTCTGTTTGGCTTAATTGTGTTTTATGGTGGAATAAATTCCTGCTAATGGATGATGTCACCCGGATGTAAAGGTGCATTACTGCACAGTACATGACTCCAAGTACTACTTATAACTCTACTATGTGTGCATTGTATTGATATTGCACTGTAATGCAAGGTTATAATGTGTCATGAAGTTGGAGTAATATTTAATTCGTTTATAACTTTATATCATCATACAATTTGGTCTTATTCTCATGTCGCTACATACGCTTTTCCCCGTCGCTGCAGCACACATGCTCTAATACAGGAGTAGTGAAGTTACCTCAGTCCCGTCATGGTCTGTTTTGTCGTGTGGTGGGGGTTAACAGTGGAGGGCCACGACGTTTATACCCCGTGTTAGGTTTTTATGTCTCTTGGCATAGACGTCAGGTACAAAGATCTACATTTTAGTGTCTCATCCAAAATATATACCTCAGCTAGTTGGACCCATTAGGCATTAGACGACCTTGGTGGCGCCTAGTCCTGCATTCAGACCTCGCTGTGAGAGGATGAGCACTATATCATTGAGTCAGCGCGCCAGTCAGATACCAGGCTTTCTGGCTGTGGTCTGACATTCTGCTCAGTCAGTGTGAATATTACACACATGTGGGAATTCTATACATGCACCTGCCTGCCTGAACAGTCATCCCATGAGCAGTTCTGATGCTGCTTATTGCAAGCATGTGCAATGGTGGATATCTGTACTGTGTGTGTTTGTGAAGCCACTGCCTGAAGCCAGTGAATGCCTCCTGTAATCTACTGTGTTGGCACAGTGTTGCTCTAGTGGTGACAATCTATCTGTCCACCACCAGCTGTTGTTGACATGTCAGTTTTGTCACCGAAGCATATTTATGCATGCACATATATGTACGTTTGTGTGTGTATGAAACATTTATTCCATTGTCAGTGCCCTACTCACTAGTGGACTTGACACCATCGCAGGGCAATTTACTGCCTACCAGATACACAGAAGCCTGAAATATGATACATAATAAGCACATTTTTTGTAAACATATCAAAGAATTTTTTGATACAGAGAGATAACTCGGTCACTCTGTTGGACTTCCGCTTCACTGTGACTGTCTGTATTGTGTTATGTAGGACATCTGGGCAGATGTCATTAATTTCGGTCACAATAGTTTCGAGTGGAATTCAAAAAGCAGGCATACTGTGTATCAGGGAAGGTGCAATGTGCAGATTGTTACCTGATATATCCATTTATGTCATTCTATATATGCCTGTTAATTGGCAGACACTGTTTGGTACTGATTTTTTTTAGTTTTACATGATCTCCTTTTTATTGTTTAATAGGGCTGATGCAGAGTTTTGGGGTCTGAAGGTTATGATAAATTATGTTGCGTATGAATTTCTGGGGGTAATCTGTATTAAAAAACTCCATTTTTGTAGTGACAAAAGGCTTTGTCTATAGGCATCAATTGATATATGTTTCGGTTTCCTTGTCTCCCATGAATATTTGATGTTTGCCTAACTCTATCTAAGCACATATATAGTATAAACAATGGGGTTTATTTTGCACTATATGACTGACAAAACAGTTTTCTATAAAAAAATATTGTCTTGAGCCAGGCATTCGATTCATAGTGGACACCACTAATTTATGTTAAGAACATTTTAGGGTTTATTTTACATGAACATCATGTTGTCAAGAAAAACATCTCCAAATAAACACCACTCAAGTGTACATGTTAAAAAAATATTACAAATTTAGGGTTTGTTTTATGAATATTAGGGTATCGAGAAAGAAATTTATAATTTCAGTAAATTGGTAGTGTCTATTTGACCCTGGCAATGGTTACATAGTCACCGTCGTAAACCATAGTGTCTGGCTAAGAGCAATTAGACATAACTATGGGCGAATGGAACCAGTGATGGCGACAGTTGATATGACAGTGACACTGAGAGCAAAGGAATCTGAAATTGCATCACTACTTGGCATTTATACATGTTTGTATTTGCCTTTCATAAACGTATATATATGTATATTGATCTCGTACCTTTTCAGAAGGTTAAAAAATTGTGCGAGTCTAAGCTGCAGTAATTACTTGTCAGTGTAATAAAGTTTTTAATTTGTCTGTTTAATCCCACAAGTCCTGATTGAAAAGCTGCATCTATCAGCTTGTCAGACAAAGCTGTTGTGACTGCTGGCACCAGGGACAGTTCTAAGCAAAGCTGCTTCTAAAGAAGTATTCTGTGACTGACGTCTCATATGGAGAGCCTCTTGCCTGGTGCCAGATTAGGACAATCAGTAGTTAACGAGACCGGGTCTTTGGAAATTGCTAATCTGTTTTCTAAATAAACCATGCCTGTGGTCACTGACATTGGATGTTTAGCGGAAAAACCATTACAAGACTACTGCATATAAAATATTTATAGAAACTCACTGTAATAAATCTCCTAACAATTAATTACTTCAATGCTTTAGTTGTGTATATTTATAATATAGAATATTTTGGAATTGGTGCATTACAGTTTCTTAAAAAAAAGTATTTTTATAACACTTAATTTGACACAATATGAAGGAATATTTTTAAGCACTGGTCAGTTAGAGCCAATTATAGCAACAAACTTTCCCGTTCAAAACTGAACCAAACATGGATTTGTACCACATTGTGTCAAACCTGGATCATTTTGTCCAAATTGCAGAATTTGATTACAGCGCTACTCTGCCATAGTGTTACTGGGATGCAATTACTGCACTAGATCTATCTCCCATTGTGTTACTGGGATGTAATTACTGCACTGGATCTGTCTGCCATGGTGTTTCTGAGATGGTAATAACCTGGTATTGATCCGTTTACCTCCATTGTTTATAGTTAAGTAGTATTGATTATCTTCATACAGAGATTCCAAGGGACTCGCAAGGAAAGCAACTTGGGAATAAGAGTTGGACTAAGCAAAGATTCTTAGTTGATCAGTGAAAGATAATGTTTCATAACTCATGGTTATCACAAGTATGCTAGTACCATTCCTGGCTGTTTGATCCAGCTGTGTGATGTCAGAGCACTTGCTCATACTGATATAACCACCATTTTGGCTCCACACAAATCTGGTTGATAGTGGTGTACTTGACATAATGACTTGACATAATAATTAATATTATATTTTGACAGACTTTGTATAATTTTATATACAGTCAAGCCTCTTTATAATGTGGTGGTCGGGGTCCACAATTTTGGACTGTGTTGTAAGCAAGCTGCATTAGGTGTTCCCATATTGGCCACCAGTGGACTACTAAATAACAGCGATCTCCTTCCCCAGTACCAAGAATGCTATCGAAGCCACTGTGTGCTGGCTGCGCATTCTGTACGCGGTTAATATAGCTTGTTAGACAAGTTAACTGGCGTCAATGTGTTATTTTTTAAATGTCACACTGTTGAATATTTAACAGAGTAAAATACATATATGTACAGTTATGGAATATATTTGAACTGGTACAGATTGATTGACTAATGCGATTAAAAAATAATATTGATAAGTGACGGAACACGTATATGAGTTGACACGCAGTGTGAAAGCTGATTAAACATTGAAAACAATTATAGGTTGCATCAATAATTATTTCACTTCATATTTGAACCAATCTTGAAGAATAAAATCATGATGCACATCCCCTGTACCACTGATTCACCGTTTCATATGCAGATAACGAATTTGTATTTTTGCACACCCATAACACTGCTTTGAGTTTGGTTTAGCACCACGAAAACTTAGGTTTACGGTGCAACAGAAGTATGCCAGTTCACCCGTTTTATACTGGTGTTGGCGACTAAATAGCATTTAAGATTATTAGACTGGTTCTTACACTAGGCGTATTTGTGAATCTTGATTGTAATTTACAAACCACTGAGGTGAGGGTGAAGCTAGCAGCGTAATACGATTGATGCCCATGCAGAATAAACATTGAAACAACACCTCATCACTCATTCGTTGTTCATATTGACAACCATCAAAGCCATTCTAAATAGGTTTGACAAACATCACGCAAAACAAATGCTAGTTAGGAAATAGATGCGGCGATCATAGCATCGGCACACGAACATAGGCGAAAGACCGTCCAAAAGACAGCGGTTCCCATTTCCCACTGGTGGCAGAAAATGTGGGTCCACGTCCGACCGCGTTATATCCGAATCCGCAATGTAACGGGGCATGTAATAATGAGGCTCGACTGTACATGTACACAATCTGCAGTCCATCTCTGGTGCTTAAACACCACAGCATGGCAGGATAACTTGTAAACTTGACCTTTGTCGATTGCTATTATTAAACATAGCTTAAACATTGGCAGTGGAACATGCACACACATTCTGCATGACTACTGTACATCACTGCTGAAGTAATAAAGCAGCTAAAAAATCTGCATGAAGCTGCCATTGTTGAAATGTTAAACCAATTGTGTTTTTATCTTTTGCTGCTTTTTTGTGTTGAAAGGATCTAGTCCTTTTGGTTTTGTACTTCTTTGCACAATAGTGTTGGAACCACCGGTTTCCCACAAGCACTGGTTGCCAAGCAATGCTTGCCTTATTTTTTTATTCATTCAGTCATGTCCTCATGCGAGACAGAATTATCTGAGTCGCTTCATGGACAATTCTGCTGTGACTCATGTGGTTGTCCATATGCAGCACATTTACACCGTGTGGGATCTTTTACTTCCCATGACATAGACACCAGGTAAAAGGGACCAACAGCTTTCAGTTTCTCTTCCAAAAGCCCCACTGGATAAAAAAACCTTTAGATGTATGATTCATGGCGGTTTGTCTGGTGCAGAGGTAATTTAGTGCTTTTTAGTGACCAGCTAATTAAAAACCACTAAGACCGTTGCCGGCTATGGCAATAACCATTTAATTATGCTCCTTGCCCCCTGAAATAATTTCCTATAATTATCTGGAGGCAGGCTGTGGTTTCATAAAAAATATCATCTGAGGTGTCATCTCTTCATCCATCATTTCATCCCATTTGATGAAGCCTAGCGGAGGATCAGAGGATCGCCAGTTGTCACTGAACACATAGGCTCAATCTACTGTGTGAATTCATCAATATTTCAGCAGTATTGCTGGCTGCCAAGTCATGTTTGGGGCCAGGCCATTGATTGCTTTGTGCGTGGAGTGAGTCTCCTCCATGTAGTCATTAAAACACGTCAGTCGTCTCCTATAGCAGTCCACCAATGTTCCTCTGTGGTTTGTGTGGGTTAGTGTGTCATCCATAGCTGTCCATCTATGTTCCTGTGCCAGTGGGTTTGCATTGGTTAGCGTGGCATCCATAGCCGTCCATCAATGTTCCTCTGTGGTGGGTTTGTGTGGGTCAGCATGGCATCCATAGCCATCCACCAAATCACCAATGTTCCTCTGTCTGGGTTTGTGTGGGTCAGCATGTCATCCATAGCCATCCATCAATGTTCCTCTGGCCCATCTGAGTCGCTGTGTCTCACGATAATGGCAAGGTGTCTCATGATGTTCAGCGCAGTTTTATTGACATGCTCGCTTTTTCTACATCAGTGCTGATTGGGTGTCTCGGTCGCATCTGCACTGTAAATTAGCAGGAATGTGTTTGTGCAGGTGCAGTGATGTTACAATGTCAGTGAACAATCATCTTTGCCTCCATTAGAACGTAGGGCTGAAATGACACTTATTTTTGGCTGATTTTTTCAACCATTTCTGGGTGTTTTTTCTTTGAGTTTTCCTGGTTTTCCTTTCCCTTGAGGATTCCATTCCTGGTTCTGTTTTGTGACATTGGTAGAACTTACTTTCCGGAGGGTAGGTCCATTTCCTTTTTGCGATTTCTTGCCTGGTGTTTCTTTCTGTCCGCCTCTTGGGCTCTTGTGATCTCGTCTTTCCATTTTATTTATTAGGATGTATCCAAGACATGAACGTTTTGAGTTTTCTGGTAATTGTCTCGGTTACTCTCCTTGTCTCAGAGCCATAGAGTAACAAAGATTCCAGTTCCACACCGTCTTTCAGGTGATGAAGTCATGCATGTCTGGCCTTTCCAGTCCTGTAGTTGTACAGACGACAGATTCATGCCCATTTCACCTACTGTTGTTTTGTGGATATTTCTGACAAGGCAGAAGGAAAGGAGCTATCCTAATACAGAGTAAGCAAAGTGGGAATATGAGAGTAGGCGAAATTGGAATAATATGAGTACCTGAGGTACGCGAAATGGGAATATGACGATTGGGCCATGCCTGCACTGTAAATTGGCGGGAGTTTTTTTGTGCAGGTGTCATGATGTTACGATGTCACTGCAGGCAAAGGTGTTTTATTTATGGCTCTTTAAAGGTGCACCGTACTGGAGTTCCTTTCTTGAGAGAATAAACATTCTTGTGTCAGGCCATCTGTCATTCGTGGGAGAGTTTCCTGCCTTTATGTTGTGCGACAGCCATTAAATGGCATTTGTTGGTGGCCAGTTTTGATTTAACTGAAGTACCAGTTACTTGCCAAATTATAGGGTGTATTGTAATACCGGTGTCATATGTTATTTCGACCCTGGGTAAAGTGACCTGGTGTCAAAATACTATATAGTAAATCGACCCCACGTCACTTTAGTGACTTTACCACAGATTTTCCAGTATAGGAAAGTGACACACCCCAATTCAAAGGACCAAATGTGTGCACAAATGGAACCCTACTCGTCGCTTAGTTATTTGGCATTTAACAAATGTGTATTTTTAATTTGTCAAGATCTTGCTGTCACGAAGATTGCTAATTCTGATCAGTGTAAGCCCAATACTAGCCGGATGGAAATAACATCAATATTGCCTATTTTCCAACTCATCAGCAATGTCGCCGCAGGGATCAAATTGCTCATTGCCATTTATTCCATGTAATGAGCAATTTGAGATTTCCTGCAGCGGAAAAGAATTGTGTTTAAGCCAGCGGCTTGTGGTGTCTTGACAACTGTTGGTGCTCTGCTAATGAGATCCTGTCTATTAGGTCAAAATGGCATTGAGTATCCTTGTTTGGAGACAGCTGGCGTTTCATTAGGCATCATAGGAACCAGTATCCTGTCTGCGACACCCGTATCGTTACTGAGATGCCTGTGTTATGATTTGAACTAACGTAATTGTTCCGATGAAAGCCGCTGTGAACGGAAAGCCTTCAGGATGATATCACATGTAAGGAAAGCCCTCCCGGTGCTACGACAATGTCAGGTTCACTGACAAAAGTATGAAATGTATTCACAGCTCCTATTCTTAGTATTAACAGGGATTAACTAATTAATTGTTTTTGTTGTTGTTGTAGGTAAGGCAGGCCACCAGAGGGTCTACCATGGGTTAATACGAGAAGATGCCAAAGCCAATGATGTCGTGACGCTAGACAAGCCACTGTACATGCGCAACATGACAGGCATGGTTGGTGGTAAGTAAAAACTAAAAGGCAACGAATGCTTACCTAGGTAGAGTTGTAAAACCCATGAACGTTGCCTGTCTCATAAGCAGCCTGCGTGTCAAACATAGGTGTTGATTTATGCATCGCACAGTTGGTATGCTACTTGACATATGTGATTTTTTGCTATCGTAGTTGTGTGTATATATATTTGTTTGTACTATTTTGGGGAGATATTTCTAAGTTTTGAAAAATTTCAAATTGAGAGGTTGTTTTTATTCACAGGTGGTCACAGATCTGGGTTGTTTTTCCGTAGATAAAATTGTCATGTGTTCCTGGAAAACATAGTGTGTGTTTGTTTATGATGCTTAGTTTTTCATGCATTACACATCCAAGTTGACTCATGTTCAACGTGTGCAATTCACAAACAGTTTTTTAGAAAATGGTCAAAATAAAACATTGAAAGGTCCGTCTTCAATTCGATTTTTTTCGCTAGTCTCATTTCAAATTCAGTTTGCAAAAATTCAAACCTACCCAGTATCCACTGCAACATGCTAGCTCGTTGGTGCAACTTTTGTATGTAGTTTGTGAAATCATCACACAGTATTAAATTTTAAAACTATTAAAATGTTTGGACAAACATTTATTAAAGTGGAAATGAAAACGCTGAAAACTCACGAATTTCACCCTTGGTGAAATTTCATAACTTGGACATGTGATCGGTGAGAGGATGGAAGTCATACCCATGACCGGCATTGACCCACACAGTGTTTACAATTTTGGATATCCTCTATTTTGATTGTTACCAGATCTAACGACTAAATTAAATTCTTTCAATGATTTGAACATTTAAAAAAAAAATTATTCAATCGACTGCATATGTTACATAAACTATTCACACACTACATATTTGGACATCAATGAACCTGATTTGCGATAGGCTAAGTCAGTTGAGGATGGACTTCAAAGCAGTTTCATGTTTGGAAGCATTCATGTTTCTGCGCAGCCATCACTGTTGGCCAGCTACTGCTAATAGCAACTCATCTGACAAACCAGACAGGGTTTAATTACACCAACAGTAATTGGGTTAACTGAAATCTAAAATGCCACAGATCTGCAATCAAAATTCATACACAATTTATGATTTTCTACGGCTTGCATTCATCTATAATGGATGATGGATTAAAACTGTAGCCTGAACACAGGAAAATAAGTATAATTTTGGGTTGTGCGCCATGACACATGTTTTACCATTTTTTTCTGACAATTGCAGACCGCATATGTGGTTATACGCTGTACGTGTCCAAGTCGAGACTGCCGTTTGAGGTGGTCATCAAGGATCCAAAACAGGGCCACGCCGAAGTGGTACTCGCGCCCGGCTACAGTCTCAGCTATGACAGACGCCATCGCTACACATTTGAGCTGGCCGGTCATGACTGCGACAAAGGACACCAGAGTGCCAGGTTAGTGCCTGATTGTTGCGGTCAAATTGGTCCATGTTACAAATTGCAGAAATGCAATTGGTAGAGTCAATGTAGAAACGTTTACTTTCGCATAGGAAAAAATGGCAACACTGGCTCCACCTATGGCCTAAGGCTATTCACACTTTCGCAAGTTAATTGATCGGCAACCATTCAATTTAACGCTCAAAGTGACTTCTGTCGATGATTTTAACAAAAGTTTGCACTCATTTTAAACTGACCGCACATGATGCATTCTCACACTACAAATTTGAACATCAACGAACCTTATTCATGATGGGCTAAATTGATTGAGGAGGGAGCTTTAAACAGTTATGGTTGTGCCAAACATGCCTGCCCTTGTGAAGTGCAGTGGTTTAATTAAACGTCTGCTCAACCCATCTGTGTTGATGCCCATATTGTATGTTGTCATGGCATTGACACTCTTGACTCAGACTCGAACAGACACAGCCTTGCTGAAAGCATGCAACTATTTACAGCTGTCGTTTTCACCTACATTCTCCCTTAGTGTAATGGCGACTCTCTGTCTATGTGTGAACACACACGACTGTGCCATGCTTCAATAGGTGTGTCTTGCTTGTTGACTAGCATGCCCAGTGGAGCTGTAAAACTGTAAGTCCACCTTGCTTGTTTAGTAGAGTTTCTCGCTACAGTGTATGTGTTGCCAACTGGTAAAGTTGCCAGGGATCTGTTTTTTATGTCTACTGCACACACACAGCGATGCTCCATGCCTGTGATATAAAAAAAATATGTGTATGTAATACCAGGTATTCAGGTCTGTTTTGTACAAGTTTAATTCCATTTGAATGTTTGAGGGGCGTTATACCAAAATATAGTCAAAGTGAACTGAAAAATATTGTTTAAAAAATGTTGTTTGAATTGTTACTAAAACGAACCAAAATATAAACAACTTTTTACCACACGTACCGAGCAGAAATTAAGCATCTTTCCATGATTCATGCCCATTTTGCCTACTCCCATTTCATCTACTGTGGTTTCATGGCTATATCAGTACAGGCGTACTGAGATGGTGAATCACTGAGTATAGATTCGGTGCTATATAAATTAATAAACATTAAACTGAGAGTAGGCGAAATGGGGGAGCTATCCAAATGAAGAGTAGGCAAAATGGAAATAATGTCGGTAGGCGAAATTGAGATACCCCTTTCCATAGGCAAGTATTCGGAAAACTTATGATGATGAATATAATGGCAAAATTGTTCCTTACATGTGGCCTGTGAACAGCTGAAACGTTCCATAAATATGTCAAAAGAAAACGTCATTATGGAGCGGTAAAGGTAGTGTATCCAGAATGTCTGGAGCAGGAGGTAGTGTATCCAGAATGTCTGGAGCATGGATTAGGATACCCAGATTGTCAGCCAGGTGGTCTGGAGCAGGAGTTAGGGTATCCAGACTGTCTGGAGCAGGAGTTAGGGTATCCAGACTGTCTGGAGCAGGAGTTAGGGTATCCAGACTGTCTGGAGCAGGGGTTAGGGTATCCAGACTGTCTGGAGCAGGGGTTAGGGTATCCAGACTGTCTGGAGCAGGGGTTAGGGTATCCAGACTGTCTGGAGCAGGGGTTAGGGTATCCAGACTGTCTGGAGCAGGGGTTAGGGTATCCAGACTGTCATCCAGATTGTTTGGAGCAGGGGGTAAGGCATCCAGTGTTTCAAGTCTATGCAGTGTCGTTGAGCATTGTGCGTAGATTCCATGGCCTGTTCCAGTTGAATGCCTGTCTATGGGTGGCAAACTGTCCCTACCTTCATTCGCTGTGTTCACTCATGTTGAGTCATCGCACTCTCACCATAAAGGTGAAACTTCTCCTTGTCTAAAAATAGCAGTGTCTTCTCTGTGTCAACGCAGCACATGTAAATTTGTTTGCTGTTTTGTTCACAGGTTATTTTATGCTCTTTCTGCTAACTACACCAGATCAGATGATTTTACTTTAATGTACACGATTCTTATCTACTTTGGGGTAGCTGAATAGTGAAACAAATTTCGACAGTTTTCCGGTAAAAAAATACATTCATTATGGGCTAGCTGTAAAAAAAATGCATGCGGGAATCCACGTTTGTGAATTTCTTGTAAATAAGATATAATTTTTTTTACTAAACCACCATTCCAAACAGATATGCTGTATCCGTGGTAAAATTTCCGTCAGCAGCTCTTAGCCTTATCTACTAAGTAAGCCATGCTGTCTGGGCCTTATCGCTATCACTAGTTGGAATGAAGATGTGTCTACTAAAGTCTGGCCATGGCAATGTGTTAAATGTACTAGTTAGTGAACCAGAAAGAGACAAAACATGACACATATTGTTTTTCAGGGTCACTAATAAGATTTAGGCAGATTTTGGTTAATATGAACCACATCCCAGCTGCTACAGCACCAGAAAGAGGTTAAATGGAATTTATTTTATTGACAACCAAAAGTGACAAATAACAGCTAACAGGATTTTTGAGACATCCTCTGCCGTTCATTATAACATGCTGCATCCAAATTTGATTTGCTACAGTGAAATGTGACGTGAAAGGATAAAAAAGTTGTATGTCAGTGTTGTACTGCTTGTAAAAATTTTAATTAAGTGTTGGTTCCTAGTTGCAAGTGATAAAAAAATGTCAATAGATATGTGTATGGCGTGACGTGTATCATGCTTGAAATGTGACATTTCTGGCACATTACTCTTTTTGACAAGCAACTTCGAACAGTAACATTCTCCCACAATTATAGCCCTTAAATCTGCATTTTACTGAAACAATACACATCCTGTATGAGATAATAACAGGCACATGTTGGTGTGTAACATTTCTAATACATGATTTGTCTGTCCTCCAGCAGGGTCATAACAAATAGGTATTGATTGTAATTTTTTATCTGATGGATCCATCCGAGAGAAAAAATTAGCATTATTATTTGTAAGTTTGATCAGCATTACGCATTTCAGTAGGCATCATATTGCCATGTACTGGTGTAAACAATCTGATACATTCTGCCTTCACTGGTAAGCCCACTGTCATCTGAAACGGGTCACTGTTACCATGGAAATAACCTGTCATTGTCTACAAGAGTCTGATGGGGATTTCTACTGAGACAAGTAAAATATTTTAAGGGTGGATTGGTGAAATACAATGTGAAGGCCTCAATATTTATGCCGTGGAAACTTAGTTAAAGCCTTCCCCTGGAGAAGGGTGGTGATTTAGATAGTGTTCATGATCCTCACCTTAATGGTAGGAAATTATAGAATTTTTTTGCAAATTGTCTACATTCTGTGCTCACCCCCAGGGCAAACACTACCATTTTCATAGGGGCCACAGCCCTGTTTCTACACACCGTTGCAGGGCTAGACAAGCCAGCCATAGCTAGCACAATCAATGTCTGCTTTATGGCCGCCTGCAGCTATGATGTCTGCATGGTAAGTGCTTAGGGCAGAATCATCTCTCTTCTTTTGTTCTATTGTAAATATTTCATTGCAATGTGTCTGCTTGAGGCATGCAGTTGAGATGATATCAAAGTTTGCAAAGTACAAGATAAAGGGTACACTTGCTGGTGTAGTGTGTAGTATTGTGTACTTTAAGTGTATGCAGTCTGGGTCGACTAAAACACATGCATCATGTCCTAAACTAGACTAAGCAAACATCTACTGGATGCATTCACGCATGTTCCCTACAGTAGTGTATATATTAAATATTTTGTTCTAACTTGGCGCCACCCAAATTTCTTTTATCTGGAAATTGGACTAAAATTTGCACAAATTTTTAATAAAGGTGTGGCAGAAAGCTGTGTCAACAAAGCAGTAATGGTGTTTAGCCGGTTATCTCCCCAAAGTTTTGATTACATAATCATACTGATTTTGTGGGAATTCACAGCAAAACAAGCACTTCAAATTTTAACATTGGCCTAAATGTATGTTATTTTCATCAGACTTGACCTACCTACCATTGTGCGCCTTGATTACGAGCCAGCTTATATAATGGAGCTGGTGTGTGTGTGTGCTGTGCAGTTCTCAGTTTGACCATAATTATTTTCTCTTGCTATTGTCTTGGTTATTGCTGATTTACTAGGCGAACTGTAAGAGATTGGTAATTAATTCCTTACTCTCCTACGTTACCATCAAATGGCATGACTATCAGTGCTGTGTCAACTTGAGTGATTTTATTGGACCTTAATGCAAGTGCTATTTCAGGCAGTAAAACCAGTAGATTGTTTGCTATCGTGTGGCCCTTTCGCACTAAAATGGTGCATTTTGTGAAGGATACGAAGATATGCGTCAGAATATTTTATAAAAAAATTTACAAACTGAAGCAAACCTGTGAATATTGATGATGGGAATATACTTATAGGTCCCCCTCAGTTAAAATGTGACTATTGATGATGGGAATATACTTAATGGTCCTCCCTCAATTAAATGTTATCGCCCATCTCGTTTTAGAATCTCTTCACAAAAAGTCAAACTTATCTGGTATCCACTATGACATGCTAGCTCTAGTATCCACTATGACATGCTAGCTCTAGTATCCACTATGACATGCTAGCTCTAGTATCCACTGACATGCTAGCTCTAGTATCCACTGTGACATGCTAGCTCTAGTATCCACTATGACATGCTAGCTCTAGTATCCACTGACATGCTAGCTCTAGTATCCACTACGACATGCTAGCTCTAGTATCCACTATGACATAGTAGCTTGTTTGTGCAAATGCGTCATTTAGTTTTGATGAACTCATCAGACAAACTATGACATTATATTTTTGACTGGGCCCGGTGATGATGGGCTTAACGAATTGAGGAGGGACTATCTAAAAAAAAGCTAGATATTGAATATGTTATTAGAATGTATACAGTAATCTGATAACATTTGGTAAGATTTTGGCTGTTATGGGATAGTTTTCTGGTGTCTGTGTTTTGATGGTTTGGTGGCAAGTGAGAAATTGTTTAACTTAGTGGTAAGAGCCATTATATAATGTGACACCATTATAGAAGGTGATGCAGTTATAGAAGGTGACACCATTATAGAAGGTGACACCATTATAGAAGGTGACACCATTATAGAAGGTGACACCATTATAGAAGGTGACATTCACACTCACACATGGATATGTGATGGGTCTTGTTTGTTTGACATCCACCATGTGTCTATTGATTCTGTAACACAGGATGGTTCTACCATGTTTTGCATGACTGTGTTTTTAACAACTAATGTGCAAATAAAGCTTGTGTCTCCCATCCGTCCATCCATCCGTCCGTCCATTCAGGGAACCAAGGACACTCAGTTGACAGTTGACCATTATCTTATCATTTCAACCTGCTCTTAAGTGTTTTTTATTGACACATCAATTCGAGAACTCACAATAATTCTAAAAAATTATGCAATGATATTGTTTTGCAATGTATCTTTGTAGCCTTATCAAATTGTTGGCTTTTTCTACATAAAAAATTGCTGGACCAATTAGGTTAAAATGTTGTGTGAATTCTCATGAAATTGGATGACAATTGAGAATGGTGCATAGATAGGAATATCGTGTTCATGTCATAAAGAAAAAAACATGGTTAAATATTTTTCAGATGACTAGGTCAGTTTTTTTACCCAAACATCCAGAGTCACTAGTGATATTTAATTGTCAGATGTCCGATGGTGTTTACAGTTTTTTACAGTTATTTATCATTATAATGATATAATTATCATTGGTTGACGGCGACTAGTTATAATATATATATATATATATATTCAACCGTAATTGTTTTTCCAATTTTGTGCTTGCCTAACTGGTTACAGCCATAAAGCTCCTTTGTTAACCTGATACTGAATTACAAAGTATTTTGTAGCTATGTATACAGTTTCAAAAAATAAACTCACTCACACAAACAAAATGACAAAAGAGGTCCGGCTCTATATTTTATAACGTAAGACTATTCAGGCTTTCGTAAGTCGTCCGATCTGGTTACCCAATCTAGTTATCCGATCTAGTAAATTCATTAAATTGATGATTTTTATAGTTGTCTGCACTCTTTTATTATTTTATGACTGCACATATTACTGAAACTGTTTACCCACTACAGATTTGAACATCAACGAACCTGATTCGCGACGGGCTAAATGAATTGAGGGCGTTTAAGTAAGAAACTAAAGAGCTCTGTTGTATGCTTGCAGAGAGAAGGTGCACATTGAAGTGGAGCAGGTGAAAGCTGCATCAACCGTGACTGTGGCGGCAGCAGCAGCGGCGGCAGCGGCAGCAGCAATAACTGCAGCCCCCATACAACACCAGCAAGTCGTACAAATCAGCGAACCCGACCACATCGCAGAGGTTGTTGAGGGTCAACTTTTCGAGAGCATAGTGCAACTGCGTGCCCATGGTCATGCATGCAACTTTCACCTGGCCAGTCCAGGTGTACCCTTCATTGTCAACAGCAAAGGTAAATATCCGAAGGTTCAGCTTTAATATTGTCCATGTGTGGAATATTTGTCTAGCTCCTGACCTGTCACTTTGTACAGATTTCCCATATTCAGTACGCATTTTTGGAGTTATATGGTCATATGCCATTTTTATACAGATTTGTTTCAAATGGAAAAATCATGATAAAATACACATTTCATTGTGTTTATCACGAAAGTCTAAAATCGAACAACAAATTTATAGCGTTTGAAGCACAAATACTTTTGATTCTAGGCAGATTTCCAACTTATTTTGTAGCTAGATAGATTGCGACACTCGATCGGAATGCTATAGGCTGATTGATTACCCAACAAAAATTATGTATGGATTTATACAGAATTTAAGCCAGAAATACAGATTGCAACCAGACAAGTGTGGCAGGTCTGATAGTTGGAACCTGGTGTGCTATAATATCATCTAGCCAGGTGGACTCGTAATGTTAGATCAACAGTTATCTCCAGAGCCGCGAGAACAACATCATCAGAGCTTATGAAATCTCACACCTGCCAACTCTGTTGTACATGATCGAAATGGATTCTCAGAACAGAGCTGCAGAAAATACGACCATATTTGGACACATTTTGACGATACGAGATATTGATAAAATAACGTGGTTTTTAAAAAGCATGCATTGCCACATCTTTCATAGAGAACACGTCTATTGTTGTGTTTATCTTTATAGTCATTGTTCACTAACAGTCTATATTGTCGTATGCTGAGACTATTGGGTATTGTTTTATTCATGACAATGCAGATATGGACTCATGATATTAGTAGCAAAAGATGCATAATCACAGGCAGTGGTTTATGAATGGCGCTACAGTAGGCTCATTAAACATTGCTCGGTGTCAGATAATACAAGTATTATTTTCCGGGCAATGTGACAGCTGCACTTTTAACATCCGTTTGCCCATATTAATTTCAACCGATTGGCTCCCTGTGCGGTCTTTATTATATCAGTTACAGTTATTTTTCACTACCAGAACTGCATGGTAATTTTCAGAAGTTGGTGTGATTATTGAATGCAAACATAAAGTGTATTGTTCTGAAGAGTCCTAGATATCCAGGCACATTCATATTTCAAGATACGCACATTTTGGTTTAATATACACCAATTTAAGACTAGGAATCTTTATCATATTGCAGGTAGGAATTTTGACCTGAAATGCAGTGCAGACCATTTATAATACTGCCTGGAGGATGTTGCTTGTCTTGAAGTGCTGCTTATAATAGTTAAACAATTATTTCCCGGATATAGTGGACACTGGCCTGGTAGTTATAATGAACAAAAAGCTCAACATGTCCACTGTAGAAGAATGTTGTGTTCCTCCAGAAACAGTACACCAGTTGACCAGTAAAATGCTTCTGATGTTTAATACACAGGTCCAGTCAAGCAAGAAGGTCAAGTTTCCTGTCCGTACAACTCATTTGTCATGTAGCTGTTTTTTAGCCCGTGTCCAGTCAAGCAGCAAGAAGGTCAAGTTTCCTGTCCGTACAACTCATTTGTCATGTAGCTGTTCTTTAGCCCATGTCTGGTCAAGCAACAAGAAGGTCAAGTTTTCTGTCAATGCAACTCCTGGCAGTCCCCATCTCTCTGTGGATCTCGTCAGCTCTGTGTGGATGTTAATTTGTCTGAGATATCACACATTTCTTGGAACTGCATGGCGTGTCCCGCAGGCATTTGTCTTCTGCTGAGGATGGTCTGTGGCTGAAGCATTCCCCGTGGTCTTTATTGTTATTTGCCAATGATGCACCAATGCACATTGTCTGAGCAGAAGGATTCGTGTGAATAATCATATTGAGGACATGACTCGATGCAGCAGGGGGTCATAAGTGCCTTCATGCATAAACATGTGCGACTGATCAGGACTTTCATAGCGACTGCTTCCAGCTGTGTATATATTCAAGATGGGTCATCAAAGCAATAAGGAAATCATTTCATGTGCTGATATTTATGCCTAAAGAGCTGTCTCAACTGGGTTTTCAATGCTGGGTGGGGTGGGTGGGTTAGTGCCCTGCGCGGGCGGGGCTTTTGGTCCAAGCCCGGCCCGGCCCGCAGCCCGCGGGCCGGGCCGGGCCTCTACATAATTTTGCGGGCCGGGCCTGGGCCTACATACTGCGGGCCCGGGCCGGGCCTGGGCTGAAAACAATTTAAACACATCGGGCTTGGGCCGGGCCTGGGCCTAGTGTGAGCGGGCCGGGCCTGGGCTGGGCCTGGACATAATAAAAATATTCATACAAAACACCGATTATTACTTTATTTTTATTTTTTTAAACTGATTATAAATTGTAATTCCGTTTAATGAATGTTTAAATTATTTCTTTAGTATTATATAGTTGCAAATTGAGACCTTGCATGGAATCTAATGACCCCATAAGTTCACTTGGCTGGAAGTAGCCAGCCCCAAATGTTTACTTTAGAAATATTTGCAGAGGCAATCAAGCCATGATTAACCATCAACTTATCACCCTTTGACCCTACCAGTGGACATTCTATTGTCTAGGTCTTCCCTCCAAACATTGCCCACCTGAAAGACCTGCCCACTGCCAAGTGCACACTAGGCCACTAGCCCACTACCCAGTACCCAGTACCCAACCCAGTTGGTAATTGGTATTTCTCCCCAGTCCTAATTCATTCACACTTGTACTAATTCACACATGTCTGAACATGTCTGTCTCAGGCTAGTGACTGCAGGCCTGCTGGAAATGCCACTGGGTGTCAGTGCCAGTGGGTGACATTTAATTGAAATATCATATTAAATTATGTTAACTTAGTTGAGCTAATTCAATTAACAATATAAATTGGGATTATGGCTTGGATATGGGTTAAGTCAGGGTTAGATAAACAAATATCCTACCCTAACAATAAACCAATACATTAAAGCCAAATATAACAAATGTTACCATATTTAATAGTAATGACACTAAGAAGTTTTTCTTTATTTTTCTTCAGGATATTCGTAAGTTTGAAGAAGTTGGTGGTGCTGAATTTTTAGAACTCACCCAGCACACTATGGACCTTTTTTATTTAATAAAACAATAAGTCTGTTTTACAGTTTATTTGTTTTTCGTCTCTGTTATAAGATTATAGGTTTATCTTCTCTAAACTTAGCGGGCCGCGGGCTTACCCATCTTTGGCCCGCGGGTATGGGCCGGGCCTGGGCCTGAAACTTCCGGGCCGGGCCTGGGCCAAACATTCACGGTCTGGGTCGGGCCTGGGCCGGGCCTGGGCCTAAATTATAGTTTGCGGGCCTGGGCCGGGCCTGGACTCTAACTGCTAATTGCGGGCCGGGCTTGGGATCAAATTCTAGGCCCGCGCAGGGCACTAGCACTGGGTGGGTGGGTGGGTGGGTGGGTGGGTGGGTGGGTGGGTGGGTGGGTGGGTGGGTGGATGGGTGGGTGCGAGCGTGTATGCATGTATGTATATATAGGGGGAAGAGCAGCTTAGGTATTCAAAAGTTACCCCCTTTTTAGAGTGTGGGAATTTCTGTGGGGAGTTTTCCTGACATCCAAGAGATCTTTGAAGCTCTATCGTAGAGAGACAGAGGTTGATTCAGGAAGTTTGTTGGTTTTATGGAGTTTGATTGAGGACATTTGTTGGTTTTATAGAGGTTGATTCAGGAATCTTGTTGGCTTTAGTTCATTTACAGTTGCAACTGTAATTATTTGTAATCTATTACACCATCACCAGAATATGTCAGAGTCTGTGTGGCACAGTACTACAATATGTAATTGTTTGTATAAATTCCCGATCTGTTGTGTGTAAATTCAGAGCACAGTCCTTTGGGCCCTCGTCTAGTTCCATTGTTCCACAGGGTAAACACTGAGTAACAGCTGACACTCAGAACAGACCAAACAGACAGAGTGCCTCATGTCCAGGTCATGTGTTGTCAGGTGTACTGCGCAATACGGAGCCCCTTGATTACAACCACAAACACAACTACATCATCGAGGTGACCGTAGATACATGCCAGCCAGGCAGTGACAGCAAGCCGGAGAAGTTGATTGTCAACATCAAAGTCCTGCCCACCTGTAGTTCTGGATGGAAAGGTAAACATCCTAAGTGTCAAGTGTCTTCTCTTATTGGAAATGTTGTTATTTGTGCAGTTGAACTCAGGGTGTAATGCGTGCTCATTACCATCACAATAACAGTTGAGAATTGAGCTACCGTAGAGTGCCTAATACATAACCTGTGAAAATAGTGTGAGCCCTGGTACTTGTTTTTTTGCATCAGTAAAATGAAGGCTGGAGAATTGCACTGAAATATAGTTTTATTTACCACCAGATTCTTTGCACAAAAAGTAGCTTTCTTAGATGACAATATAAAATTAGTTCTGATTTACATGTTAATTGTTATACTTACTGGAACATGTACATTCTTTTCTGAGCTAAATTGAATGTAAACTGACCACTGTAAGATTACCTACGCATTAGCCAAGCGCATTTTCCAGACTTCCCCTGACTGTCATCTATGCGTGTCCTGCAGGTATTGCCAGTAGCATCGACTACGTGCCGGAGAGTAACACCAAGCTGATTGCGGAGAATGCCAAGTTGGAACTGTGCTCAGGCACCTGCAAGAACCCGGAGATTGATGCCCACATAAAGCTGACGACCAAGCACATTGGCAAGGGCTGTGACCGAGACACGTACTCCATCCAGTCCCAGCGCAAACTCTGTGGTACGTTGTTGCTCTCCTCTTTATCCCTGAAGTCTGGTGAGGCTGGTACCGATACCGGTCATTGATTTTTGTTTCCCTTCTTCGTCGTCGCTGATCCCGTTTTCACTGCCATTTCCACCACCCTTCTTTACAGCCCCATCCCTCTCTCTCGACTACCCTTCCCGCCAAATCTCTCTTCAAACAGTCCTCCCATCTCAGTCTTCCTCTTCTGTCCTCCACCCCAAGCATGTCCGCTCTCTTTGTCAACTGTTCCCCTTACGTTCTCCTCATGTATCCAGCCCACTTTAACCATCTCCTCACCAGCTCCCTCCTGAAGCTCAGTGTGTTTGTGGTAGGATTGTTGTGACATTATTAGTCGACATGTAAAGCTTGGAAGCTTCCATGTTTCTGCGTTGGATTCTAACATTAAGTTGATAATGTTGTTCTCTTTGTCCGGGTTGAGGCTGGCACCGATGCTGATCATCGATAATATATATGTTTAAATTAACTTAACTTTATTCAGTTACATTGTAACAGTTGAAGAATGTCCACCGCACAAAAGTTCGACCTGTAATATTAAAGTTGCTGAATGTGCCATCTATAAAATGTACAGGTTACGCATTAGAATTTTTTTATTAAATATTAATATTTTTCCAACGAATGTTATTTAATGTTCACACCTTTGGATTTTATATATCGCCACAAGTGATCTCAATTCTATGATGAACACTTGTTACCACCTTTAATCGGCTACGTTTTGCATGTTTTACCAACATCGGATTACTGAGATGTTTACTGGCGTGTAGGTGCATCCACCGGCAGCGTTGACCTGCTGCCGAACGCCGTTGCCAGTAAGCCTCATGGCGTCTCCAAGCTGTCGAAAGACGATGGGAAGGAGAGCGACCAGATCTACTCGTTCGACGGCAAGACGAACGTCGTGGAGGTGCCCACCACCACATTCAACCACACCCTCAGCACGCACTTCACAATCTCACTGTGGATGAAGCATTCTCCGAGTGGTCAGGAGGCACAGAAGAAACATGGCAAGAAGGAACAGATTCTGTGCAACTCAGACAGTGAAAGTACGTACCTATTGACCAGCCCAGTCCACTCGTCTGTCGTGCCTCGTAGTTAGTGATGTAGCAATACATTGAACTATCGCTGCATAACAGTAGTCAATGTGATGGTGCAATACTATTGATGGAACATTTAACTATCAATAGTACACTGAACTATCGATAGTACACTGAACTATTGATAGTAACGACAGTTGGTAAAACAAACCAGCAGGGCTACTAGTGTCACTGTAGTGCTGTTTGTAAACATGCTTTTTCAATTTATTTGGCAATTTTATTTATTTATTTATTAACCTAATTAACACACTTATCTTGAAACTGTCACTGTAGTATTGTAATGGTTACACAGCTATCTTTTCCTGATAACCTCCATCAGTTGCATGTTTGCTATACCACACTGAGCACTTCCTCGTTACTGGGTCTTTCCAGCTTGTTTGTTCCATCTGCATGTATAAGAGGACTTACAGTTTTCTGTCATTATGTTTCTTCGTCTGAGGTGGCCCCGAATTAAAGAGATCTCGCAGAAATGCAGCATAGTAGAAGGAATCCTGGGAAATAATTGTCCCCGTCCAGTTTGTGAATAACAGTAGAAAATGCATTCCACAAAAATGGCTGGCACACGAAGTCACAGCCTACAAAGTGCAGCATAACAAAGTCATGCCAATTAGAGTTCTTCAAATGAATCTGTTCAAGTTGTTTCCGAGAACTAAGAGCACCACGCATGTTTTATCGGCTACAATTAAATGCAACTGGCAGTTGCGAACGAGCTCGCCCGATCAATAACAGTTGGTGCCGCCACTGCGAAGTGAACGCTGCCCTACAGGCTCAGATGAAACTGACTACATAGAAAGACATTTCTTCGATGTTAAGTGCCAGATTTAGACCCTGGCAAGTCTGAGCACCACCTAGGTGAATTGATCACGGATTACGTCTTATCACCGCCAGCTTGTGAAAGCTAAGTCTTGTCCATTTCTGCTGCATGGAATATGATTAAATGAATGTATGCGGCAGAGTTCGTGCAGTCGCATTAACAGCATTGATTTCTGCAGCCAAGTGTTTATACATGTTGGCAGTTTCCATTCATCAATTTTATAAGCGAGTTCCATTGACGTAATCGAAATGAGCTGCAGTACTGAAATTTTATTCAGCCACTGTAAATCACTTAATTTACAGAGTGTGAAACAAGCGTAGTATAGTTTTATAGTGTGCTGAAGAAGACTGTGAGATGCAGTTGAAATATACAGAGCGAACACTAAGTTTCTTGAGAAGCATAGTGTAGTTTTATTGCTGTACAATTATTTTGTTCTAGTAATCTTTTAATAGTTTTTTACAGTCAGTTTTGTTTCTGTAACGTTTCGCTAGCTTTCAGCCGTCTTCGTTAGACTAGAGGGCTAATTGGAAAAAATTTCTCGATTACAATCAACAGCCTAATTAATCTCTCCACAACAGTGGTTATTGTCTAAAGGGTGGCAGCGGTGTCAATACCATGTGTTGTCAAACCTGTCAGCCAAGCAAATGTTTAGGCATTGTGTAAATGCAGACAGACGACCTTCTAACGTGAGCCAATAGTTCTGCTTCTTCACCCAATCAGATGGCACTTCCGTTGTATGTTTTGCCAAAGCTGTCATTTAATTCAGATGAAAGTGGGGCAACACATGCACGAACACTTGATCTGTGCGTACGCATTCATGCATGCATGTCTGTGTGTGTGTAGACTGTTAATGTCATGGTGTTTTGCAGACAAAGGCCTCTCTAGACAATCCACATCATTGCACATGACTTGAACCATCATTAGTAAGCACAACACAGCGCTGAGTATAGTGTTCTTGGCATCTGTTATAGTCTTGATATAAATGGCGGACTGTCGTAAATGTCATTAGGCTTTTGACACTATTTGGGAGGTAATCAGTGTCCGATGACATTAAAACTCCTTCCTTAATTAATTTATCCCATTGCGAATAAGGTTCATCCAGGTTCACATTTGTAGTGTGTACATAGCTTCAGTAATATGCACATACGTTTGTTAAAATCATCGAAACAGTTCATTTTGATTGTTAGATCGGGTAACTTGCTAAAGTGAATAGCTATGCTATATTATATAGAGCTGGGCCACTTTGCAATTTTTTGGAGAATTTTGACTGGACCTAGTCAAAAATAATTTAGCAGTTTGTCCGATAATTTCACCATTGAAACTAAATAGCAAATTTGTACAAATGAGCTAACATGCCATAGTGGATATTGGATATTTTTTCACAAAATGGATGTGAATCGAGACAAGCGGAGAAATCTAACTGAGGAGGGACCTTTAATATTCGCTATACTACATATACTACATATACCACAGTCATGGTAATATAAACAGTTCGTGTTTCAGGCCACCTTTTGTCATCTCCAGATTAGTTTTTGTTTATTTTATTCAGAAAATAAGTGCGCTGTAGAAGTAGATGTTCTATCAAATCTGTCGGTCTGATGGTATTATTTCTGTAAGAACTATTTCGGTCATATTCAGAGTTTTTTTTGGCATATGTCAACCAACATACACTGTACATCATGATTTGAGTTGGTGAACAAAATGTCTTGTTATTTGAGGAAGGAATGAACGACTGTCAAGTAGGATTGTATGGTTCTGTTGTGTGTGATGCGAGTGCTGCATTAGTGGCTTTGCAGCACATCACAGCAGATGTAATTTACGCAATCTGTGGCCTTGAGGCGTAGCCTGTCTCGAGCATTTGTCAAAACATCAGTTTAATCGGAGAACTGCGGTAATGCTGTGGTTAACGCTTTGTATACCGTCATGCTGTGATCATAACAGCCTGTCTCGAGCATTTGTTAAAACATCAGTTTAATCGGAGAACTGCGGTAATGCTGTGGTTAATACATCCACTTTATATACCATATTCTCAGACCCGGCCCACACACCGTACAGTTGGTTTAAACATGGCTTTTAACGTTGGGAACTGTTTAGTTTTTGTCGAGACATAGAATTAAGAAAATATTCTATAGAATTTGTAGTAATCTGTGGTTTTCTGTACAATATTCTAATATACTCTGGAAAATTCTATACAATTTTTATAGAATTCTTTAGATTTGTTTGCTTAGGGTAATGTTCTGAAAAAGGCTGACAAATTAAACAAGGCTTCATAAGATCATCAGATTGTGAAAATCACAACATATACAGCTTAGTCAGTTAAGTGTGGAGTGCTGGAAATTAAGTAGAACTAGAAATAAGCTTATTCTAAAAAAGCATGCATAGCTTTGACTGTGTCTGTGAACTGGAAGTAAAACAGCAGTGGTTTTATGATGTTAGTTAATTTGCTGAGGTTATATGTCAGCATTTATTTGTGCTTCCAATCAGGGCTGTAACAAGTAGAAGAGTAAAAGTAGAAGTAGATCCTAAAAAATCTACTCAAGTAGAAGTAAAAGTACCCAAAAAAAATCTACTTGAGTAAAAGTAGAAAGTAAAAATTTCTACTTGAAGTAGAAACAAAAGTAGACCATGACTCACGAGCCCACAAGTATAAGAACAAAAATAGTACTTTTTAAGTTTAACATGTGCAGACAAACGCACACTTCCACACACTGGTAAGACAGCAAAAGATTGTAAGGCACACCAGGTTACACGAACGCTTTATTCAGCTTGAGCAGCAGTGCTCAAACTCTGTATCCCCGATGCACGCACACAGTGCGGACTTTATACGAAATACCGACGACAAATAAGGCCACGGGTGCTGTAGTTGTGTCGGCGCCATCATGACTATAGTATAGAACGCTCTCGCAAGCGAAACAAAGTGTAGAAAAACAAGTCGCGCAAACGGAAAGTCAAAAGAGAAATGGCGACTATCGATTTATATAGGTCAGCAATCCTGCTCCACGATCAATTTTGAATTAGCGAATCAGAAGACAGATTACGGATTTACGCACGGTGATACCACGCGTAGTGTGTATGCCGTTTCTGTATGCAGCGGAATAGTTATGCAGCGAAAAAAAATTAAATCGCCTGGTGTCGGTACTTCGTTACATTTACAAAAGTAACACGTAATTCTACTTCGTTACAAGTAGAAGTAGATCCATAAAAATCTACTTCGTTACAAGTAGAAAGTAAAAAACTACTAAAGTAAAGTAACGAAGTAGATCTACTTCGTTACTTACCGGCTCTGCTTCCAATACCTTTGAACATGTTCGTTGTCCAATGATTATACCATTGGTGTCACTATTACATGCCTGTTGTGGTGAGATTTTAACTTGTCGATCATCTACGAGATATAATACTGTGTATATACACTGTATGCTTGTAAGCATGCATGCATGTATGCGTGTATGTCAGTAACATTAGAATAAATAGATACATGCCTTGCCTTGCAGAGATGAGTCGCCATCACTACTCTCTCTTTGTCCACAACTGCAAGCTGATCTTCCTGCTGCGCCAGGAACCACTAGAGGGCACTGATATGAACGTCTTCAAGCCAGCTGAGTGGCGATGGAAGCTCGCCGACGTCTGTGACAGCCAGTGGCACCACTACGCCGTCAGCGTCGACTTCCCACAGGTCAGCAAACAGCACAGTTCTACACGAGTTCGCTAAGTAGTGTTGTTTGTCATTTGCTGTCTTAATGGTAAACATCAATTAGCTTGTGTTGTGGCATGCCATGACGTATTTGTATGTGCGTCTGTATTCATTGAAGCATGACATGGTTGTATGTTCGTCTGTATTAATTGAAGTGTGACATGATTGTATGTCCGTCTGTATTCATTGTAGCGCGACATGGTTGTATGTCTGTCTGTATTCATTGTAGCGCGACATGGTTGTATGTCCGTCTGTATTCATTGTAGCGCGACATGGTTGTATGTACATCTGTATTCATTGTAGCGCGACATGGTTGTATGTACATCTGTATTCATTGACGCGTGACATTGTTGTAGGTGCGACTGTATGTGGATGGTAAGCTGCACTCACAGCACAATGAAGAACAGACGATTGACGACTGGCCACTTCACAAGACCAGCGACATCAACTTCACACGCCTCGTCATTGGTGCATGCTGGGCAGGTACGTCTGCTGCACACATATATATACATGCACACATGCACCAGCTTGAAGGCACATGCACTCACACATGCATGCACGCACGCACGCACGCACGCACGCACGCACACACACACATGCTCATTGTCTCGACACCACTCATGAATTTACAGTGCATATGTTGCACAAATGCTTTCCGTGGTAATTGATCCTTGATGATGCCTTCATTTGAGTAGATGTTTGCAGCTGTCCTCTTCCTGTGGCGCTCCTTCCACCCACGTCACTGGAATTGTTTTAGACGTGTCCTTTCCAGAACTGTTATCAAGTTTATGCTAAATGCATGAGCTTCATTTGTTATGGCATTCATGACATTACCATAATGATATCAGTGTTGCCACAATGATTGCTGTGATGTTATTGCCATGACGTTGTGGCTATCATCATATTGCTTCTTAGACTATGACGTTGCCATGACATGAAGTCTATGTCGTCGTCGCCATGACACCAGGGTTGAAAAAAATCATGATTTTTTTAAACAAAAAAATCGGATTTATTTTATTTAAATTTTATTTTTTTATTTTTTTTATTTTAATTTTTTATTTTCAATCTGGTATATAGACATTTATATAGATGTTTATATTTATAAACTCTTTCAAATGTGTTCTATTCAAATCGATTTGAGTAATTGTCTTAACAGAGAGTACATGATTTTTGCTTATATAAAGACATTCATTACACAATGTCCACAAGGCCTCACCCCCTGTAGCTGCATAATCTGTCTTGGAAAGGAAAGCATGCTGTGTGTCTGTGGCTGTAGCAGTGATAATTATTGTTTGCTGAGAGGGTGGATTAGCACCTGACCAGGGCTCTGAGTATTCTAAGGGTCTCCAACCAGACTGCAAACTAGTACAGTATTAAACAATTGTAGCCCAGACTGTATCACTTGAGTCAACATACTGAATTGGTAACAACTAGCACAAGCTCTCAGTGGACTTTAATTCAAGGCTTCTGACTTGAAAAGATACTTCCTCTGGAAGACAAGTTTGTGTGGCTTCACTGCATTCAGAAAGGGAATAGCTCAAACACACACAATGTCATAAAATATTTGACTATCAGGCTATCTGGTGTCAATACAGCTACACAAGTGTGTGCACTTTGTGCTTTTGTATTAAAAAACATACAAAACTTTGTTGATCTCGATGCTTGTAAACAATTATTTGTATTAAATTCATATAAATCAGCGATAAAAAAAATCCAAAGTAATAAAAATCCTAAATCAATGATTTTTTTTTGAGTGATTTAAATCATGATTTAAATCAATGATTTAAATCAGTGATTTAAATAAAATGATTTAAATCAAACAACCCTGCATGACACAAAGTCTGATGTTGCTGCCATGACACGAAGTCTGTGGCATTGTTGCCATGACACGAAGTTTGTGGCATTGTTGCCATGACACGAAGTCTGTGGCATTGTTGCCATGACATGAAGTCCGTGGCATTGTTGCCATGACACTGTTAATGTGAAGTTTGTCATTACATCAGTGCTATAATACCATTGCTATATGACCCTTGTTGCTGTGATACTGGTCCAATGGCATTGTTGCTGTGACACTAGTTCATTGATGTTGCTGGCATGACACTTTCACTATGGAACTTGCCATTACTGTAACTATGACACTGTCATTGTTGCGCAGGTCGTACCAAGAAGTTGAACCAGTTCTTCCACGGCTACCTAGCTGGAGTGAACATCCTCAAAGGCAAGACCGAGAGTGACCGGGTCATCCGCTGCCTCAACAACTGCAAGGAGAAACTGGACTTCCACGGCATGAGCCAGATGACCACTGGAATGGTAGGTGCACTGGCAGTAAAGATATGCTGACATACAAGTCTTGCATAAATTGCAATGCTAAATTGCACTCGCAATGGCTGGTATCGAAATGTTTGGGAGAAAGTGTGCAAAATTTAAAATCATGACATCAGAATTAGCACATTACTAAATAGATTCGTCATAAGGAATGTAAAGTTGTTTTTAATATTAACGGCTGCTTATGTAGTGTGTGTTAAGATATCAGACTAGGTTCCTTGACTAGGCTTTTCATGCTAGGCTTCTCGTATTAGGCTTATTGGACTAGGTTTTATGTGCTAAACTTATCGGACTACCCTAGTAGGCTTATCGGACTAGACTTATCGGACCAGGTTTTGCAGACTAGGGTTATCGGACTAGTCGTCTAGCTAAGCATTTAGAGCTAGGCTTCTCGGACTAGGCTTCTTAGACTAGTCTTCTCAGTCTAGTCTTCTTGGACTAGGCTTCTTAGACTAGTCTTCTCAGTCTAGTCTTCTTGGACTAGGCTTCTCAAACTAGTTTTCCTAGACTTGTTTTATGAAACATGGCTTCTCAGACTAGGCTTCTAGGACTAGATTTCTCAGACTAGTCTTTCTCAACTGAGCTTCTCGGACTTGGCTTCTCAGAATAGGCTTCTCCGATTGGGCTGCCAGATTAATGAAGCTTATCTATCTGCGTTGAAACAATGCACCAGAAAGACTCGCGACCTTTCTACAAAATCTTTTGTTATAAACGTTGCTCAACAGCTGCGGGACTGAGTCGATCCTTGTGTGGATGAGGCCAACTGACATCTCTCTTGATGTCAACATCCCTGCCTGTATCGTAGCCAGTGCAGAGAGTGTGCCAGCCATCAGTTTCGATGTGGTTACTGCCGCGCTGGCACCAACTGGGAACTGCAGCATAAACAGATTAGGTTTCAGAAGACCTTTAACAGCCTAGTCATCAGTTTGGTTGGCAGGCTGGTGCAGACACCATTAATTCTGCAGTTTTTAGAGTCATGGATGCATCAGGCCTGTTAGGGAGATATACCATCTGGTTCACATGTGCCAATTTGCATGGCCTTTTCTCTTAATTAATTAGTCTTGCGTGCATGCGTGCATGTATCGTAGGGGTCAATATTACCACTTTTGGGCATTTTTTCCCCTGGTCCAACTTTCGCGCTTTTTGGACGAAATGTCCCGTTTTTGTTTGTTTTTTTTTCAAAACCAAACAAAATACACAGCAACGTCGACTATTGGTGGCACACACGGCCATTCTGGGTGCATGTTATTTCTTTGGGCCCAGATGATTTTATAGTTTCACGAGTGCGTGTTCACCGCGAACAAGAATGGCACATGAAAATAATGTTTGGTAATTCTGTTGGATAAAGCTATCATTTCTTCTCTTTGTTTTACAACAAATATATTTGTTCAAAGATTACATATGCTGTACTATGATTAATTAGGGAATTTAAACATCAACAGCTGATTTCAGCACCCAAATCACAAATAAGCACAAAGTTTAGATTTATTTTTTCTCTCCAAATATGTTAGCACGTAGCCATGTGCACGCACACACACACACCTGTTAATGCATGCAAGCTGTAGAGAAAGAAGTTATGATGTAACTTTAATGTGACACCTCATTTCTATCGTCCCTGTCTGCAGTCGGTGGAGTTCAACAGCGAGATGACAGAGATCACCCTGAAAGGTCACAACCAGACGAGTCTGGAGGCCCTGTTCAACAGGGTTGGCTACGTGAACGCCCGAGTCTTCCCCACCCCTGGGTACAGGGCACTCACCATCAAGACCGAAGTCAAGTAAGTACCCCCTTTCACACACATGCGCGCACACATGCATGTATGCACACACACCCTTGTGCGTCTAATGTACAACTCGCCCACACATACATGTTAAGTTTAAGAAATGAAAATGCAGGGGATTTATAAGTAAGTATGAGGGGTTTCGGGATATTGGAGAATTGTACATAAATCTAAGTGGCTCGGGATATTGGAGAGTTGTATGGAAATTGGAGGATCTCAGAGTATCAGAGAATTGTGCATAAATAAGAGTATTTTACATCCTCGACACTCATAAAAATTACCACCATATTAGCTTTAGTTCCTGCTACACTGCATATGTACTATTAAATGGTACACTTGCATGTTAATAAACATTTTGCAGTAGACAAATTCTTTGTAAATTAGTCAAATATATAACATGGTTACTGTACAATACAAATTTTTTCTCATTTCAACTCCTGAAATGTATTATGGTATGACAAAAACCCCTTACCTAGCAGGCAGTAGCCGATATATTTGATTCAGGGTTGGCAGGTTTCTTCCCTATAGGGAAAAAACCGTGGTTTTTTCCTGGTTATTTCCGATACGGAAGAAATACCTTTCTTCCCTACTACTGGGAAGAAATGGAAGAAACCCAGAAACCCGGTTTTTGTCAAATTTTTAGTAATATATGTCCAAAATATACAAAATATACATAAAATGTACATAAATATACATAAAATGTATATATAATGATTAATAATGCTTCAACAATAAACATCTGGTGATCAAGCCCAATTACCAGGTGTCACCTACATTGTATAAGTCCCATCAGCTGTTATAATTACTAGCTATTGTTATATGTTTCATTTGACAGATTATGGACTTCTAAAAGTGGCAAACATGTAATTTTATTTCAAAGTGACATTCACTGTTTAAAATATAACACAACACATTGCTACAGCTCTTTGGTGCAGTGGCTTCCTTTCCCCCAGAAACAATAAAGGGTTTTTCAAAAGGTAAAATGGCTTCATTTTTTGCAGTGGCTTCCTATCGAAATACATTTGGGAACACTTTGTTTCTGTGACAGTTGCTGGAAAAGAGTATGCTAAGTGCAAGCTTTGTGACAACCAGCAGCTTCCTAAAGCTTGCCGTCTCAAACTCCATTATGTGAAATGCAGTGCAGCACACCACTTACCAGCAGAAAAAGAGATCCCTGAGCAGCCTATGTCAGTCAAAAGACCGAGATCTCCATCTCCTCCACCAACCAAACGACAGGCTATCTCAATCCAACCAGACATGGACAGTTGTGTTGTGAAGACATGTATGAACACTGTCAGGGGTTGTGTGTTTATTGTATTAAACTATATTATAGTTGCTGACAGTGATGCAATAAAGAATAACACACCTTTATTCCCAGTTTCTTCCTAGTTTCTTCCATTTCTTCCGGGAAGAAAGGTGTTTCTTCCCTTTTTTCCCATGTTTCTTCCCACGGAAGGGAAGAAATACCTTTCTTCCCGGAAGAAAGCCAACCCTGATTTGATTACCCTTGAGCAATTAACATAATATTTACTGGCAGTGGGGAGCGGTGGTCTAATGGTTAGAGCACCCGCCTGTCGATCAAGAGGACGGTGGTTCGATTCTACCTCCGCCGTTTCGATGCTTGGGCAATTTATTTCACCCCACTTTGCCCGTGTCTTTCGGAAGAGACACTAAAAGCTGTTGGTCCAAACTCCTGTGTTAGCTCAAGATTGGGCTGTTTGGAGTATAACTACTTGAGACTTGAGGCAGGGCTAGGACTGAAGTATTTTCTTTTTCTTCAGAATTTGTGATCTTAGGTGATGGAGGCAGTTTTTGATAAAACCTTTTTTCATTGTCTTTTCATTCATAATGTGCTCAATGTGACAATTACCAAGTATATATGAATGTAATAAAACTTGTATATAATGGAGATGTATTGATGGGCAGTATTTGAATTCAATATGCACGTGTGGGTCGTCTAACACATATAAATAACTTCAACAACAGGCAAAAGACAAAGATACTGTTTAGCTAAGTTTCCCTTGTCCACTCTGCACAAAACTTGATTGAAATAACCCCTACTTTACTGGGCGTAAAAGCAGGGGTTGATGATCTTTTGTTAGGCCGCACAAAAATATTTTTGGTTTCATCAGAAATCTGGGAGATTTGTTGTCCCGTCTGGGAGAACAAGAGATTTGATAGATTTCCGGGAGTCTCTCGGCGAATCCGGGAGACTATATATAAACCCACTGTGCTACTTTACCACTCATCCAAGCTGATGGAGTGTAGCCAGACAAACCAAAGGATACGTACATTAATCCAGGCCGTACATGTGACAATAAATGGGTTTGGCGGTAGTTTGTCAGTATTCACATTGACAATGTTTTAGGCTAACACTGGCCTGTTTCACCCCATTTGACAATGTTTTAGGCTAACACTGGCCTGTTACACCCCATTTGACAATGTTTTAGGCTAACACTGGCCTGTTTCACCCCATTTGACAATGTTTTAGGCTAACACTGGCCTGTTTCACCCCATTTGACAATGTTTTAGGCTAACACTGGCCTGTTTCACCCCATTTGAGTGCCATACATAATGTTTGTTGAAAAAGTACAAATTCCCAAATTTTTCTGCGGACTCCTAGATATAAGCAGAGTGGACTCCCACTAATTCCCCATGAAAATCAATACCTGCTCTTAGTACATCGGCACCGTCTAGCCACAACGTGGGAAGCCAGGCGGAAGGACCATAGCCATTTTAAAAGTGACATTTGGACCGAGACACTACATGTCTAGTTCTGTATATTACACTTGCTGATGTTGTATAATTATGCAAAGTAGCTGGAATAAAATAAGCTGGAATAAGTTACATTGTTGTGGTAGCTTTAGCATTTAGGCTAAAGTTTTCTGGAGAACAATGGATGCTCAGTGTAGTGTTGATTCAAATTGCAGTTACATTTATCTATCTTACTATAATCCAGCTAGAGCATGTATGTTACGCTGCTCCTTCTAGACTCTTTGCATCAGTGACCTAAGGAAGGAGACGTGACACACTGTTTCACTCTACTATTAGCCATTCTACGAACAATCGAATTACCTGTTGTGGGTAGTACGTACAATTGTTCCCAATGCTAAGCAAACAGTTACTTGCAATTGTTCACAAAGTCATGCATCTTTTTTATGATTGTTACCAAGTTACGTGCACTGTCACTAAACGCTACTATAACTGCAAGTATTATGTCGCAATTTCGAGAGTTGGATTCCAAGAAGCCATCAAGATATTGACTGGCAGCACCAAGTACCAAGGCATAGATGGATATTTTTGTGTGTCCTGAAAATTGTTTTAATATTGTTATCATTACTCACTCGCAAAGTACAAAGTTATCTCCAATGGAGTGTGGGTATTGTGTTTTTCAATTTTAAAATAAACGCATTTTAAAATGGATCATATTCCAATAAATCTGTTTGTGTCCAGGTGTCCTGGGGGCCAGAAAGTCACTGTAGCAGATGTCAACACCAGGGTGCTGGTGCTGGCAAGAGAGAAGCCGGTGATCACCATCAGCGGCGACGCACACGCCTCATGCTCCGAGCTGCAGCTGGCGCGCGGGCAGGACATCTTCCACTCCATCTCTGTTGTCAGTCGCACCCGCCAGGAGGCGAAGGAAGCAGACAGCAAGGACACAAAGGTCGGTTCTCTGCCCTAGAATCATGCAAAGTTTGTGTTGCTATAGTTATTTACCAGGCTTATGAATTGGAATTGGTTAGATGGATGAATATGCTGAGGAGCTAAGCAAGGTTAATAAGATAAATCTTCAGATGATGGCGAAATGTTGATATAAATATTTCCTGCTGACCTAATGCTAACAGTTACAAACCAGCGCGACCAGTTCTATTTTCGTGTGCAGTGTCATTACATTTTGGTTGTGAGTTGGTTGAAGATGTTTTACCGGCATAGGTGTTGTCCATTGTAGTGGTGTTTGACGTCACCGTATTTTTTTGGTAATTATCACCCAGTATCATGAATCCCTTACACATGGTTTTATGACAATTGCTTATTTACATATGAATATGGTATTTCTCTGTTTATTGTGCGTGCTCATTGTCGTGTCGTGTCGTTGCAGGCAAAAAAGATGGCATCCAAGATGTTTGGAGCGAAGACATCGAAGGAGCAGGTGACAGTATCCAAGACTCAGAGTGACAAGTACAGCCTTGACTCGTGCTCCGTGACGGCCACGACAGCCCTGGCCAAGGACGAGAGGTTCTCACTGCCCACCAACCTGCTACATCAGCTCGGCCTTGACCACACACCCATTGCCGACGGCGTCATGATCACAGGTTAGTGGTTGCCTAGCAACCAGTTGGGTTTTGACGTTTCTTACATTTCATCAATTCCAGTTACAGTTACACATCTATTACAAACAGTTACAGTTACACATCTATTACAAACAGTTACAGTTACACATCTATTACAAACAGTTACAGTTACACATCTATTACAAACAGTTACAGTTACACATCTATTACAAACAGTTACAGTTACACATCTATTACAAACAGTTACAGTTACACATCTATTACAAACAGTTACAGTTACACATCTATTACAAACAGTTACAGTTACACATCTATTACAAACAGTTACAGTTACACATCTATTACAAACAGTTACAGTTACACATCTATTACAAACAGCAATTCCACCTAAAAAATACAATTTCCAACTAAACAAATACCATTTCCTATTATCAGTTCCATATTGAAATAACAGTATGCGAATAGAGCAACCCTGGACATACTCAACGCCAACAATACATCTATTTTAGAGGAGCTTTATTTTATTTCTCCATATCGTGGTACATAATGGCAAAGAATTATGATATAACATATACTTTATTGATTACTTGTAGTGAATAATTTGGGTTAAAAAGTTGCATGATGTAATTGAAAAAGTAATTGAAAATGCCCATTACATTTTCTCCAGTTACTTTTAAAAACAGAACATCAATTTCAATAAAAAGATCCGGAATTGGTGCTTTAATTACAATATAATTGACCCCCAAATCTACTGCCTGTGTGACGAGCCGCGTGTGTCTGTGTCGCAGGCGTGGAGAAAGTGGCCAACTATGAGAGGGTCCTACAAGAGATCCACTACTCTCACAATCAGCCACAGAACATCAACACCCGCAGCTTTGTGGTCGTCTGCTCCGAACTCAACGGCCGCTTCATCAGCAACTCCTTCAAAGTCCAGGTACGTGTCCATCCGCGCTCTGTCCAGCCAGTCTTCGTATTCACGATGGCAGCGTGTGACGTAGTAATCACCCAACACGTGTGCCACACCACATGCATTTGCATGCCTTGCTGAGCGGTTGAAATAGTTTGCAATAAAATGGGCCATACATAATTGATGCGCAACAGAAAGTGCACAAAGCTGATTTTATTATTATATAACAAAGTAAGCAGATAAAGTAGATCGTAAGCTTTAATCGCACAACAGTTGGACGGATAAGATAGATCGTTGCCCTTATCTGATATCTGATGGTATGTTTTATTATACTGATTGTGTTGATATATTTAAATAAATATTACACTTATATCATCCCAAATCTAGTTAAAACCTACTTAAGGCGCTTTACATTAAAATAAAATAATGAAATTAATACAAATTAAATTAATTTAAAAAAATTATTAACTAAGGGGGAGGGGAGTGAATAAAAATGTAATTAATAAAAATAAATACATAATTAAATTAATAAAAAATATGTAATTAAACTTCATGTAATTAAATAATTTACCATCACTCCTGCAGCTGGACGTACTCCACCCGAGCCACCAGCGCGTGCACGTGCCCCAGGTCCAGGTGGACACACAAAGGGCGAACGTCGTCCAGCAGGTCCAGGCCAAGGCCACAGTCAAACACTTCTCTGCCGTGAAGAGTCACAACAGCACTGGTGAGTGGTGCACGTCTTTTTTCGTATGGTACAGCAGCAGGGTTACAGGTGTGTCGTTAGTTGGTCGTTCCACTCAGTTGCATGATCATGGCTGAATACACATCTTGCAGTGTCTTTGATGTGCCATTTGTGCATCTGATGCCCGCGTCGTCCATGCAGAGTTCCGATGCGGTTGATGGTGGTCCACAGCCATCGAGGATGGTCAAACCGGAAGATTCGGTTCTAGGGTCCAGGACAGTATTCTTCGTTCTGATGTCTCTCTTTTCCACTTCTTTTTGTCTGTGATGTTAGTTTGATGGAGGGAGGTTGCTTCGGTCCAGAAAGGCCATCACAAAGTGAGACGTTGCAGTGGTTCTGGGTGGAGGTCATTTAATGTTGCACTGGAACTAATAGAAACTATGCCAGAGATTGATCCCATTTACCTAACCTATATGTATATTTATATATATATATATATATATATATATATATATATATATAGAAACACACCAAAAACTGAACATCAGAAATGACTATATATATATATATACATGTATATATTATATATATATATATACATATATATATACACACACATATATATATACATATATATTTATCTATAGCATCAGTGCACGCCCCCAGACTGGAGAGGGACAGCTGCTCGGCCAATGAAGTCATCCACGTAGAAAACAAAATTCCCCAAACAGTCTTTGAAATTTGCAGTCTGGATATTTTTTTGGGGGGGGACTTTTTTTAGATTTTCCAATTTTTTGTAGACATCTCATTCACCCACTCACTGACTTCCAAACTATTATTGGCTTTTAATTTACAGGTCACCTAAGTGTCCTTGATTTACAAAGATAGACCAGGCGAACACGTCATAGATAGCTATTGCCTCAATATGGAAATTATGATTAAATTTGTTCTTGAACATCCAATTCATCACAGCACGTTGCATCCTGCTTACCTAGCACGATGTCACTGACCATTAGCTAGATTGCATTTGTCTTTTTTCTGCCCAAATTCTATTAAGTATAAATGGCGCCACTGGTTATCCTGATTCGGTGGCCAGTTTTCAATACAAGCCAGTCTTGGGGAATTGCGTTAGTTGGAAACAGCAGTCCTTGCGTCTGGGTTCAGTGTTCCCTCTCCCAGTTCCACCCTCTCCTGGGGTAAGACTAATGTTGTTTTTCAGTTGAAATCCACGTTAAAAAAGATTCTTTTTATAAAAACTGTACACTTAAATTTTTTTTTCCTGTCACCGACCTGCAGTGCTATTTTCGTCAAAACCCTAAAAAAAAATTCAAGAAAATCAACATGGAAGACGTTGCCCATCATTTGTTGCTGAAGCAAACTCGATTCTGTCTTCATACACCGGGATCCTTCTATCACTGACATGTGCATGTTCTGTTAACCAGCAATTAGACATTTTAGCACACTACTGTTACGTTTCCCATTGGTGACCATGTTAACGCACGATTATAAGAAAACGGGATCATAAAAAATTCTGAAACTTCTTACCTGCCTTTGTCATCATCTCATTGATATGCTGATCGAGTTTAGTCAAAGTCGCCTACTTCTAACTTTTTAAAAATGCCTGAACGTGCCATACCCATCAGTGTTTACCAATTTCTGCATGAATTACTACGCACACGCGCCTTGTGGTGAAAAAATTGCCAAAAATCCTTCCGCCTGTTGAAATCATCTAAAAATCCACAGTTATGCTGTCAACATGTTCTACCAGCAAACTTGCCAATGTGCCTGCTCAGATGCAGTTATGTCAGATGATATGATTTTTTTTTATTACGCATATCTAAAATTACTGTGCCCTACATTCATGTGTAACACGCCAGGAAGTGTAACTGAGCCATGATCCCCACAACATGACTGTCATTGTCCTCAAGTTTTGTCGTGTTCCTGTTCAAAAATAGTTTTCCAGGCAGCGAAGAAGGGGATACCATCTCAAAATCACTGGCACTTTATTCGTATGACATGAACACGGAAGTAAATTAATGATCAGTCCCCTCCTGCGGTTGTATACTACCCAGTAGTCCTAAATGTGTAAACAGCACATTCACCAGGTGGCAGCGCAATGCAGGGTATAACAGGGTATTCGCCAGGTGGCAGCACCATACGTGATACACAATGGTATGGACTTCTGGGAGATGATTTATTATGTAATTGTCATTTTGTATACCCAATGAATTTGTGAAGTTTAATTACTCTGTCTTATGTGATTAAATTGAATTTGTATGACGTATTTGAAAGTAAAGGTCTTAAATTCAATTACTTTCATACAAGCAACAGCCAGTATTGTTAATAACAAATTTTTTTAGGCACGTATATCAATGTACTAAGGGGGCTAGCCTTGACACATTACAATTTGATTAAATTCATGACGACCACAGTATTGCTGCTGCCCTCCTCTGTATGTTCACTTAGGCCTGATAAATCTCCCGATAAATATGTTTCCCGTCACATTTTGTGACTCAGCTAGAAATATCAGCCTCTCATAAACATTTGGCAAGAATGTGTTTGCATCCAGATTACAAATCTCAATGTATGTGATCGGTACTAAAAGCTGCTAGAATTTGCTGAATTTTTTATTAATGGCACCATAATCTAGCAGAAATAAGGTTGCATTAATTGATTTAATGTGAAGTTGTGTGCAGTAATTTTCAACATGTTTTTAAACTGTCACTATTTATCGCTGTTTGTCTGGCTATATCCATCATGAAAAATGTTTTCTTAGCAGATAGTGTTGGATTGATAGTAAACACGCTCCATGCATAGAGGCATCGTAAATGCATGCACCACATGCCTCTTTATATATCACTGGCTATACAGATGCATTAAAAAAAGTTGCCTCGTTGCTATGGTAACAGCCACATTCCTCACATAAGTTTCTCAGTTCAAGTTACGTCAAGCTAAGGGCATACCTTGACTTGTTTCTTTGTTTCAGTGACACACAAGAAATATGTGTTATGTACCATACAATGGATTGATATTTACTCCCGTTCTTTGTACACTTCCTGTATGTTTAGGGTAATAAGATGACATTGTACCGAAACATCTGGAATGTTCTAGTAACCATATGTAACTTGTTACCTGCATCAGAAGCAGTTACTCTAACAGTAGACGTCTATTTCCCACGGATCAAAATTATGAAAGAGAAATCTGCATTACTGGGCTAACATGGGAGAAATATCTCATTTCCTGGAATTGAAGTTTGGAAAGAGGGATTTATATTCCTGGAACAAGAATCATGTAACAGGTGCTTTCCTAAAGATACTCTGTTTTGTACTGTTACTAGAATTCTCAGTGTCGGCCGACAAGGTTCACATTCTTTACCTGAGTGTGCAGAGAGACCAAAGAGACTAAATATTCGTTGTGGCTGGTAGCATTACATTACATTACATTACATTACATTACACACATTAAAGGTGCATCTATTAACAAGTTCAACAAGAAGTGAACAAGATCACCATACAAAGCTAAAACCTAGATGGCAAGTGAACAAGGAAGCCATTGGTTTATCGATTGTCCAGCCATTTTTCATCTATGTGTAGCTGGGTTACCTGCCCCTCTGAGATATTTATCAATTTTGTTTTTTAACATATTAACACTTGTAGTTATCACGCAGTCAGTATGTGCCAGGGGTCATTCGTTCCATTCATTTATTCATTATTAGGTGTCAATTCTTAAGCATGTCAATGATACTGTGACCTCATTACACACAGTTATAACTCTCACAGCCCTACAATATACACTGTGGCTGTTGTGTATTGTCCCTGGAAATTTTAAGGTATCAACCATACTTTACAGTGTCACATTTCAGAACCCCCTTCATCACCCCAAGTGGGCCAGCACATCCCTCATAACTCTAAGTGGGCCAGCACCTCGCTCATCACCTCAAATGGGCCAGAACCTCCCTCATCACCCCAAGTGGGCTAGAACCTCCATCATCACCTCAAATGGGCTAGAACCTCCCTCATCACCCCAAGTGGGCCAGAACCCCCATCACCCCAAGTAGGCTAGAACCTCCATCATCACCCCAAATGGGCCAGAACCCCCATCACCCCAAGTAGGCTAGAACCTCCATCATCACCCCAAGTGGGTCAAAACTCCCCTCATCATCCCCAATGGACCAGAACCATAGAGTTGCATTGTTAATCATTCCCCTAGTTTTACTAATAAGTGTTCTATTTATGTCTGATCAGAACTCCCTGATCACCCCCAGTGGGCTGAGGTGGTGAGTTTATACTGGGTGACTGTCCTTGGAAGTAGCCAAGATTGACTACCCTGGTGCTGCAGGCAGCTGCAGGGACTGGGTTGATATTGGCAGGAAGGCTGCACTGAGGGCTAGGTAGAGGGTTGACCTACTGGGAGCCCAGCCACTCCCTGTCAATCAACCCATTGCTGTTGGGAAGTAGCCGGAGATTTACCCAGTGAATCAGAGCTAGGGAAAGGGGCTAGACAGTAGGCAAGCGACAGTGTGGGCGTTTTGAGTCAGAATTGTGAACACAAGAAAGTGTTGGTTGAATTGGTCAAGTTTGTGTCATTGGAACCAGGGAGGATAAGGTGGATTAGTAGCAGAGGAACCAGAGACATCTGTGGAGGACTTTGACTTGCCTGATAACAGCTGCTGGTGGCCAGTTGGTGCTGATTGATGCAGCTGTATTTGTGGACTGCAGCACTGTGACCTGCTGTGTGGAATTACAGAAGGCTTGACTTTGTACCTCTTCCCAGCGTGACTCATTTAACTCATCACTTCGGACTGTCATCCCAATCCCAGTGGAGACAGCCATTTGAGGACAGCAGCAGGGATAGCTGCGCACTTGCGAGGATTTACTCATTTTGTGATCTTTGTCTTTGTTTGGGAAGAATTGTTTTAGAACGGGAAGATGTTGTCTGCACTAGGTAGGTTGTTCTTGATCCGTTGTTTGGAAAGAATTTTTTGAAACGGAATATGTCGTTCAGGCTGTTTAGGTCACAAGTAAATTTAACCCTTATTAATTATAGGGGCCTACAGGATAGTCCTGATTGTTTAGTAACAAACACTGTGGTTCAGCAAACACTGCAGTAATGATAATATATATTCTTATCAGGTTCACAGTGTCAGAGTTTATTTAATTGAACTATTGAATTCAGATCCAGATGTGGACATATATGGGCTTTGGGCTGATTGGTTCTGGTGACTGTGATTACACTTGATGATTGGGTTCTAGGTTTTTTTAGTTCTCTGCCTGGTGACCTTTATGGTCAAGGAGTGTGCACCAGAAGATTTGTCATAAAAGCAGCTTTCTGACATTTGCTGTTGTGACGCATTTGCTTTTCCGTCTGGATGATGGGTACCGGTAATTACTAACTATATCATCTGTCTGCTCTATGTGCAGTATGAGGTCATTGTCGATTACTTGAATATCCTGTTGCATCAAATTGACTCCTATACTAAGTACTGTGTATAGTAACATCCCCCTTCATTGTACAGCGTTATATGAATACATCACAGTGACTGAGTTTAAGATTTTTTCCTTGTAGTCCTCTGAACATAATATTATCTAGAATGTCAGATTCAAGAGCTTGTCCACATTTTTACAACCCACGACCTAACAGTGGTTAATTTTCCTTAGATGCAGGGGTTTTAATTTCTTTTTTATGTTATTTTGTCGTTACAGAGACAACATTTGCATTTCTATTGGATCAACCTGACACAAAATATTCCCTTTAATTAAGTCACAATGAATTAATCAGAAAAGTTACAGTTTAGAAAGACCATCGGTTGTTTTCAAATAGTGTTTGTGAAGAAACCTCTCTGAAGGTACCACCCCAACGTCAACTGTTTGATTTAGCCGTTTGTGTAACACTAATTTACTGATAACACCTACTGTTTATACATACACAGTATCTGTTGTGGGACTCAAAGTCCAGTGCTTCTGCCTCCTGACCTACGCTCTTGTAAACAACGCATTTATTTGATAAACAACAGTTCAAACCACTACCATAGAAACTCTGTGACTCATGCAATTTCATTGAAATGCAAATCTGATAATCGTAATTATAAAATCAGAATTAAGCAGGCTGCTTGAGACTATTGCGCCAGCTACTCTAAGTCGACCGCCACAATCCTTTGTGTTTATGGCAGTTGATTTAAAGTAGCTAGCGCAACAGCTGGCATGTTGAACGTGCAGCAAATGTGTGATCAATTCAAAAAACAATATGATCTATGGCATTTTATAATTTATTATCCTTTAAAAATAAGTAAAAAATTCAGTTCAGCTTCTTTTGGACCTAAATTTTAGTGAAATATTTGTTTACGTAATGTTGGGTTCATTGCTATTGAAAGACATTTTGTGACAATATTACAAGCCAAATTTTAAGATAAATGTAATATGGACTGCTGTTAGTGGCTCCAATGATGCAAGATTTTCGAAAAATATGATGGATCCATTGATCCTGAGAAACACAAATGATGCTTGGCCTAGCCCAGGAAGGGCCTGACTGCTTCCAGCCTGGTGTGCCAGTAGTCAAGTAGACATTCCTCTAATTCCACAGATTACTGCCTCCGACTGGTAGCCAAGTCTGCTACTTCAGCTTGGGAACATGTACTAATAGTGAGCCAGGAGTCCTGTTACACTACATCGGGTGTTGATATATATATAGTTAGTGCTGCTGATGTAGTAGGCTTCCTCTGGGCTCTGACAGCTAGCTGGTTTTACTGGACGATTTAGTTAAGTAGTGTTGAGTTTATTGTAGATGTTTATCCCCCTCGCCCACAATTACGTCTTTTCCCCATCTCCTCTATCACTGACTACCCCAGTCTTTTTCCCACATTTGTAATCGGTCCAGATCCCAGCAGTTTTCTGACAAACATTTTAGGTTTCCCATTTCCCTGAAGTCATTCCAGGTGAGACGTTCAAAGAGGCAAGGTAAATGGATGCCCCCCCAAATCTGGGCTTTGTTCTTGGTTTCCGGGGACACCAGCCATGTGAGATCATTTGGGACTGGTCAGTACTGTGGGTAATTTGTGATGGCATTGGGAATCCAGGACACAATCCCATGTAGTTTAAAATCTCACAGGACAAAATCCCTCAATGTCAAAAGTGGACATCTTGTTCAAGTGATTGTTGTGTTGCTTTGTTGCTTGTAGTATCATAGCTGACCAAGGAAGCCACTACTGCCATAATTAGGAAGGGAAATGAATTATCAGTGCAAAATGTCTGTAAAACTAGAAAACACAGGAAGTAAAAATAACTATTCTTTTTTTATTTTGTCCACTTTTCTCATTGCGCGATTTTGTCCATAGGGATTATGTCCTGCCGGATTTTGAACTGTGGGAATATGTCCGGATACTCGATGCTAGGAGTTTATGTCCAGGACAGGATGTTTAGTAAATGTTAGTCACAATTTTGAAAGTGATGGTGATTATACTACAATCAGCTATTATTTTGTTGTGAAGTCCGCGTGTACGAGCCCTAAAGCATAGACACCTGGCACCCTGAAACTTGTTGTGAAGTCCGCGTGTACGAGCCCTAAAGCATAGACACCTGGCACCCTGAAACTTGTTAGCACAAGGATCATATTCGTGTGATATTTATTTCCCCTGTCGCTTTTTATTGTGCTGCAAGTGGTGGTAAACAGCTGGTGTGCGCGCAAGTATCAGTGATGTATTTGTGAGAAACGGTGGGGTGGTTCAATCAACGTTTTATTTAAGGATGTCACAGCTACATAAACAGGTGTTTCTCTTTGTTAGTTACCGTTTATAGCTTGCTGTTATTTTTTTTTCCAGAAATTCACTGTATAAAATTTGGCCATTTGGTTTTAGGAAAACACATCAGCACAAATAAACGAACATTGCAAAAACGGACTTGAAGCAGTGATTATTGAGCAGGGCAGCAATAACAGGAAATGTACATCCAAAGTTGTTATGGCATTCCAGATGTTTCTGCGAAGGCTATGAAAGGGTTAACTGGATGAGTATTTTAGTGGTGATTGAATTCTGCACGGTTTAATCAACCTCACGTCTAACCTTTCCTGCAGGCTTCCATCTCCTCCAGTTTAATCATAACAGATTTCATCTGTTGTAATTTCTTTCCTGCACATAACATTTTTCACTAGGACTTTTTCTCTGCATAGGCAGTTGTTATAATTCTAAACATATCCAGTGTTGACTGTTTTGCTTTCCTGCTTGTCTGATTAAGTTACCAACCAGATTCTAGGAAATCTCTTGGTATATCCACAGTATAGTTTTTCACTTGGGATAGGGGCTTTTGTGGAGGATATCCAGTGACATATATTGAGCAGCCAGTTTCTGTTGACATTGTCAAGGTGAGTGCGAAGAAGATGTGTACTGCCACTACCGCTCTCATGATATCTCTTTGCCTACTCATCTAGTGGATGATTCTGATTGCTGTGGCATGGATTATTTGAAATGTTTCTGGAATGTTTTGGGATGATCCCTAGGGTGCAGGGACTGAGTAACCTGGGTTAGTTGAGAGGAAACTATAGCCAGGCAGAGATTAGCCACAGTTAATTAACTGTAATGGTAGTTCCCCAGTGGCTGGGTGAAAGTTTCATAAGCTTGCACTAGTCTCACACCGATTGGGCTCTGTCCTGAAGAAACCAACTCCCAGAAAATATACTGGTATTCATTAATGTTATCATTAAACTGAAATACATTAAATATGTCTTCAATGGATGCATATGCGTCCGATTCACCATTCTCATAAGAGAATGTCCTCATCAGAGAATGTCCTCATCAGAGAATGTTCTCATAAGAGAATGTCCTCATCAGAGAATGTTCTCATAAGAGAATGTCCTCATCAGAGAATGTTCTCATAAGAGAATGTTCTCATAAGTGAATGTGTAGAGGTCCCATTGTAAGTAGTTGTACTGTACACATGGATACTTTAAGTATATTTGCAATCATTCTCACTGGCACCCTCTGTCACTATTCATCTAACTTCAGCCGCCCCACCCAAACCCTTACCAGACCGGCAGCTGGTGGTAGGTTTCTACGTACTGCTGGCTAGACTGACAAGAACCCCCCCCCCACTAGCAAACCGGATGTTTTCTCCGTTTTGTTTTTCATGACACAGACAGGTGTTAGCTGAATGAAACAACAGGTAGCAGCACCAGTGCTGGGGTTTGAACCAAGACTACCTAACCCAAGCATAGGTTTTTACCCCTGAAAAATTTATTCATCAAATTAGCACTTTAACCATTTACACCCCACATGCACCCATGTTTTTTTTCCACACTGTATCTGCTGTAGTAAATGGCTGTAGAAGTTGTGTCAGCTTCTGGATAGATATAAAAGAAAAACGAACTGATTCCTCCATATCTTAGCTATGAATCGTGGGTATAATTATTGACATGTGGTTGTATGTTTGAGTTTTTCGTGGTTTAAGTTGTACACAAGGAAATAATTTGGGACTGTCCCAGGGTGACTAAAATGGGAAGGTTGCTGTATTACTGGGGTGACTGTAAAGCGAGGTTCCACTGAAGTACCTAACTGATAACATTCAACAAAAAAAGAAAGAGAAAACGGAGCCAAGGAACATGTCAGAAGACTTGGGTGTAGAACCGTAGATGTAAACATGTTGTTATGACTCGGCAAATCTTAATTAGTTTTCAATGAGTTTTCCCTTCTTCAATGTAATATTTAATGAAGGCTAATGTCACACTCTTAATCATGAGGACAGGAGTTCAGATCTTCCTGCCATTTGATAGCATGGGCAATTTCATTCACTCCAAATTGCCTCAGTTCAGTCAGCTGTAGAATTGAGTTATATATGAGCAAATGGTATTCATGCAGAAATTGCTGCATGGCTGAATACTTCCCACAGAAGTCAAGTTGCTGTTGGAATGTCTGCGGGGGGGAGGGGGGGTGACAAAATGTAAAGTGCTTTGAATAGTGCTAAGGACGGCACACAGCCCTACACAAGAACTGACCTGTCTCACTGTATGTGTAAATGGTTCTGTGTTTGTGTGATTCCAGCTGTGGGCACAGTCGTGATCGTCGTGATCTGTATTGGCTTCCTGCTCGCCGTCATCGGGATCGGAGTGATGAGGATCCGTGCCACCCAGAACCAGGGCCGCGAGGCAGGCATGGACGAGAAACAGGAGATGGAATGGGATAACTCCGCCCTCACCATCACCGTCAACCCCATGGAGGACCAGGTGGGTGCCGCGGGAATTTACCCAGGTCTCAGGAATGGAACTGTCTTTAAAAATGTTCATTTTAAGGAAAGGTCTTAAATTTGATTTCGCCACGCTCGGCCTATGTGGTATGCATGATTATGCAGCCAACTGCAAAATATTATAGGATTATGAAATTCTTTTTTATTTACTAGACCCCCAACTCGCATTTTTAGATTGCCCCAAAACAGTTGAAAAGTCCGCTTCAGAAGTATTAATAGTATATCAATAATTATTTTGGTCAGGCAGAATAACATCAACATGGCTGCCAGATAAAAAATGTGAATTATTATGTGAGACTAACAAATGAGCACATTTCACTGGGAACACTGATAAAGGTAAATATGTTAATATTTGTTATGTAGTGTGCCATTTTGAAATGTGTGGGTTTGGTGAACAATGTTTGAGTGTAACTGGAAAGACCATTAAATTTTAGAAGTTACCATTTATTTTGGAAGAATTACTAACATACTTGGACTGTAGCCTAGAATATTACTATGTCACGTGAGATATTTTGGGGTCGTAGATGAATAATTGGGTTAGTGGGACACAGTGACTAGTGGGACACAGTGGCTAGTGGGACACAGTGGCTAGTGGGACACAGTGGCTAGAGTGCTGCACTGTCTGTAGAGATGACCAGGGTCCGAGTCTATCTGCTGCCATTTAAAAAACCTGGCAATTTCGATCACCTCATTTTGCCTCAATACTCTGTATCAATGAGTACCTCGCAATAGACAGTGATGGAATTATAAGAATGAACAGCTTTGGCGCAGCAGTTGCAGCATGCCTGGATGCTACAGTAGAAATTGAAATGGTGTTTGTGTGAACATGTCTGCTGGGGGCTGTAACACGTTCTTAGCAACAAATGTTACGCTTTCGTGCCCTAACAAACGAATGTTGGAGGGGTGTGGTTCGCATGGTAGAAACTGAATGCGTTGCGTAGCCTTTACATTCGTTCTCTCAGGAAACTGCTGAAATGTTAGAACAATGTTTTCACAAGGGGAGCAGAAGCGACATAACAAGGTGCATGTTTATGTTTGACAGGGAGCGTATGACGACTCACAGGACACCTGTCTGAAGTGTGACGACAGTGACACCGACGACGATGACTCCGTGTGTTACCATGACGATGCGGAGAGCTCTGAAGAAGAGGAGGCCGTAAAGGTGAAGAGAGACCTCGAGTGGGACGACTCGACACTGAGCTTCTAGAGGCGTCATCTAGTGATCACGAGTGTTGTAGACATCCCCAACTACACAGCGGACATTTTTCTTATGGAAACATCAAAATGGGGCAGGTTTATTTGAACCACGCATAGAACACTACGCAAGTAGTTGCACTGGTTGTGAGCAGAAATAGGTTTTACAAAATTACTGACAACCAGTATGAAATTAAGTTAGCACGGAACGCTTGAGATTGTGTCTTCGGGACGTGACAGACTGGCAAGGCATGAAACTGAGCCGTCGGTTTTGATTGGTTCGGGCGAATGTATTCATTTTAAGAATGCATAGTGGTGACCGATTTTACAGAAGATAGCGTGCACCTTAGCCATGTGGCTGTAGGTACGATGACCCCGATATCATTGTGTTTGACAAATTATGAAATTGATGTATCTTTACTGTAATTTAATCGAAGCAGTCGCGTAAGATTATATAATGATGTTGTTAAGAAGTCTATCTACTATATTTATGGTTATTTCTGGATGTGGGAATTCGCCCAAACATTGAACGAACCGTTATGTTTTGTAGTGATATGGTATTCAGTATACATGGAAATGTCACCAAATTCGACACAAATCAAAATCCACACTGATTGAACATAAGAACATCTACGGTCACGTACACAGTAGTAATGGGAGTTAATTATGTGTATTTTTGTAGTCCAATATTAAGATTAAGAATCTTGAATTTGATCATAATTGTGTTCATTAAATAAACAACACAAGACTGAATGAAAATGTCTGTGTATAAACTTTTATACCCGTAATCATAAAATCCTTGTGAAAACAAATTGGGAATTCAAAGTATTGAACAACTGAAACTTGAAGGAGTATTGTATCACTACCTGTGGGTGTTCTAACATTCTCGTGAAAATGTTGAGGTTACGCGAACGACACCAGTGGATGTGTTTTTATCTTCATTGTACATGATAGAACAAATACACATTTTGGGGGATATTCTGTAGAGAAAAGACTACACAAAATAATGTCTAAAAACTAAATTACAAATGATAAATGTAATAAATTTATGTGCGATCATGTCAAAGCGAAGTGTTGCTGTGAATAACGTACGTTGCAATATCCGTAATTGCTTTTCTGAATATTTGCTGATTTAAATGGACCAAGCAAGACGAGTAAAACTAATATTTGTGATGTATATCTGCTGGTGCCACAAAGTGCATTGTTTGATGAGAGATTAAGATTTATGGAGAGGAGAGCATAGTTAATTGATTAATTAATCGCATAATGTATTAATACTTAGTATACGTCATCGATTCCATGTTTCACCCGTCTGCTAACATGTTGCGCTGCACAAATAAGATGTATGATATCGTGACATTCCGCTTTCCGGTGGATGGTTTGTGCAGTTGCTGTAGAGCGTTGTTGAACTGTGTATTTGTTTGTAATATTTAGCTCTTCCTCTAGGTTTGCCAAATAGCTAGTGTCAATAACGAAGATCGAAGTAGCCAGATTCATGTACATGGCTGCCACGATAGGAAGTGTACAAGCTGGATGTGAAATAGTGTTATTGTGGTACAGTCGAACTAGCGTACTTAGCATAGATTCAGTGACTCCTTTACTAATGGGTGGCGGGATGGCCAATCTTGACCGCTAGCCTGCGCAAAAAACGACGAGAAACAAAACATGCTTTATTTCAGTTACGAGATGATAGAGCAATGTCATTTCTGTTGAAAAAATTTTAACAGTCCCATCATGCGATAAATTATTTTACAAACAATGTGTTCATCAGAACGTGCTGGCAATGAAATGTTAGAGAGCAGAAAGTATGACTGGCTGTAGTAGTTGTATTAGTGTTGATAGTAATCTGCTTTACTGGTGCCTACTGACTGTTGTTTAATCGTATTTACACGCCGCTTAAACTCACTCTCACACAAACCATGTATACATATATAGCAGAGAGTCGCATCGAAGTCGATGCGAATGTTTAGGATTTGTGGTTGAAGAAATTATATGACTGGAACAAAGGTGGGCGTGGCTGTGGTAGTGATTGTCTCCAGTAGGTGGAGCTAGTTGATTCTTACCGTATCATACCTAATAGCAAGTATGCTCTCGTAGGGAGCACCAGTTTGAAAAGTAATGTTTTCGATGTAGATTCATGAATAAAATCATTATTAACAAACGTTTCATATATATATATAAAATGTTATACATACAAGAAAAATCGGTTTTGGCACCTGACATTTTAATCAAAGCATTATTTTACAAAGTTAATGTTAAACACGCGTTTCATGCATTTGCATGGCATGTCTTTTAGGTGTGATACGGTATGTTACAATGTGGTGCCACAAAGCTGGTTCACTCTTAAAAATGCCAGGGTGGGATCGACCCTCGGGTGGATTTTCTAAGTGTACTGATTTGGCTTTTTGTCTGTATTTGTCAGATCCAGATTAGCTGTCCTTCAAACTGTAGTTGGAGATATGTTGCATTGCATTTTGAATGGGAACCTGAGTAACACCTGTTGTAACGTCTACTGTGTAAGCCAGTTACATTTGATGGGTACCTGGGTAACACCTGTTGTAACGTCTACTGTGTAAGCCAGTTACATTTGATGGGTATGCGAATACAAAATAAATAGATATTCCACAGCGAAAGCCACGTTTGTCGACTTCAGTTTAGTTTTCACATGGATGGCTGATGAATGATATACAGATGCATGTTCAGCAGTAGTACATGTTCAAGATTGAAACTCTGCCTGAAAGCAGACTTGGGTCAGTTTTGCATTACATCAATTCCAATTACACAAATACCCAATTACACACCATTTACAAATTCCACCTCAAAAATACCAATTCCAATTATCAGTTCCACATCAAAATAAAAGCATGTGAACAGTGCACCCATAGTTTGACTATGCAGGCATAGACGTACTCGATGCCAAAATATAACATCTATTATAAAGCAGCTTTATTTAATTCCTGCATATTATGGTGCATAATGGCAAAGTTATATGATATACACAACATATTATATTTTATCGATTATCTGTAGCAAATAATTTCAGTTAAAAAGTTACTTGATGTAATTGAAAGCATTTTCATAAATTCCAATTACTTAAAAACAAAACTACAATTCTAGAATTGGCATTTCAATTGCAATGTAATTTGCCCCAAGTCTGCTAGAGAGGAGGATTTAAACAATTTGATCATCCCCATGAGTAGGTACCTGGGTAGGCAAACATGTTCACCCTCTGATCTATACTGATATGATTTTAAAATGTACTACCTGGTACTCTAACTTTGATGTTACATGTGTATAATGGTTTCACCTGAAATACTACAGGCACAGTACACTACAACAGTTTTGCTCCCATCCGTAAATGTGTGGAGCCTGTCCATGAGGTATTCATTCATCTATCAACCCACCCATGGACAACTGCCACCATATTTTTCTGCATGCTCCAAGCTTGCAGCCTTTGTCTGGCCCCAAATGGGTTCACCCTATGGCCATGCCGGGCTTGCATCACTTCTAACTGAAGTCGTCCAATATTAACAAATGCAAAGAGACATGTTTCTAATTATTGTTAGCAGCATCAAGGGGTGCGGCAAAGATCTGGACCAAGGTTAGTAGCCCATTAGTTTACTATGCACTGGCACAAAATATTAAGACAAAGGTGGTCATTACCAATTGCCCCCCAAGAATGCAACTGGTCCAGACACTCCAAACTGGTTGTCTGGACTTAGCACTTATGTAGGACAAAGGAGGCATTGCTTCAAACTGGTCTAGTGTGTCTCTACAGGCATGCAGCTGCCTGCTAGTTTGGTTACAACTGGCATCCATTGCCTTAGTCTAGTGTCAAAGCCTGTCACCCATCCAGCTATGGGAGGTCACCCAAAAGTGGGCCGACAATGGCTGCTGTCGATGCCAATGATTTCATTTCCGATATTATGTAAGTTCACCAACATTTTAACTGCAAATAGACCAATGTACATGTGTGTGCGTGCTTGCAACATGCTTGCGTGTGTCAAACTGTCAGTCAACCTTCGGTTGGCAATAATATACTTTTCCTTCACTGCTATTAAATCTTGTCCGCACTGGCAGCTGCTGTTCCTGTATTCTATAAATACAATTCCACGAGTAACGCTGCATCATATCAAGATGAGAAAGGGTTAAATAATGTCATTCACAGTAGCACAGCTGGCAGATTGATATGCTGAAAAAAGAATCTGATAGCTAGTGTTAACCTATAGGCGAAAATAGTTGATTCTTTAATTAGTGAATGGATTCCACTTGCCATCTGCAACTTATTGCTATGGGCAGCCATCTTAATTACACTTAGAGCTTTATGCAATGTCTTTATCATAGAGAAATATTTGTACAGCCAGAGGCCTGCCAATGTGGAACTATATTAACTTATGACACTATAACTCCAATAAACACTCATAGATACCACAAAACAAATGCGCTAAACTGTGCAATAAAACAAAAGTAGTTATGAACATCATTTAATGTGGGCCTAAAATAATACATGTCAACAACTGTTATTTGGACACATTTATTATGAGTGGATACATCCAAGTTATCTAGAACAGTGGCTTCTGTTACCATCTTTTTTCAGCAAAACCAAAGACGACCACCATTAAATAGTGGCATAAAGAGCGTAATGTAAGTTTCATATTAAATCCTGCAAAAACGTCTTCTTAGAATAAAATACAATAGCAATCTTGCTTGCAAAGTTCTCAGCGATTATACCTACTACGAAACTACGAGTCACTTTTAACAGAGAACGACTTGTAGTTTACAGTGATGCGATTAAGTTACAAGATGCCACGAACCTCCCAAACGAATACTATAATAAATAAAACTGCATGGTGGTCACTGAAAAATTATAACATGATGCACTGTTGGTGCAGTGATGACTAATTAACTCACTGAATCACCAATACCTCTTTTAGGGCCGGTGTACAGGTCATCACATAACTATTAAATATTACTTAATTGCCTACAGCCCATTTCCATAAATAAGCTTGAAGCAAATACACAGTTCTTCTACCTGTTATAACGTACTAGTAGATCTCAGTCAAATAATCGACTTGAGTGACTAAAACCCCAATGTCTCCACCCTGGGGAGATTCCTAATCAATTGTAGCGACGGTACGAAAGAAAATTCTACAACATGTACATTAATTAGTCTACCGGTACACAAGAATCAGAATCAGTTACGGAAATATGGTACTTCCTTCACACATGAATACTAGATGTCTTATCTTGCTCACAGAATCAGTGGTTTAAAATTATATATAACGGCAATATACAACTAGATAATAACTAACAGATTCTAGGAACATGGTTCATCTTAACCTGCACTACATTATCAAACAATACTTCTCAAAATCATTCTTGCAGAAAGTCATTTCGAAACCCACAACTTTCCGTTCAGACAGTTGCGCCCTCTGCTGGCAGCAATTGCTCAACGAATCTATCGGAACACCGACGAATGCTTTTAGGACTGAAAGCCATAGCACACCACTTACTGTGAAAACGAGTATGCTCTGAACTTCGGTGAAATATTTTAGCGCACGTTAACGATACATTGTACAGTTTAAGCACAAAACTTATATGTAATTCAGACCTGCATAAAACAGGTCTCATTGGTTTTGAATGATCTGGAATGTGGCACAGTAAGAACAAGTGTGGTTGGTTAATATCGGCAATATGCACAATACAACAACAGCGAAGTTAGAATTCAACGATCCACGGAGATACAGTTAAAAGCCACAATTACTTTACAATTACCAAATCAATAGCCAATGAAGCGACGATGAGCAATGGGTACGATTATCGATTTTCATTACAGGAAGCTCTTATATGTCGGCCACAATTATTGCACATGCATATCACATGACAGACGTAAATGTAAATATTTACAATGTAGCAGACAACTTCTGTCGACGTGTCACGTGAACTGTAAGCATTCATTTACAGTGTAAACGGTTATAGCGATGTAATTCAAAATGGTGCTACTGACGTAAATTGCTGTCGAGACAAGCCATGGGGCTGCCGAAGCGATTCTAGGTACAAAGTGAACCGTAATATCAGGGGACACAGTGTGCTTTGCTAGAGCGCAACCAAGTTCGCAGTTTCTGTAGCCAATATCCTCAAGGGTGTAGATTCACGTGGCAGGAAATACATGACGCGTCATTGACTGACATCACTGAAATGCTAATCTACTGTCATTACATACACCGACACAATGACGTAATAATATCAGATGTCTGTCACCGTGACAATTGTTACTATGGTACTGGGACTTGTCAAAACAAAGTTTATTCATCACAGAAGCTGACATCGCCAGGGCTAATGCGGTGTTCAACGAGGTGTGCCTGTATGCTGTCCACGACCAGCGACGCTACGCAACCTTCAAAGCCTTGGTAATAGGAATCGGGCAGACCGTAGAGGGGACTCCTGCTGCCACCTAGGTGATAAATCACAAACAACATTGAAGTAATAAAAGCAGACCTTTGACATACAGTAAAACAACGTACATGTCATGACATTTTTTGCAGCGTTTAAATTATTAATCGAGTAGAAGATTCTCAAAAGGGAGCAATCTTCAAATTTCGAAATACCATCATCATCCGAATAGGCATTCTCACTAAGCATCAAGGCTGTTTCTTTGGCACATTCATCGTGAATTTCAGTCTTTCAAGTCTTTCAAGTTTGAATCCTAAATGACGTTCACAACCTTAGCAAAGTACTAGCTGTTATTAAAATGTGTAAGTCTAAAATATTGCACTATGCATCCCTGGTGCCAGAGCAAGAATATTCCCAGGACACGTACCCAGCCAGAGGTAGCCGTCTGTGTCAAGTTGCGTCGCTCCTTGATTTGCCACCTTTGACACTGGGATGCTACCATCGACCGAAAGTGTCCCTTTCCTTTTGTCCCTGTAGATGGCAGCACAATAGTTATAAGTTTGAAATGTATTCCTTCGTTCCAGAAACCTGATGGAAGCAACTCAATTTCTCATTTTGTGTACCTAGGAATACATTTTAAATGTCAACATATTTCTAGCACAGTATATTCTATTGTATCTGCAATCATTTGTAATCGACTACACAATACCATGTACTTGTGTAATCAAACATTTGTACAGTGCTGTAAATATAATCACAATTATAATAATGTCCCATTATCATTGTAATCAATCTATCAATATTTTTTGTAATCACACTAGTTCGGTCAAAATTTTCAGCCAGTTCTGTGAAAATATAATGTAGTTCCATTTTAGATGTCTTGAATTTACAAGCACTTTACTCAATACAAACAATATTGCAATCGTAATTGTAGTCAAATTGTGCAACTGAAACCAAAATAATGCACTGATCAATGTGATTATAATACATCTTGGCGTGCTGAAATGAGAATCTAAACTTTGTAAATTAGTCTAACATTGACTGTACCTAGGTAATTAAAATAATCACTGTGTTATATTGGTTGTGATAAAGTATGTCTAATATTGGAAAATTAACTAACGTCTGTGGCTTCTTACCTGTTGAAGAGTAGTTTGTGCCATTTTCCGTCATTGACCTTCATCTGTGACCTAATTACCAACAGTTTGGTTGGGCTTTCTTTGCCGAGGTTATAGGTAACCTCAACATAGCCGTCGTTGAGGGCGACTGCGAGGTAGTCGCCAAGCAGATTGTTCGACTTGTGTTGCAGCAACAAGAGTCCATCTAGTGATTCGGTGCGGAACTTCAGCTCAAACTTGTTAGTTTTCTGACCACGTTGTCTGTAAGGCAGAGAAAGCTGTTGAATGTTTTTTGTGGGGAAATGTAACTAGTAGATTCCTCTGATCATGGTGCTGAGGTACAGTTGAAAAAGGAACCAAACTACAGTTGGATGTCTAGTTTGTGAACATTATACTGATTTGTGCTATTATAGATTTAACAAGATTGCCACCAAAAGCAGAAAAAACTGAAATGGCAAGTGGACAAGGAAGTCATTGGTTTATCTAGAGTCCAACAATTATTCATCTATATGTAACCCGCCCATATTTGGAAATTTTGTTTTAAAATGTATTCATGCTGCTAGCATTTACGCAATCAGTAAATAATTTGTCCTATTCATTTATCGTCCTTTGTGAGAATGAGTACTTTCTGATCTAGTGTTCCTTCATTAACGTTACTGAAGTGAAAAAAATACATCTATTATAACCATTTCATAACCATTTCATAACCATTCAATATCTTAAAACTTTGATGTCCACCAAGCAAGAAGAAATTTAAATTGTTATTATTCCAGCATATTTGGTAAACTGTCACGATTAATTAATAATTAACTAAGTACTGTTCTTTCCTAACCTGAATAAACTGACCTTTTTGTGACCCTGTTGGGGTATTTGTAGTGGATGCGACCATTGAACGACACTGGTCTGTTTGTGCTCTGTCTCGAGGCTACTGCTGAAACCAAGGAGCGAAACAATTCAGCAAATCCATTACTAAGTATATGCTTACACGAAAAGCCTATAATTTAATATTTTATTTTACAATTGTTGATACAGTTATGTACCAGTATCCTCCAGGGTTCAATTTGATAATGATTTCATAAAATCACATCCATGACTTTCAACATTCATATACGCTGAATTTTTTGTGAATTTTGCATTTCAAATGAAACCTAAAACCACTGTATTTTAATAAAATACAAACATAATGGGGCTCAAAAGTTCATGGTTAAAACTTGTGGCTCCCATAAGATAACTGCACAATTTATATCTGGCCAACACAACCCAGATTAACAAACTAAAAAGACCCCATAAAACATTTACCGTATTCAACCTAATAAGTGGGCTTGAAAAATTTTTTTACCATGGAAAATGTCAAGGAATCTGTTCTTATAAGCGAACACTAACAATTAGGTAACTGTTTAACACTAGTGGTGTCATTTGGTGACTTGTGTAGAACAACTGAAAAGTGGTGCCAACAGTTTAACACCAGGTGGTGACACTTTTCACTTGTTCCACACTAGTTAAATTACAATAATTATGGATCCTGTTGATTAAAAAAGGGGGTGTACACGGTATATTTGTTCAGCACTGCACTCAGGTGCTGTGTGAAGTTGCCCCACTTACCAGCTGCCTCACACGTGTTGCCAGCAAAGCCACTCGGACAGTCACAGATGAAGTCATTTAAATACGGCAAACATTTGCCGTTGTTCTTGCATGGGCCATTGCCTTCAGGACATGGTGGACCAAGGTACTGGTCAATGTTTCTAGTGGACAGTGACTGCTTAACCAGACCCTCAAGCAATTGGCCATTCTCGTAGATCTGTACACAATAAACCAATAGATTACAGCATTATTTCACTGTTTAAACTATCATAATTTTCCATGTATAATATGCATTTTTTTGGTCAGACCAAATACGCAGTAATCAGGAACTTTATGTTGGCCTAAATTATCTACGTTGCTAAATGACAATTAATACCTCATTTTTTTTCTATGTCAATGCATTCATTCAATCATTCCACATACAAAAAACATATAATCTCTAAAAAAAAAATAGTTTTTGCGCACTTTTGCAATCCAAATTGCACAGCAGGGCGAGTGATAGTATAAGCTGCTCAACAGAACACAGAAGACACTAATGCAACAGCGTTGCCAACGCGACGCTACTTGGACCAAAAAGGTACACTTGGCAAACGGACACTCTAAACCGTGCTTCAACTAAACTATTGGAAGTGGGGAAATTGGGGGTTGATGCTAAAAAGTAGGGGTGTATATTATACATGATAATATAGGAATTATGTCACAGATCTGAGCAAAAAGTCTGCAATAAATACATCAAATTCATAGAAAATATTTTATGTCAGAAGTATTTTGGGCTACACCAAAGAACATTGTAAAGTAAAACCACAGAGTAAAGTTTCAGTGAAGGGCTAGTATTAGTAATGGCATAAGTGACAGTAGTGACATCTAGTGATTGATTTACCAACTACTAGGAGTGATTAATGGGGCTAGTTTGACTATTGCAATAGTAATGCGATAGTTCCATAACTATTGTGATAGTATCATGGAATAGCGTATAGCCCAGAAAGCATTTCTAAACCCTAATTGATGAGTGGAGTGATTGTTTGGCCTTGGAGGCAGTTGTTTCAAAAAATGGTTAAACCAGGACTGACGCTGCACTGATTGACGATTGTTGATGTTAGGATAATCATAAGTAAAATTAACAAATAAAGTTTAAAAAGCATGTTTACAAAGAGTATCACAGTGACATAAGTAGCCCTACTGAATTATTTTGCCAACTATCATTACTACCGATAGTTCAATGTACTACCGACGATAATTATCGTTAGTTAAATTTAATATCGACAGTATTGTACCGTCACACTGACTACAGCAATACATCAGTAGTTACACCCACACCAACTATGCCATGAATCAGTAGTAGTGATTTATCGCAGATGTCACCAGTAATGGAGATGAATGGATCATTGAGTAGCATGTGTGTGCGTGCGTGCGTGCGTGCGTGCGTGCGTGCGTGCGTGCAGGCGTGTCATTACAGAGCCACACTGCGCACTCACTCGTTGAACGGCTCCGCGCAGTCCAGTTGTCACCCCAGACTTGGGCTTGTAGACTCCCGTGTAACCGCCAACAAATATATTCTTTGGCAAGTTGAGCTCCTTTAATGTACCCTGCAACAAAACAGACAGGCAGGTTGTTGGCAGGTGCACATAAATTAAACACATATATGTGTTGTGGTCGTGACGAGGAAGAAGTATATTTAAAATAAACACAAATATTTAGAGGAATTGACCACATCATATCCCTCCAGAAATATTTATCTTACACTTTGCTGCAGTGAGACAGTGCCAAAGTATAGTCAGCCTGTGATTATTCCTCGACAAAAGAACAAACCCAAGACAAGACAAGACAAGTTTTGGCATTTTGTGTTTCACAAACATCTCATCCTACAGTTGTAGCTTCGCCGATTAAAAAACTGCCTGACCTTGGATTGTCCTTTTAGTGGTTCACCACCATTTATGACCATCGTGCCATGTGTGTTGGTGCGTGTAATCTCCACCTGGTGCCAAACGTTGAGAGGAATGCGTTCGTTGCTCCTGTAACAAATAAAATTTACAACTTTAGTAAATGTATCGCATCAGGACTTCTCAAACAATACTCAGGCCTGCCACTGTTTTGTTGACATCCACATTTTTGACTTGAAATTATACATAAAGCATTTGGCATAACATTTTTCTTTGGTAAATTGGCCAATAATATTCCTATTCCAATCAAGTGTCGCCATCTATGAATCTACAAAATCTGCTAGGTTTCACTGGAAATCTGCCTTGCATCAAAGTATTTGTGCTTCGGTCAAAAAATTCTAATGTGTCACTCACGTGATGTTGGCGATACCACTGCCAAGGTCAAAGGTGAACTGAAGGTAACCTTTGACCAGATTCAATGCAAGGAAGTCTCCTTTGTTGGAGGCAACTTTGTCCATTTCCTGGCTGCTGTACAGCAGCACACCTATCAATAAACACAAGATAGTTGACTTGACTTATAACAAAGTTAACGCAGACCCAAGCAGTACATAGTAAACATAAATATATATGCTATAATTTAGTTACTGCAAAACTGAATGTTTATTCCAAGTTTGCACTGCATCCTGTATTGTAGGAGGCCGTATCGTAAAAAGGACATAGACAAGCTAGAAAGAATACAACGAAGAGCAACTAAAATGATTCCAGAATTGAGAGACATTAGTTACGAAAGCTGCTTATTACAATGTGGTTTTACAACACTAGAGACCAGGAGACTAAGAGGAGACCAAATAGAAGTGTTTAAAATAGTGAATGGTTATGAGGATGTTGACAGGAATATGTTCTTCAAACTTAAAGAAGGCAGTAGAACCAGAGGACACAAAGCAGCATAAGTTAAGGAGCAGTGTAGGTTGGACATGAGAAAGTACTCTTTCTCACAGAGGGTGATCATTGAATGGAACAAACTGCCAAATGATTGTGTTAATGCTAGTAGTGTGAATATGTTTAAAAATAGAATTGACAGATATCTGATAAGGGCGGGCTACACATAGATGAGAAAATTGTTGGACTCTCGATAAGCCAATGTCTTCCTTGTCCACTTGCCATCTGGAACTTGTTGTTTGGGATGGCAATCTTGTTAAATCTTGTTAAATCCCCTAAAATCTTATCACAAGTTGCCTCGTAAGCTCTGTAACATTTAATTTAGGATTAATCTGTGCTTGTGTGTGTGTGGACCAGATCACAAGTATCGGGGAGAATTTATTAATTTACACTTATCAAATAAAAATATTTAAAGACAGCACTCTCTCAATGTTTGTTATTTAGCATATAATTAGTAGAACTCTCAGTATAGTGTTATATGTTATCACTATAATACACAAAAATGGTTCATAATACCAAGCATACAGTTAGCTCTATAGACAAATAAATTAATGCAAAATTATCCGATGAAAACAATCATACAATTGTTGAATCAGGAAACTACATCAAATACGCACTACAATGGATCATTGTAACTTAATTAAGTACTGCTGGGATAATTAAATGTAATTCACAACCTACCGTCTAGTTGTGTGGCAAGGAACCAGATCTCGTATCCAAGGGAACGACCTACATGACTGTTGACCTTGAGCTGCAGGTACGAATTGCCCTTGAACTGCGGCACTGTCACATCCAAGATGGCTGCTACAATCAAATACATGTTGACTTCAACCTCCCTCCTTGCTCATTTAGCCCACAGCGAATCAAGTTCAACGATGTTCAGATCTGTAGTTTGTGAATAGTTTAAGTAATATGTGCAGTCAGTTCAATAAAAGAATACATGCTTTTGTTAAGATCATCAAAAGAATTGATATTAATCATTAGATTGGGTAACTTGTGAAAAGGAAAGCCTTATGTCATTGTTATGTATATACAAGGAGCTACTTTTGCTTTTTTGTTGAATTTCAACTGGGTCCAGTTGAAAATAATTTAACAGTTTGTCGAATGATTTCAAACAAACGAACTAGCATGTCGTAGGGAGGGAGGGAGGGAGGGAGAGTGGGAGGGAGGGAGGGGATTTATTAAGATCAAACCATGAACATAAGAATACAGTTGTAATATATGACAACTGCGACTAAAATGTTGATTGATCCATGGAGACCTGCACTAAGATATGAAACATAGCTGGCGTACAGGCCACCATGACAGTTATATACAGTTACTTATACTTAGTTAATAACTATCACTGATATTATAAATAATAATAATTGCATGCATGCATTTCAGCACTACATTGGCACAGGCACAAATTGATTTATTTATTTTGATTCATAACCCATTTTTAACAATTAAATAATTCAGTAGAGGTATTTGTCCCAAATATTTCCAATCAGAATCATTGGTTAATTGTTTACTGCACAGTAATACTAAAATCTGGCACTCTCAATTCTGCGTTTATCATTGCATAGTTTGTTTGAACAAACCACACTTTGTATATCTGCATATACAGGAACAGTAAATATTACTCCCAAGTCATATTCAAGGAGTAATGATGAAAGGTTGCTTACCTCGCTCGCACATGTCACCAGTGCGCTCTGGTGGACAGGAACAAAAGTATTCGCCCTCTGGTAGGGCGATACAGGTGCCACTCGCCTCGCAAGGGTTCTCACGGCAAGGATCAACTGACGAGTCCCTGCTCTCACACTGATTACCTGCAATTATTCATTCATATCGGTAATAATAATCCATAACAATTAAACTTCTAATGATTTATCTGTACTTGCATAACATGTTACAGTAAAAGTTGAAGACAGTGTTTGATTTTGTGTCTTGTTTCAGTGGTGCATAGTTTTGAGTATTTAAAAAGTAATCAACAAAAATGCACGCATGCACACACACACATGCATGCATGCATGCAAGGAAACTAAAAACAGATAATTGACGCATGTTGATATGTTGAGTTCAAGTAGGGAGCAGTAGAAGGCAATGAAACAGCAGTGCGTGCACAGCTGGACATGCATGCATGTAGACAGGAGTGCGTGCATGGCTAGACATGCATGCATGTAGACAGGAGTGCATACACGGCTGGACATGCATGCATGTAGACAGGAGTGTGTGCACTGCTGGACAAGCATGCATGTAAATAGCAGTGCGTGCACGGCTGGACATGCATGCATGTGGACAGGATTGTGTGCATGGCTGGACATGCACGTATGTAGACAGGATTGTTTGCACGGCTGGACATGCATGCATGTAGACAGCAGTGTGTGCATGGCTGGACATGCATGCATGTAGACAGGAGTGCTTGCATGGCTGCACATGCATGCATGTAGACAGGATTGTTTGCACGGCTGGACATGCATGCATGTAGACAGGAGTGTGCACGGCTGGACATGCATGCAAGTAGACAGGAGTGCTTGCATGTCTGCACATGCATGCATGTAGACAGCAGTGTTTGCATGGCTGGTCATGCATGCATGTAGACAGCAGTGTGTGCACGGCTGGACATGCATGCATGTAGACAGGAGTGTGCATGGCTGGACATGCATGCATGTAGACAGGAGTTTGCATGGCTGGACATGCATGCATGTAGACAGCAGTGTGTGCACGGCTGGACATGCATGCATGTAGACAGGAGTGTGCATGGCTGGACATGCATGCATGTAGACAGGAGTTTGCATGGCTGGACATGCATGCATGTAGACAGGAGTGTTTGCATGGCTGCAAATGCATGCATGTAGATAGGAGTGTGTGCATGGCTGGACATGCACTCATGCAGACAAGAGTGCATGCGTGGCTTGACATGCATGCATGCAGACGTTAGACACAGGTGAGGCACACACACCTGTGTATTCGTCGAGACATTGGCACATAAAGTCAGTCCGCCCAGTAACAATGCAAGTGCCACCGTTGTTACACGGAAGACTACGGCACGGATTATCAACGCAATCAGCTACAACAACGCACTTCACTCATGTCAATGTCATTTAGAGGTCATGGTGGTCACATGGCCAGTGTTTGTCCAATTATGTTGTCAGTGTTAGTCCAACAAGTTTTCAAAGAATAAGGGTTCTGTCTTGCCAAGCATTGTTATTGAGAAAGTAAAAACACACCCACATTTAATGTTAGTAAGCACTGCAGTTGGTTTTAAAGCTATGCTAGCCACAGAATTTAAATCCCCAAGATATAACCTCAATAGCGTCTATATTACTTCTTAAAGATTAACATAAAGGTCATTATTATTATGATAAAATAAATGCGATGTATCTCAATTCTGAGTTCATTTATAAGTAATTTCTTTATACACAAAACATATCTATTTAATTTCTTTTATTGTCATACAGTAACGCATCAGGATTAGTTAATTATATTCCATTGCATTCCAATTATGTGAAAAGTAATTTAAGGGAAACCACAAAACTTAAATATTGTTGGTATTTTAAGCAACACTTTTGTTCAGACTTTATCAAACACTTGTGTTAATGATTCAAACACCCTTACATCTACTTTTTGACCAGTAATGGCAGTATAGTTATAAAAGCAATGCAAACGCCACCAACTACAGAACTAAACAAGCAACAAATAAAATACAAGACCAGGTATAATTTATGTACTGCCTTAGACAAATGCAGGCAGTTATTTGAATGTCAAAATGACACTTATAATTGTTTTCTTCAGAAATTTACATTTTAATAAGTTGTCATAAATGAATGAATCTCCTTGTTTCAAAATATGACACACACATTTATATATACAAAACAGAGACAGAAAAATATATGTAAACAATCACGCAATGCACACAAAGTATATCTGGTCATAAAACTGTAAAGTTGTAGCGATGTGTACCAATATCAACGATGCGAGTGATGTCGCCTGAATCCGGGTAGATGAGATTGTAGTCTTTGATGGTCTTGCTCATTCCCATCTTCAGTGAGATGATGCAGCCAACAAGGCCAGCTTCCGTACCCACATCTCTGATGACACTGGTGGCAAACAACAATTGGATGAGATCAATATTATGAACACAGCGTTGGTAAAACAAAATTTTAAAGGCTATTTTCTGTAAACATTATATCTCATTAGACCAAGAGCTGATTTCATAGTACCAAACACACATTTAATACTAGCCGATTATACTAAAAAATAACCAAAATAACAACAACAGACTGACTTATTTTATTTATTATATATTTATTATATTATATTTGATATTATTATATTATATACTATTTTAAAATACAATTTGTACCCCCATTCATCACTGGCAGTAAAATCCAGAAAAGATTTTTTACAAAATTGTGCATAAATAATATCCAGCAATTTTTACTTGTTGCTCAATTTAACCATATTTTATCTTCCATCCGAGTTCAAGCATTGGTCCGTTACAATTAGCTGCAGATTAGTCAACTTTTTAAAGCTTTTCTACTAGCGCCATCTGGTGAGAAGATCTAATCTAAGACTAACATACAAAACACATACAAAACATTTGAGTAATAGAGTAATAATTTCAAGTAAGAGTAAAAATATACAAACAAGGAAACTTACTCCTTGTTGATGTCAGGCACGTAGCCCAGGTAGACCGGCTGGGCAAGGTTGAGGGATTTCAGGGATCCAGAGCTCATTCCAACCACTTCGGTCTCATCGTCCAACTTCAACAGGCCCTCCTTCCCAAAGCGCTGCGCCTTCACCCGGTGAATTTGGTTCAAGGTCACTGTCTCCTTGGACTTCAAGGTCAATGCACCACTTCCAAGGTCGAAACTAAGATTAAAAAAATTGTAGGTTAATTATTATTATTACTAAAATGAATAAACCGGCATGTATTCAGGACAAGCACGTTCATAGGTGCAAAATACACGCAATCATAAAAATAATAAATGTATGATATTATAGTTAAAGATATATATATATATATATATATATATGGTTTTTGGACAGCTCAGAATTACTGCTCTTATGTGTTCAAATACATATGGCCAATACTGCACATAAATGAAAGTATAATTTAAATAAAAAAATTTTTATTAATTCAACACCAAATGTTGTGATTTTACATTCTTATAACATAATTAGTCTACTCTATTTGACCTGAAGAGATCTCAACGCAAAAACATACATACATTCTGTCTACGAGAAACAGAATTTAAAAAACATTCAGTTGTTCTTCAAGGTAAAAGACAGTAAGCTGTTGTTAAAGAAGTTAATTTGCAAGTGTCTGATAAGAATGCGATAAAAATACACTTCTGGTTGACCTTAAAACTATCATCAGGACTCAACACAATGCAAATATTTTGGACCAGTCTTACAAAACATAAACCGTACAAGTACCTGAATATTACATGACCGTTCTGTATGGCGAGAGAAATAAAGTCTCCCTGGCCAGCCTTCAGCTGAGCGCTATACAGAAGGATCCCGTCATTGTTGTTTGTGCTGAACTTCATCTCTATGGCAACCTCTCGGTTGACATTGCTTAGTTTCTTCAGTTCGATGTAGGAATGACCGGAGAATGATGGAACTGTATACCTCAGGAGCGGCACTACAAAGCAATTCCATCTATTTAAAAAAAGTAAAGGTGTGTTCTTAAAGGTACATTCTTATATAGTTCGTATCCAGTCCTTGGGACTGTTCAGGGCATTTTACATTTCACCCCTGGCAGACCTGTTCATTCCAACGCCAACGCTACTTCTCTGGGAAGCATTCAGCCATGCTGCAATTACTGCACAAAGACTATTTGTTCACACATCCTGTCTGTAGCCAGGTTCTCATTTATTTATGAACTAATACAACGTGGGGTGAACGAAATTGCCAAAGCTTCGATATGGCAGCAAGAGGATTTGAACACGGGTTCTCTTGAATGAGAGTCCGATGTTCTAACCACTATGCCACCACGCCCACAAAACTATTTTGCGTGTGCTTATATCTGAACTAGTACGTCACGACATTGTACATGGCTACTTTTCAGCAATGCATTATTATAGTATCCAACAGAATGGCAATCTACAAGTAAAAATTGTATCCAAGCAGTAAAGATTATTTATTTTAAATAAATTTTGCCATTTATTCATATTATAACTGACTGATCAATCAGCTGACTGATTAATGAGGACAACCTTTAATTCCCGAGGTGGCAGTCTTGCCCAAAGCATATTTTTTTATTATAAAAAAGTGCTACAAAATAATAAAAATAGCATTAAAATGTTACATTATCTCAGGCGAATGAAAACTTCATGGCATGCCGCTGATGTGTTATTTGATCTAATGATGTTACAATTCTATAGACAATACTATCCACCATCTTCTATTCAACAGTAAACTTTAAAAAAAACCTATACTCACACTGAGCCACTGGTTTATAAAAATACTTCAGCTGAAAATGTTTACATTTTAGTTCACATACAACTCACCAGGGGTAGTGTTTTCTGGCATCATTGCTGTAATAAACCAGAATATGAATAGATTACAAAAAAGTCATATTGCTCAGTGGTAATCTAGTATAATAAATACAACTGTCAAAATCAGTTTGCGAAGCATATAATTTTCCACTAAATAAGTGCACTTTTAATATGTAATCATAACCAGTTTGTCTTTGTTCAAATATGGTATATTCATACTTTATGTTGTTGCATATTGTATTCTAAATTACGTTTATTATTCCTCATAATATAAAAAAGCAAACAAGACTGCATTCAAGTAACAACATAGCCTTAATTTGTTATTCAATTTATCATAATTAATACATAATTACATATTGTCCCACACATAAATTAATATTCTGTATGTTATTACTTCAACTTTAAACATAACCACAATTGTGACAACTATTTTAATTACTTGTTTAAAATCTGCTATAATTCAATCTTCAGGTTGCTTGAAGAAAATTTATACAATTGAAACAGAAAACATTATTGCCACATCCTGAATATCAAAGGACAGAATTCCACCCAACCACACATAGAGAAAGGAAGCCAGCTAGGTGCACACAAATGGTCTTACTGAATTATCTACCACACGCCATGCATCAAATGGTGAATAAGGACACAAAATCTTCCTCTAGGGTCGTGTTACAAACTACTAATCCCCAGACGCACTATTTCTAGGAGTGTATTAATTGAAAAACCTCTGCTATGTTATTATTGCACATTAACACGAGTTGTGTTTTTTCTCACAACGTGCCTACAATCATGCGGAAGTGTGGATGGAATCGAAGCCGTTGTGTGGGCGTGGGGGTGCTAGAAAGACTTGTGAGTGAATCCCAGTACACCGTGAACTCAGAATATAACCCGGTGCAAAATCATTGTGAATAAAACGAAATGGATTCAAGAAAACAATCGCCGTGAATGTTGAGTCTCTATCAAGGTTTTCGTACATGTGCAGCTACAGTATTTGGTGCATGAAGCTTTGTGCGGGTCAATTTTTTAACAGTGCGTTTGTGTGTGCTCCAGGTATGAAGGCTCTCTCGTATTATCACTCACCCCCTTGGTCTCCTAACATGGCATTATAGGGGTCAAATTCTGAAACAAGACCAGGCTGTCATATATACACAACGCCAAGCAGCAGCTGTACGTCAGCCACATAGCAACAGCCAGCGAGCATAAGGCACAACACAATCACAGTTAGCGCTACTTAGTAGACATCAGACTCATGCGACCCATGCTCAGCTAGTCCTGCAAGAGAGGCATACAAACATATGTCAGCATCCAGTGAATCAGCAGAATATTGAACATTTTAAATCACAAAAACCACCAATCGTTTCAATTAATTTTCACACAGAATAGTTATATTAAAAGATATCCATTGAAGTTAAATTTTTTGGGCACAGCAGTGAAATGAGTCGTCAGTTTTGTATTGCAGCCAAACTACGTGCAGCAGTTTTAACTTTAAATAATATTTTTCATCAAATGTGGCATCTGTTCCAAATTCGCTGATTTGTTCATTATTATCTCTAATCCATCTAGATCGAACCGACACATTTTTGTACTTTTCGAGTTAGTAATAATACTTGGTTGATGAGTTCAGGGGCCCTTCACCAGAAGACATCAGCAAGTAGTAGAGAGAAGTCTAAGCACACTTTCCACATAGACAAACACACACACACACGCGCGTATATATTTAGACAAAGCTTTTATCAGCTGACGCAATTCGTGCATCGAACCCGATGAAAGACTTTGTTTAAATCCGTCTAAAAGAAAACCGTTGAGTCTGAGAGTGTTAATGCAAACAAATTGTTTCAGGAGAGTGGGCACGCGAGGATTGGTCTCTGTCCACACCAGACTTACTTGTCACCAGATCAAAATCAGGAGTTAACGTAGTGAAAACGATTTCTGAAATCCAATTTAGAACAGAAGACATAAAGACATGGCGACCAGAAACAACGCAACATCCAGGTAAATAACATACATAACTACAAAGCATGTTGATAGAAGCACACTGTTATTTCTTCGGACAGAAAACGTTGTCAACATAAAAGCTCCTCCAGTGATAGGTCTGACAACCGCTTTAGGCTTTCAATAAAAAACGTTAACTATTTATTCAGAAACAATCCTAAAGATTTTATCTGATCAGGCATTATGTGCTCGTACTCTATGGCCTGATAAAAAATAGTCAGGAAGAAATAATAAAAGTGAGAGCATAACTATTGCCAATTTAACTAACACAATTATGAATGATTAATTATCATACTTATATTAAAACGAAAATGATACAATCAATAATACAGATAATCGACTGGAGGCGTTTTTATGTGTGTACATAAGACATGGGCGCCTAAGAGAACCGAGGCCGTCTCTAGCCACACATAGCAACTTGTAACATTGCACTGGCTGCAGTTTACCTATGACACCAATTATGTCTGCGGCAGTGTTCAAAAGCAAGACATATTTTATGATACATATAGAACAACAGTCGGCATTACAAGTGTATAAATACTATTCAATACTGAATGAAGCAGCAAAGAACAACAGAAACCTCCAATTTAAAAATATCAGTCTAGTTTAAAATATAATATATATTTTTTACTAGTTTGCACAAACTTGTTAATCACTGTTTTTGCAAGTATCTTAAACACACTGTAAGCACAGCAATTATTCCTTTCAATATCTAGAAAGAAAAATACGTCAAAGAAGGGTGCCAGTATTGACATTTAATATATGCATCTAATAGCTCAAGTGATACACGTTCAAGCAACAGGTGCAGTAAAAATACATTATTATCAAAGCATCATCAAGGGTATCTGCCAACGTGAAGCACCCTTTAAAAGTAGTATGCAGGTAAGCATCTCACTGTGAGTTTGTTCTAATGTGAAGCTCAGCCTTCGCTTAGTACGACAAGCAAAAGCACAATCCTTCTTCCATATAAAACAGTGACAAACTGTTGACATACATAACCCAATGACACAGGCCAAATGAAATAAAGTTACACACATAATTTATTCCGACAAAAGGTAAAGGGATTTAAAAAACTGATGACTTATATACAGAAATACAGAGACGGTTTAATGCTGTCCACCAAAACGCTAGGTTAGAAGCCTTGTATTAAACAGAGTTGTGATGTTTAATATTAATTTTCTTAATTAATCTTAATTGTTATGTTACCACTAACAAGAAACCAGTGGAAACACCTTTGGAAATACCATGCATCAAGATTAAATGGATTAACAGCAGACAGACAGGATCATAATCCCTGTAACAGCCACCAAAGATGCAATTAACAATTCACACACTTAATTAAGACGGCAAAGGTCATTAAATGGGTAGACATGATGAGAAGACAGTGGCATACCTCTGCAGGCTCGGTTGTTTCTGCTGGCTTCGTACTGATCCTCACACATACAGATGCCCGACTTACAGTAACTGTTGGCCACAATACAGTCGTCCTTCACGTGGCAGAAGTCACCCAACACGCCTATAACACACCAAGATAATACAAATCAACCAATGCAACTACAGTACACAAGATAACGCACATCTATTAATAAAATAATGACTAAATATTGCAAACTTCATAGATTACCACATGATCCTGGACTAATCCCAACATAATATATTTCTCGTTCATAAACAAATATTTAGGTATACTCTTGATGACACCATTACAATCTTGTAACAATGACTTACAATCACAAATTCAAACCCATGCATATAAAAGCCACACACAACATAAAAACTACAAGTATTATTACTTGAGTTTTTGGCAAACTTTGCAGCAAGCAGAGACTTAAATGACAAGACCAGTGACTGACCCCCTGCGTCGCTACATCCAGACAGGAAGCTGTATTTTGTATCTCCTACCATAGAGAGGTTTCGGTGTGGTCACCGCGGCAGTGGTGGTCACATGACGTGTTGTCTTTCGTTGCCGCAGTGGACGTGGCGTAGGCCGGGAGCTTCCTGCAGTAAACACAGGTGCTTACAATAAAATATAATAATAAACTTTTTTATATTTTTTCGATAAACCTGATAAAATATACATTTTATCTTCTGGTGATGATGCCATGAATTGTCTTGTGTTGTAGGAATATTACTATATGTACTGTATTGCTATGTCGAAATGTGGGCTCTGGGAGCATTGTGTCCAGGCAGCTTTGTATGAGGCTCAGCCACAGGCTTGGCATATGTTACAGGGTCCACATTTCATGGTCTTAATCGGAATAATGTGCCATTAGGCATACTCTTAATAAACGTAATTCATTTGGCCTTTTCATATCTTCACATCTGGCTTGCATTGTTGATTGCATAATATATATATATATATATATATATATATATATATATATATATATATATATACATATATATATATATGGACTTTTTTGTCTGAAATAAACATTTATTATAGTATGCAAAGGCAGTTTATGTAAACACACTGATTGTTTGAATAGTGTTTAATCACTACAGTAAGTAATGATAAAAATATTGTCATCCAAAACTTTATATTATTAAATTTCTACTAAAATAATCAAACTAGAATCCAGTGCAAGATTGAAACGGAGAACATAATTGACCTCGGATACATGAACCAATATATGTTTTCTATGTCTGACCTGCATTTGCCAAGCTCAATGAAGATAAGTCAAATTGGAGGAGAGACGAAGAAAGAGAAAACATTTGAGAAAGGAAGAAGATGAGAATCTTTATCTGATCCGTAACTGGTGGACAAATAATTAAGAAAACTATTCCCTATAATAAATAAAAATAGTAAAATATTTACATACAGTATACCACCGCAATCACCTAAAGCAATAAAACAACTAACTAAAAGTATACATGAAATTAAATAACTAAAATAGTAAATTAAATTAAGGTTAATTCACCTAAATGCATACTTTGAATTAAATAGTTAAAATGATAAATACAATTAAATTAAATTAAGGGCAATACAACTAAAATATATACATGGAATAAAATAATAATTTAAATTAAGGGCAATAAAACTAAAAGCATACATGGATTTAAATAATTAAATAAATAAATTAAACTAATGCATACACTGAAATAAATAATAAAAATAATAAATTACATAAATAAAGTTAAGGCTGGTAAACTTATGTGAAAGCTGGACTGTATCACACAGCGAGAATTAAATAAAATATATGTTGTGGGTAAAAATAGATATAAACATTAACCAGGGTGAAAACAGTGCACACTGCTCAATGCCACAAACAGGTGACCTATTGCGACAGATGTTCAAGGTTGACCTACTGCGACAGATGCCCTCGTATGCCATAGAGATCTCCTTCTGTAGGCGACAGGAGAACAGTCGTAACTGACAGGCGGAGCCGTACGTCTGTCCATCTGTCCCGCACACCATGACTGTCTTCCTGTCCGTCGGACAGCTGCCAACACACACACACTCTGCCCGTCCGTCCGTCACTTGGCATTGGGCGCGGAAGTGACATTTGACCCCGTAGCATGAGGTCAGCAGGGCGGTGTCGCCTGGTGGCAACAAAACAATCATCGTCAAATGGCTCTGGGGGAAACTTATCTTTTGTTTTGTTTCTTGCATGGTTACCTGCTCTCCTTAACTCTGAATGTTTTTGCTCATATTGTTTCAGACACATTTTATGAATAATTTAACCTATCTGGTATCCATTACAACACGCTAGCTCATTTGTACAAATTTCTTAGTTAGACTTGGTGAAATAATCGGACAAACTATTAAATTATTTTTTTACCAGATCTGGCGAACAAATTGTAAAATTAGAGCAGCTCTATATACTATGACGTAAGACTATTCACACTTTTGCAAATTACCCAATCAAATGAAAAACAATGTCTAATGAAACAGCATGACATACAAGAACGTTCGTCCACTAAAATTAATGGCAGTGTTTTGATTGGCTCACCAGAACAACCTCGTGGCCCAAGCTGTTTGCCGTTCTCACACAAGTTGCACTTCTGTCCGGTAATCTCGCTCTTGCAAACGCATCGTCCCGTCATCTGTTCGCAGTCGTCTCGCACGGACCCGAAGATGTTGCACCCACACGCTGCAACAAAGACCCCTCTCATACGGCAAGCAGTCAACAAATTAAGAAATTAATAAGGAAACATGCCCCACATGAAATTAAACGTTTTGAAGAAATTACTCAAAATATCTTTCTGATCTGATATCCGATAGCTTTGTATGCTTACTATCAATAAAGTACACGTTTATGACAATTACATCTCTAAATAATTTTTATTCATGGATAAAGCATGGCACTATCATGTATTCAATTTTGTTATTCAATCTTTGATCTGACTAACGAAATGGTTTTCACTTAATTTTAAACGTCCTACCAAATGTCTGAATGCAGTAAATCACCCCTGTATTTAACTTAATTCACCAAAAAGACCGTGTTCAATGCCACTTAGGAAAGGTATTCACCAATACAAAAGCATCAGCAATGGGTGTTCCAATGAATCGTCGAATTATACATTCTATAGTTCATCGACAGTGCCACCTATATCTTACATTTCAACCAATCTGTGAAAGCAGACCCCCAGCTTTCCACTAATCCCTGTTACTGGACCAGCGTCTCTGTCCCACATAAAGACTTACGTATGCAGCCTGAGTTTCCGTCAGCAATCCGTGGCAGACCCCAGAACCCAGGTTCACATCGGTCGCAGTGGCGACCTCCGACCCCAGGTTTACAGGTACACTGCTGCGTTTGTGGGTCACATGTCATTCCGTATGACCCCAAGGGGTTGCAGCGACACACACCTGAAGGTAAGGGGAATTTATTCCTGTTTTCTAACTCTAATGAAAACATAATTATTAAATTCTCAGCACAACCGCCAGGTCTTTTCCGCCATTTCCAATAAATTTAATTGGAAACCTTTTTTGACACATATAATTATTAAATTTATCAGTACAACCACCAGATATCCTCCTCCATTGCCAACAAATTTAACTGGAAACCATTTTTTGCCACATAAAATAAATTTACTTCTTAATTACATTAATTTACGTGGTTCCAAATATGACCTTTCTCTGCTCAGTGTAAAGATAATTCTATAAATAAGACAAGATCTCTCAGGAACATTTAGTTATAAGAATATTAAATGATACACAACACTGAAATGGAAACACAGGCAATGGCTAACAGTGTGAAACATTAATAATGCTCATTAGCAAAAAGCGTGTTATTGCAAATATAAGTGCACCTACACCGCTGAATATTAAGTTGTTACAACCACATGAAAAATAAACAAATAAATATACACGTTGTTTCTTACACACACTGTAACAGTTCAACAATTATGCAGACAAAGGTGACAATGCATCTTGTTCCCATGAATAGCATCTTCCTCTCAAGACTTTCTACAAACCTATGTCAGAAACGGTTGTAAAATAAACTAGAACAGTATATTTAGAAATGGTTGCATAGAAAAATTAATACAATATATCTACAAATGGTTGTAAAATCAAATTAGAATAATATAATATTAACAAATGTAATAAAGACATTCAACTGTTACGAAATGACTGACATATTAATACCTCAAACAGCAAAATGTTCAACACTTAATATTGACATTAGAAAGATTTATTATCTATACAAAACTAGATGAGACATAACAAATATGGATGCACTACAGAAATATCTACCAATGCCACACGTCACACAAAACATTAACTTGTTACCTTTACCTTGTACACCATTACACTACTACATGCACTACGTCTACAGCTCTACTACATATTCTTACTTCCAATATGTTTTCTCATGCCAAAATATTAATTATATTGTGCACTTGAAATACAAGTCGAAAGCAGTAAGCCACACACTCTAAAATAGTGCGCACCTAGCGACACTTCTTGGCGCACTGTCACTTTTACTGCATAATTACTAGTAAAAGTGACGCTACTACTGCATGCACTATGGCGGTGCACTACAATTCTCGGTGCACTGTCATGTCACTCACTTGGGCAGCCCGCCCCCTTTGGTCCGGGGGCAGCTGTTTTGTTGTCAGGGCAACAGCCATGTCTGCTCTCAACGCAGTTCCTGATTGGTTGGTCTGGAACGCCAATAAATTCATGGGTGGACTCAAGTGTTTTAAAGTGAAACAAAAGTCATGGTTTTGGGGCTATGCACCTAAAAGAGATAATAAAAACTAACCACGTGCAACTAAAATCAAGAATATCACGTCAGTGGTTTACTCAGAATGTGTTCTAAAAGTGGTGGATTCCGGTCATTTCTCCAGTTGACTGAGCACCGACACCAGTGAGAAACCAGCTATGAGCACATGCACAGTTCTATGAAAACTGGGTAACCTAGACTATTGTGACATATTAAGGGAGGTTGGCATACACAGGACCAACGCAGTCTCAAACATACACGTTATTTTGTCAGAAAGAGGACTAGTTTAGTAGACAAAGGCCAAAATATGTTACATAAGGTGAGTTTGGATGCAAGCAGCATAGCCATATCATATCGTATTGGCAAATATAGGAATAGGTGTATATAAATATATCTTCATTTGACGAGCAAATTTTGCTACTTAGAAATTAGATGTAGGGTTATCTAACTATACTTGATACACAGTGATGTTTAATGTAATAAAATAGCATAATATAACAATATTAGTCCTGAAAATAAGTCACTTGCACTGCTTTATTGGCTATGCCATGCTACGATATGAAGACAGCATTCTGGGGATAAAATATTCCATCCACTCATTGTGACAGGTTATCTGATTTTTCTACGCATACGCAGTTACATCAGTCATCATAATCAGATCCAGCTCTAGTGCGATATCCGCTCAATCTCAACACAACAGGAGATCAGTCAAACCTGCTTAAGCGACCACCTGCACTGAACGACCACCTGTCACTAACGAACACAGTCAACTCCTCCTTTCATGAGAGTTTCACATTACCTGCATTAAGCAGCCACCTGTATCAAGAGACCATTTTTCGACCATCCATTGATTGGTTGCTTAACACAGGTTTGACTGTAGTTCATCCCTTCCCTAGGATCTGCATGTCCCTACTTGTCTGCTTTTTGTAAGCCATTCCCAAATGGGCTGGACAGCCCGTATGATGTAGCATCATAAAAATAACACAATAAAATTTTTGAGAGTATCCCTGCTACACACACCTTCGCGACAGCATCGTGTGATGGTCCCCACTTTGTGGCAGTAGCTTCCAGCCGGACACATGTTCTGTCCCACATCACAGCTGTACTCCAGGCGGGTTTTGGGGTCTATCAGTGGAGTGTTGCCGTCGCACAGTTCCTCCGCCATGTCTAGAATACAACCGATTCACATTGACTGCGATACTTATCTGACATATCTTGCATTTACTATCCAATCCAGCGGTTGACACAATTGCCAGAAATATGTAATAACTGTTTGTGAACTGACAAACACCATTACCATCTTGAAAGTTAACATTAAATTCCTTAGTATGTTACAGAGAGTGATATACCCCTGTGACCTTTTTCAAATAAAATGCACACATCTTCCATTTGTCACAATTTAAAGTGATCCAAATTAATATTTATTCTATACTGTCATGCAATGTAAATTCCAAAACCAAGCTGTACAATATTATTACAAATAGAAAAATAGTTCTTAATGCAATTCTCAGTTGCCCCACAAATGTGCTCTTGCACTTCTGCACTGCATATTTACTTCTTTTATTTATGAAAAAATCGCTAGCATTTTAAATCAAGAATCCTGTAAGGCTACAAAGATTACATTCCTCAACTTTCCTTTTATTCCAGGCATAGGCATCAACATCGGCTCATGAAAAGCAGAAAAAAACACCCTCAACTCAACGTTCATCATTTATATATAGTTTCTTTGTTTTTTAGCATGCTGCTTTATGGATTTGCTGATGATGTGCCGAGAAAATGTGAAACCACTTGAGACTGAAGAAATAAAATATGGCTATAATGACCTCATGTGCAACGTCTTACCTGGAATTTTGTTTTTTAAAATTACTAAAAAACGTGACATTTCATCCATAAAGCGGGAACGCAGGACCAAGGGGAAAAAAGGTAATGTTGACACTTTGGGGCAGATCTATCTTATTTGTGAATATTTTCTTACATCTATTATCATACCTTCACAGTTCTCCATCGATTGTTTAAAGATCTCTTTCTGTGTCTTGCACGCCTCTTCCTCCATGAGACACTCGCTGCCGTATGTCTTGCTGTCAGACCCACAGACCGGTGACCTACCAATCAAACCCTTGTTGATGGACAACCCTTCATGCTAATTTTATATTTACGTTGCTACGCTGTTTTAAAATTGGATGTGTGGACGGTCTTTTAGTCGGGACAGTATTCAAATTCAGTGTATAAAAAATTCTGATCCCCAAACCGAAGGGAGCCATAATCAAAAGGCCCCCAAATACGCCACTGAAGGCAGGCAAAGATAATCACTTAGATTAAATTAAAACCCCTGCAGCAATGCACCATTTCATTAGTCATTGTTTTTGGGTGATTAATGCTGCTGTGATTCTAGTTTCCAAGAAAGGGATCCAAACTAATAATGAAACTACATCATCATCTTCTAATGCAAATGCTATATCAATTGCACACTGGCTCATGTTGGTTCCTGCAATGCTCACCTCATGGCGCTACAGGCAAAGTTACAGATGCACTTGCCGCCTTCATGATCAAAGTCACATGACCCACCGAAGCGACACGTTTCTTCGTTGCACACATCATCACCTGAGCCCGCGTCTGGAAGCAACCGACATGCAATACTCGAAGCTCAGGTGGCGCCACCGTTTGAGCTGTGGTGCGCTTCCCCAATTCAATCAAACCGACCCAGGCTACAAATCAGATATATTTTCTGTCTTGTCTCATATGTTGGTCTCATTCTGTCCTAGTCTCATATACTACCCTGGTCTCATCCTGGTCTGTCTAGGTCTCCCTGTCCTGGTCTCCCTGTCCTGGTCTCCCTGTCCTGGTCTCCCTGTCCTGGTCTCCCTGTCCTGGTCTCCCAGTCCTGGTCTCCCTGTCCTGGTCTCCCTGTCCTGGTCTCCCTGTCCTGGTCTCCCTGTCCTGGTCTCCCTGTCCTGGTCTCCCTGTCGTGGTCTCCCAGTCCTAGTCTCCCTGTCCTGGTCTCCCAGTCCTGGTCTCCCTGTCCTGGTTACCCAGTCCTGGTCTCCCAGTCCTGGTTTCCCAGTCCTGGTCTCCCTGTCCTGGTCTCCCTGTCCTGGTCTCCCTGTCCTGGTCTCCCTGTCCTGGTCTCCCAGTCATGGTATTCCTGGTCTGGTTTTTTTCCCGGTCCCTATGTCCTGGTCTCTTTATCCTGGTCTCACCATCCTGGTTTCTCTGTCCTGGTCTCTCTGTCCTGATCTCATTGTCCCGGTCTCCCTAGCCTGGTCTCCCTGTACTGGTCTCTCTGTCCTAGTCTCCATCCCATAGATGTTCCAGTAAGGTTAATCCAGAGTGAAGCAGAGTTAGTTTTCCTGCGCAAGCATTAAACAGCAGAGACCCGAGGCCTGTATATACATTAAACAGCAGAGACCCGAGGCCTGTATATATATATATACACAAAGCTGTCAGTGTCAGCCACATAAAACATACACAAGGGTTGTCTACAATAAACATGTAGAATGAAGCCCGATCACACGGAGGGAGCAACGTCTCACATAAATGACTTTCTCTACCAAGTTCACTGCATCATAGGCTGTGTTCTTTTTCTTCAAGCATCTTGTCATGTTTCCTTATTGTTTTTCTGCTCCCTTTCTGTGACCCTCTCCCAACTCTTGGATAACCTCCATCCTCCTCCTTCTCTCACCCCCTTGGATAATCCCCATCCTCCTCCTTCTCTCACCCCCTTGGATAACCCCCATCCTCTTCCCTCTCCCACCTTTGAATAACCCCCATCCTCCTCCCTCTCTCACCCCTTGGATAATCCCGATCCTCCTCCCTCTCTCACCTCTTGGATAATCCCCATCCTCCTCCCTCTCCCACCCTTGAATAATCCCCATCCTCCTCCCTCTCCCACCCTTGAATAATCCCCTCCCTCCGTCAGCCTACCTGTTGATCCCATGACGTCCTCACACTCCCCGGTGTGGACGACCTCCAGCTCTATGCCCTGACTACACGACTGCCTCCTCATCTCGCAGTCGTTGGTGTACGTCTGTCCGTCGTTGGCGCACACCAGCTTGTCTCCGACGGGGCACTGCTGGGGGCAGACACAACGTCCACTCTCACACCGCGCCCCAAACCTGCACTTCACATCCACGCAAGCATCTGAAACACACATATATCAAGACATTGTCAAGATTCTGTGACAGTTTCACTGATAAAAGCTCTTCTTTTTGTTGGGTCCATCCACACCAAAGCATTCAATAGATACTGCGCCCCTCTAGCAGTCGTTACTCAGATCGTGTTACACTCTGCTCCCCGGCAGATCTGTTCAAACAAACACATTTTCAACCTCTATTGATGCATCCGGTCATGCTGCAATTGCTGTGTGAAAGCTGCTCGTTCTTATAACTCTTCAAACGACACATTAATTAAAAGAACAGTTCTCTAGCAAAACTAGCAACATGCGCTGAATTGTACTTACCACATGGGCCTTGAGAAGCGATTGTAACAAGTCTGCGTTGTTTGCATGATGAGACACGCAGTTCGCACTCGTTCATGTACGTCTCTCCGTCACTGCCACACACCTTGTTCTCCACCTAGCAGGCATAACAAGAACCACACCGAATGTTAACGTTTAATTTTTTTTTATCTAGATGAGAATAACTGCGAAGTTGGCACAAGAACATCTTTGCAAACATTTGTTACAATAACATGCACCAGTAATATATAAATATAATATATAAATAAGAGTAACTATTAGTGTTAGGTCAGTAGGGAAACAAGAGTAAAATGTTTTCTTTTTAATCGTGCTCTCACTCCTCAGGTCTCGTATCTTCATCCTTCTGTTGACAACTTTAACATTGTGCATCGATTTCGAGATCGCCGAACGATTTAGTTTTTTATGTGCTTCTGGGCCTGTGTTTTCGATGATTTAGGCATGATAGACCCTTATCATATTACTATTATATAGGTTTCTATTATTTTTTCACACCTCAGCAGTCTAAGACTAAAGCGTACAGGTGGGATAATACACCTATGTACCTGCCTCTGTATAGAAGGCCACTGAGCCCCTGAAAATCAGAAAAGTATGAAGATTGGAATAAACAGCATTACCTGTACGCAGGTCATGGGGCACACGCAGCGAGAACCAGCTTTACCATCACTTTCACAGATGGCGTAGTAGTCGCACTTGATCTTCTCACATCCATCTAACAAAGGTGGCATATCATTGAGACCATAATTAATTAATTAAAACAGGGTTATTAACAAACTAAAGTGCTACTATGCACATGAGCCATGATACTGTTCAAAATTTATATGGAAAAGTTTGCAGCCATATTGGAAAACTACCGCCATCTTTAAATTACAAATGGCTACCATTGTTTATTTAAACATTCTCCAGTGCACATTTTGCCCCAGAATTCCATTGTCACAAGCCGTTTGCGTGTCACACTAGCTGGACAAGAGTATGGGAAGATGGAGTAGGTGAAACTTACTGCAGAGGCCCTTGTGTTTGATGACAATATTCTTGCTGTGTTCGCAGTTTTCTGCCTTCAACTTGCACTCGTTGGGGTAGGAGACCCCATCACTGCCGCACACCTACAACACATGAAGGCATGGGGTAAAACATTACCAAAGTCTGGGGGTAAATACTCATTCCCCAAGAGTACTGGTGACAAGCTTTCACTAGGGATACTTACCGGGGTACACACATTTCCTCCTCTGTGGTGTTCTGATCAGATATTCATAATTCCTTTTCCCCGTCCAACCCTTGATGTTGCCTGTCCACATGGCTCTTAGTCTTCACCTGCCTCTTTTATCCTCCACTATTCCGTCCAAGATCTCCCGTTGTATTCTTTCTTGTCTTATGATGTGCCCTTTATATTTCTGTATTTTGAGTTGCTTTTTTTATTCCAGCCCAATTTGAACTTTAATGTTTGTGACATGCTCAGTCCAGCTAACTATTTATCCCCATCAAGATGGTACTTAATTGAGACATCACAAAACTCTAAACCCTCTTCTTGTTTTCAACCTATAAAACCACAGTATAAAATATTTCAAACTATAATAATAGTAATATTTATTTTATATAGCACCATATCCATAAACGTTTGCTGTACATACAACATATATATATATATATATATATATATATATATATATACATATATATATATATATACGCATATATATATATACACACATATATATATATATATATATATATATATATATATATATATACATATATATATATACATATATAAATACACATATATAAACAGTACAAACAAATTGAATTTAAATATAAGAATAAATAAATTACAACTCTTTTCAGTCAATAATAATGTTGTGGTAATGTGAACCAACGGTGAACTATTCACATGAGTCAATAGAACTCATTTCTACAAATTTCCGAAAAAATTCTATCTTACAACCCAGGTAAAAAATATTATGTCCACACCCAATTTTCACAAAGAAACACAGAATTTTGGAGTCCTTGGTAAATCTGGTTATGCTTTTGGGGTAATACCCTCTCAGAGGGTAGGTTGCACATATAAACATTTTGATCAATGTTTCTGTTATTATGCGTTACTTACAGGTTTGAACTTCTCTGAGCAGGTGGGACATTCGCACACGGGGCGACCGTTCCTCACGAGGCATGTGGCCCCGCTGTGGCACTCGTACCTGCTGCATGGCCCTGTGTCACCTGACAAACAGACATGACATTGGCTGTGACAGTCACCAGGACAAATATCTGTTAAAATACCTCAGTTCGTTTAGCCCACTATGAATCAGGTTCGTTGATGTTCCAATCTGTAGTGCTTGAATAGTTTAAGTAACACATGCATTTATTAAACGAATGCATACTTTGTTTAAATTATCAAAAGAATTGACTTCGATCATTACATCTGGTAACTGGTGAAAGTGTGAATAGCCGTATGTCGTATAATAAAGAGCAGGACCACTTTTGCCCTTTTTATCGTTGAACAGTAAGGAAGACCTTCAAGAACGGTTGGTGGAGTGGAAGGATATCTTTGGCAGACATGGATTGAGAGTAAGTCTGGAGAAGACAGAGGTGCATAGGGTCGGTCAGCAGAACAAAAATCTAGATAAAGACCGGAAAGGAAGAAACTGAACCATTGACAGGAAAATGGAAGGAGCGATTGGGAGGTAAACACATATCTCGGAAGTTAAAAGGAAAGGTGCTTAGCTCATGTGTAACACCAGCCTACCTATACGGCCTAGAGACCATGGCGATGACAGCACCAGCCTGTCTATATGGCCTTAGAGACCATGGCGATGACAACACCAGCCTACCTATATGGCCTAGAGACCATGGCGATGACAACACCAGCCTACCTATACGGCCTAGAGACCATGGCGATGACAACACCAGCCTACCTATACGGCCTAGAGACCATGGCGATGACAGAAAAACAACAATAGAAACTGCAAGTTTGCAAGAGTAATTGGGTGAGAAGAATTGCGAGAGTGAAAAGATTAGACAAGCAAAAAATGGAGGAGCTGAGGGAGGAAGTGGGTGTGACAGAGAGTCTCAGGAGGAAGCTGGCGAGGAGCCAGCTAAAGTGGGCTGGAGGGTAGGAGATGAGGAAGACCGAGACGGAGATGGGAGGACTGCGTGAAGAGAGATTTGGGAGTGGGAGGAGAGGGGAGAATGAGAGTGAGGGATGGGGGAGTGGAGACAGTTGGTGGAGACAGCAGTGAAACGGGACTAGTGATGAAGAAGATGGGAACAAAAAATTGACGACCAGTATAAGTGCCAGCTTCGCCCCGGACTTCACAGATAAAGACGAGAGTAACAAATCATATATATCATGTCAACATACTAAAGCAATTTTAACAACAGCATTACAGCATGTAAAATAATCGATGTTATTTTTAGCATTTTTTATTTTTACAAATTTTCAATAAGTATTGATCTGTTTGCTTGGTGATGATTTCTTCCACATTTGTGTAAAGTAATAGCACAAGGAAATTCCCAGGCCACTGGCAGAAATAGAAATAACTCACAGAAGTATACATCTGTCCAGCAAGGTATCATTAAATATTAAACACTGTGACCGCTCATGCCAACAATTGGAGACGCAGCAACACAGATTACCATCTAATCTAATTCAGACAACTCCCGCTGCACAAGAACATGGATACAACTGAAGGACGATAAGGTTAAAACATGGTTTTTTCCACTTCTCTATTGAAGAGATGCTAATATCTGTCTCCAATGATAAAGGAAATATTAAAGCCTGTATTGAGGACACTGAGTAATAAATTAATGGAAACATTGTTTGGACTTTTGATGAGTCAACTGCTACCTTTTCCACTTGCCATCTGGAGTTTGTGGCTTGACAAGTTAATCTTGATAAAACATGTTCAAACATATATCTGTGCTCTAAAGAAACGACCATTTTCTCGGCGAGACTAAAATAATCTCTTCTTTATCTGTTCTTCGGTAATTCAGTTTTTCAGTAATCCATATGCTTACACGTTATAGTTTGGAAAAAATACAGATACACTGTAAATTGCTTCATTATTCTATTTTGGGGAACTAACTGACCGGATAACACTGTAATATGATTCATTTAACCTTTTTAAAAACTTCAAATATACCAAATCAAACAATTAATGGCCTTGATGATTACTTTTACATCACGGCTACATTGTTTCTTCTTTCCTCAAGGTCCTGTCAGTTACTAGCGATAAATAAAATAATACAGCAATATAAATTCTACAATACACAACACATTTATTACTGATAGCCACAGGACAGAAGATAATAGGATGTTTCATTAATCTGCACACTTCATTAATCCTGCCAAAGTGCAGATAAATGAGACATGACTATAATTGTGTGATAAACGCAAGGCAGGGTTGACACCCAAATAACCACAGCAGCCATCTTCTGAGAAGATACAGACAGAGATGACAGAACACTGTCTCCTCCCATTAATTCAACCTTCCTAATCTGTTGCAATCAACGTTGCTAAGCTGTTTCACTGTCAACAGCATTAGCTCATTGTCTCAGAGCCAGGACAGTTCCAACAGAACACTGGCTCACATTAATTGCTTCACTCGTTAGGGCCCATCTGGAAGACATCTCAAGTCTGGCTAGTTGACAGAAGTCATTATCTGCTGGACAGACTGTCTGGTGGTGTGTCACCTTAAGGCTGGACAATCGCCACTCCACCTGCCCCCAAAAGACTTAAGACTAGCCACTTGTCAGACCCGAAATAATGGTTCTACATAAAAATGGCTAAGGTAAAATGCCAACACAGAAAGGCCGTGCAGCATAGATGTTTATGGACTTTCATATTGTGATGAAGACTTTCAGTAGTGCTCAAAAAACTAATAAATAGCGATCTACCCAATGTGCTCATAAGTTGACTTCATAATGTTAATTTAATTTGAAATTTCATGGGACCATTTTATAAGCTCTAAAATTGTCATAATTTGCATCAATTTGCAGTGGTTCACAAATTCAGCTGGTTATATTTTTCCAGATTGGCTAAACATGCAAAAATTCATAAAAATAAAACATTCATGACAACGTGGCTTACGAGACACGTGATCTCTTGTCGGACCCAAAATAACGGTTCAACATAAAAATGGCAGAGGTAAAAATGGCAAAGGAGAAAGACTGTGCAGCATAAATGTTCGTGGACTTTCATATTGTGCATAAAATTAAAACGTTCATGAAAATGTCTACTTTGTACTTACTGCACTCTCCGACAAAGCGGACGGCGATGCGTTTCTTCGTTAGACAAGCTTGTCTCTTCAGTGTACATTCGTTATCGTATGTAACATCATCTGTGCCGCAAACAGGGCGCAGAACCCTCTCACAAGGGAGCGGGCAAGTGCACCCTGGTGTTCCCTCACGATTGACGAGACATTCCTCGCCGTGTTCACACGTGACGCGCTGGCATGGATTGTTACCTGGTGAAGTGGGTAAAGTGATGTTACAACAAGGCTGTTGATATGCCCCCAAACAGGGACAGAGGTTTTCTCAAATACTTGACAAATGGCCCAAATGTGTTAAAAGTTCAAGCATTCAGGATTTTCCCGTCAACTTTTGAAATGGTCCCCCGTAGTTGGTCCCTCCATTGCAGATAAGTATCACTTAATACAGAACTTGACCCATCAAAATTAATCAATCATAACACGTACATCAATAATGACAACTGGACCACGTTAACTATATAAGTTTATAGATCACTAGTTTCTAAATATGGTGGACTCCATTTAACAAAATCATGGATAACAGATTCAGCTATTTAGTAGATTCAATCAAATATACTGTCTGGAACAGAATCATTCACTATTCCCGCTGTGTTAAAATGTGCTGCTTCAGTGAATCAGTCGTTTCATAGAATCAAACTGCTCCGACCCAAAGTGATTCTATTAAGCACAGCCCATTGTATTGTTGGAAAACATTCAGTTTAAACTGTCTAGCACGTGTGTGTGTGTGTGTGCGTGTGCATGCGTGTGCATGCGGGTGTGTTTTTTATAATTATCATGTCAACAATAACATCTCAATATCCACAAATAGTCCAACTATCTGGGAATGTATATTTCCGGTCAATCAAGTGTCTAGCACAATATTGAAGAATGTGTTCTTATCATGCAAAGATCACATAACCATGACACTTCAAGCTGTTGCCTTACAACATTCCATGTTATCTTGTGATGATCTATCAACAGTCACATGAATCAGTCATATTTGTGTTATCAGCAGAAACAGACAAGGACGCAAATAGAATCTCCCATTGAGCTGAGTGTAGCAATTTATATTTTGACATGTTTTCCCATCTCGTAGATACAACGATTCTGTCACAAGTTGTTGGTGATTAATCTTGTCTAGATATCAAACATTGAATCTGTGCTGTCGTGAAACAGAAACATTAACGATATCGAGCTTACTTTGGAATCAAATCAACCGAACACAGGAGTTGAATAACAAACAGTGACATTGAGTATGTGTGCCGAAACTGATAATTCTGCCTTGTAAAGGTAAACGTGTGACAGTTATGTTGATGTGACAACAAGCGGTGATGTGATTATTTCAGTCAATGGCTCAACATGAGGCTGACTTGAGTCCCTATTTACTCATTCCAGCCCCTTGACTCAAAACGTGAGTCAGTGCCCACAAATGACTTGCATCAAGTTAAATGACTCAACTTGTCTCAAATCATTAACCCAAAAAATTTTGAATAACTGATCCCGAAAGACTTTATGAGTCAGTGACCTGTGACCTCAAAACAAACTGAGTCACACCTTGATCTAGACTCAACTCGACTCAAGTCAAGTGTTGCCCCAGAAGACTCAACTTGAGTTTAACATTGAGTGGTTACAACATTGAGTAGCCGTGAACAAGCAACGACTTTGATGGTGCGGTGACATTTAGTTGACTTCGCATGTGCAGGCGTGTGCGCATTGCAACCAATTGTGCATCCTCGTTTTTAACAAAATATAACAGTGCATTTCATATTTTTACTGAACAAAATAGCTGCTTGACAAAATAATGTGCTGTGCACTGGCTGACAACAGCAGCTAGATGTAGACAAAGGCACAACCATGGTTTATTTACCACTAGTAATATACTCATCTCCTACTAGGCCGTCCAGGTGACTCACTGCCATTGCACGATTGAACAACATAAACACACCTGGTCATCAAACAACTTCTGTTGCAAGACACATTGATCGGAGACTTATATTTAAACAAATCAAACCAACTTTAATTAAATTAAACATCACATTCTCTCTTGTTCAATCTCTCTCAGTCGCCCTCTCGTTCTCTAGCTCGCTCACTCTCCAGCTCTCTAGCTCACTCGCTCGCTCTTTCACTCACACAAAAGTAAATCCAAAATAATATTCTGAGATTCACAAAGAGCCCATCGCCATATCAAACAAGAGAAAAATCAAAATAGAAACACTACACACCATTAAATGTGCTAAGAAATTACAATATCTTGAATACATGGAACAGCAGGTTCTGTGCTACAGGTCACTGATGATATCTTGTAATGCAGAACAAAGTAACCCGGATAAATTCTAACGATCTTACATATCAAAAGTACACATAAATCTGCATGAACAGACACGCATATGCAATCATACACAGACGCATACATGTTGGCACACACCAACACATGCATGCACAGCATTGCACGCACACACGCACGCACAAAAGTATACACATGTGCATGTTTCACATACCTGAGCTGCATTCTCCCCTGAACAGCACGTGTAGTTGCTTGCGTGCCTTGCATGCTTCCACGCGCATGATGCACTCGTTGCTGTACGTCTGTCCGTCGCTGCCGCAGACGGGCGAGAACTCCAGTGTGCAAAGCACGTGACAGCGACACAAGGGCTTGCGCTGCTCGTCCAACTGGCAAATCTGAGGTGATGGGCACTCGACCTTCTCACATGGGTCTGAAAGATATTGATGATTTTTAAACACATATAAAGATGGTTGCCATGGATACAGCAGTGTTCCAGCTCTCTAATTTAAAGTATAAAATTAAATGTTGTATTTCCGTTTACAAAACCTCGCGACTTCACTTCGGGTAGCCTCTATTACATCTGCAGCAGTAAAGAACATTTAGAGGACAAGACAATTCCACGTAACTAAATTACAACAAAAGTTTTGATGCATTCCTAGAATGAGGCTGCATGAAACAGATGACGAAACTGAAGATAATATGATTTGCACGCTTCCATCCAAGACATACTAACTGTCCCTCAAGAAAAATGTTGATTGTTCATAATCCAATAGTTTCCTTGTCTACATGCCTTCTGAAACTGGTTACTCTGGATGGCAACCAACTATGTAAACCGATCGATCTAAGCTGTATGTTGGAACTCGCAACAAACGGCCACATCTCAAGAACGACATTTCACAACAGTATCAATTTTAGATTTAGTAATTTTTGAATAGCTATGATGATGTCTTCGAAAGAAATCCGACTCCAACAAAAACACATTAACGAGCCGAAATACTGTATGATTTGATGTGAAATGACCCAATGCAAGACTTACCCCTCTTCATATAGTTTGTTCATTTCTAGACGCCACACTAAAGAGGCAGGCCAGTTCAGCTGCCGGAAATATTTCACTAATGTAATGCTTAAAAATAAGCAATTTAGCCGATTTCAGTGATTTTACTTGCATTCAGCCACTGTATTCAGCCAGCAAGGTTGGAATGTTCAAACTGTTGCACGTTTGGCAGTGAGATGTTGCAGTATGAAGTGGATTCGAAGACAGTAGGTATTTTTGTGGTGACATTCCCAAAGCAGGGTATTAATATTTGGCAAAAACTGCCAATTTTGAGGGTAGGAACGTTTGCGACATGATTAAAAGAACAGAGGTAGGTGATTTAGAAAAAACAAATTTTAATGACATGATGGTGGTGGCTGTGAATTTTTTTCTTAATTTTTTATGGTACGGTTTTTTTATAGTTAGACAAAACATTGACCTAGCCACCAACTCAATAATGCATTGTGGTCTGCACTCTAAAGGTATGAGGCACAAACTATGCGTGACACTCTCAGTTGGAATCACACACGTGTAGTGTGATTATCGTGAATTTTAAATGAAAACCACTTCAAGTTAATGAATGCCGACATATCGTGCCATCCCAGTGGGCATGTTTTGAAAAATGAATTAATTAGGCATTACTGTGCGCTCAGACAAACGCTGCTGCCATTTCTCGTTGAGAAGCCACGCAACGTCTTGGCATGGAATGTCTTTGTAGTGAGATTTTCATTATAAATTTCATCGCGACTTGTGTTCCCACATGAATGGGCATTAGGGTATTTTTGCGTCCGTTCAATAATGCAAGAGCTGTGTCAAATTTGCAGAATATAAATACTATGTAATCTAGCAAGAAAATACTTTCTTTTGAGTTTTTTTATAAGCTGTGTAGGAACCGCGTTCTTTCATCCATATCAAATGATGCAGTAAAGGAATCATTAATACATATCATGCCTAGGAAAATCAATGGATGTCCCACGTGGCGTTTCATGTGCAAATCATGCTGCTGTATGCATGTTTATTAACATGTTTATTAACATGTGTATTAACATGTTTAATAACATGTTTATTAACATGTTTATTAACATGTTTATTAACATGTTTATTAACATGTTTATTAACATGTTTATTAACATGTAGATACTCCATCTGCAAACGGCTCTTATATTGGTTCTAGTTACACAAAAATTAATGGTGCCAATATTTAGTCACAATGTGGGCTTATAATAATAGCAAGAGGAGAAAATAATTAGTTTTTGGATATTGAATGATTACAATATTGGTTATAAAAAATATAAAATGGAGGATGCTGTGCTTTGTATAACCATCAAAGAAAGACTTTGGAATAACAGTTAGAGTGGCTGTGAACATTTGAGAACACCGAAGGTAATATAGTTTTAAAATATAAAATATTACAGCTATTTTCATACTCGACAGTAAAAAGGGCATTTATCCACTGGTAACGTAACCAAGAAAATAGAAAGAACCAATTTGTACTAACGACGCTGTAGACTGGGCTTTCATCTGATAAACCATAAAAAACCCACAATATTACAGAAAAAAGGGAAGAACATCTCATTCCCATTCCAGGAAGCCACTACTCCGATGGGTCTCCTACATCCCAGAAGCAGTCCCTCTTGCCTTCGGGGAGACATTACATCATGTTTGGCACCTGACTATCGTTCATTTCTTCCCCTTGCAGACCCAGCCTCATCCCATGTCTGCCAAATGCTGTTCAGTGCGGCAGGATTAGCATTTTGCGATGTAATCCCACCGAGGAATTTCCCCGAATGGCGACACTGTTCAGTAGAAGGCCTGCGGAGTATCAATCATTCATCCAGATGTAAAATTTAAATGAATTCCATTTGCCTAATCAGCAATGATGGATGGTGTCCATAGATGTTTCACGCAGCACACCGGGCGGCTGGCAACGGGATTTTGTTGGTTTATATCTTCTTTATGCGTCAACGAGGAGCCAGGATCAGCATGTGCTGCATCAAATCAAACGATCGTCCCCAAGTGATTTCCATGGCAGTTAAAATATCCGTCTGCCGAAAGGGCGGCTGGCAGCTCAAAGCCGAGCAAAGCCTCAGATGTGAAGCTTAGCAAACACAACATTGCTGGATTGTGAAAGACAAAGGGGACTTGAGAATTCACTTACCTCGAAGGATGCGTGGTCGATTTGTTTTGTGTCACCAATACTTATTAAGAGTTTTCCATTTCAAACACAGGAGGTGGCCATCAGTAGGAATAAGGGAATGGGATGCGAACCAGGGGCGGGAGACGGAAATGGTGAGGATGAACGAGAAACTTAAAATTATTATTTAAGTCATTAAAAAATGCATAAGACTGGTGCGTAAATCATATATTTTCGTAGACACGACCTGAAATTTTTTTTCTCACTTTTATAGATATTTTACAATAAGTCAGACGGACTACCAGAGGGAGCCGCAGTCAACAGACAGACATTGACATGTGGGAGGTAACATCCCTCGTCATATTTAATCCTACTGGGGCTGATGATGGTCCGTTTACTGTTACCCCATCTGTATTGATAAAATATATGAATTGCCAACTTACCACATTTTCCCTGGTACTTGATGCTGACATCCTTCATTGCGTGACATGCTGACCGTCTCAACTCGCAGACATTGCGGTAGTCACGTCCGTCCGTTCCGCACACCGGTCGACTGCCCACACTGTCGCCATATTGTCTGCACTGTTCAGGGCACTGGCAGCGAGCAGTCTGGCCATCCAGCGAGGGCACACACTGGGCCCCAAAGCTGCATTCCTTGCCCTGGCATGGGTCTGTGACATCTGTGGGGTAGACATAGCAAGATAGGGTAGAACTCGGGGCGATGATCAATAGGAACAGTGCTAGTAGTTTCGGAGGTAACGATGATATTGACAGAGGAATGGCTGGGATGGAGAACGAGCTGCAAATACGTCCGGGCACAATAACGTCTTCTTCACGTTGTGATTTCCAACTGAATTCAATCATTTTTCTATATAAGATCTCCGGATGTAGCAGTTTGGTGAAGCAGGCAGTATTACCACGAACACTGGGTGAACTATTATGCTGTGTTAATACCAACATCTGGTAAACCGTGCAGTGTTAACACTACCTCCTGGTTAACACCAACACCTGAAGAACTGTGCAGCGTTAACACCAACACCTGGTGAATGGTACAGTGTTAACACCAACACCACGATGGTGTAACTGTAGAATTATCTCAACAACTCGTGGAAGACTATGTCGTGGTTTGTAGCAGCACTTTCTTCAAGAGAACGATCAACAGCAGGACAGGTACTGTTTCACCCAATAATGGAGAATCAATATGATATCCAGCTGAGCTGCAATGATGTCCGTAGCAATGGTGAGAGATATCTCGATGACTCCAGCAAAGAAATCAAGAAATCCACGCGCAGAACTGGAATAACTGATGACTAGTTTTCAAATAAATACTCTCCACTCCTGAGCACTTCAGTCCCACAGAAACTTTTGTCAATATCTATGGATGATCTAAGTCTGATTAAGTCGAGTTCTGCAGCAGCAGCAACACTCCCGCAGACGGTGCCGGTGATGCCGATCACTCCAGTCATGGGAGGACGGCGAGATCTTCATCTTGATGAAGTCACGCATGACCAGATATCACGAACGATCATCCGGGGACGAGACATACGTGGTGGTGCCAAGGGACACTTGTCAGGTCCGACGACGTGTCACGCCATCACTGCAACAAGTGGCAGTGGATCCGAGATGGAGTTGCTCCTCATGGTGCATTAAATATTAACCAGCCCGCTCGCATTATTGTTTGCAATAAAAGAGCTGCGGCAGCCGCCGTGCTGGCCCTGATTAGATTTGACTTGCCACAATATGCACACACACATTACACCCACAGTGTGGCACAATGGCCTGGTGTGCATGTGTGTGTGTGTGTGTGCGTGCGTGTGTATGTGTGCACACGAGTGGGTGTGCTTTCTCTCTATGTCAGTCTCACGGTCATTACCCCGGACATGCCGTCTAATGACGCGGCAGGCATAGATTGCCATTAGGACTCAACAGGAATCACTGCTGACTTGCCAGGAATCACTGCTGAATCACCAGATGGGGCTTGAAAGCTGCTCAAATGGAACCTGGTCTTTAGATCTGGCAGGAGTGGGACCGTCTGTACGGGAAGACATATTCCAAGCTTTGTTTTCTAAAGATACCGAGTATTGCATATTCTACAATCTCATCTACTGGATTGTGATATCTAGCGATACACTTTGCATCAGCGAAATGGATAACTATCCCATGACATGTGCATATATATATATATATACCTATATGTAGGTATATTCTGTAGCTTGATGTCATGTACACACATATATATATATATATATATATATATATATATATATATATATATATATATATATATATATATGCACATGTCATGGGATAGTTATCTAGAATGTTGATTATATTTCTAGAATGTTGATTATATTGTGTTGAATGTTGATTGCATGCATACATACATACATACATACATACATACAATCATACACTCACATACACACAACTGTATGCATGTTGTAAGCCAATATACTGAAAACAAACATCGGTCATTTAAATGATGAGACACTGATCGACTACAGGTCACTGTAGACCACACAAAACACACACAATTTCTCGTTTACTACTCGATCTCTGACAGTGCCTGGGGAATAGTCCATGTTTGATGAGTTTCTCCACGACGTAAGCATCAATACGGAAGACATCGTCATTGGTCTCCGTGTTCACGAACAGATGCTATTTTAATATTTAACAAGCAAGCACCACCTTCAAGCCAATAACAGGGATGTGTTCGTTACACTAGATGTGGCTTGCAAGTGTCTAATCAATTACAACAGAAAGACCTCCAGGGACAAAGATAATCCTCATCTCTGGCGCCTGCAGCAGCAACGGCCCTTTATCATTGTGACGAGCCATTTAGTTAACCATAATTAACTTTTTGTTGTCATTAACCCATTAATGCCCAGTTACAGAAAAACAATGAAAATAAAGTGCATCATCGCAAGGTGTTCTTAAAATACATCACCTGAACACATATCTTTATTTGTGGAATATTATGGCGTCCTATTTACAGGATGCTAGGCACAGCAGGGCACATGAACAAATGCATGGTTATACCATATGTATGACACTGAATACACATGTATAACCATCGTTTCTCCCCTAATCAGCTTAAGACTGGTGAAATGGGATGACACAAGCCTGTAGCTGGGCTTCCCACCACATCCTGACTCTGCCCGGTGCCTGTCTCGTGAAGCATAGATGGCTGCGTTTCCTTCTGAAGTGGAGGAGACAACCAGCAGATAAGCAAATACTGGCCACCATATCTTCCTGGAATGGACGTAGATGTGGTATGTCCCCACGTCTTTGTCCAGTCAGTCCATTTCTCCCGTGTATCGTTGTACTCTTTGATTGCGTTTGGCTGCTGAGTCTGGACACGCCTTCTCTGCTCTGGACCACCTCACTGCCTGACTAACAGGATGGACTCCACTGCAGTCGGACACGAGCAAGACCACTGTCATGCCACCGATTGACAATATCCCGAATGTGTATGTCATGTTAGTAAGCCATGGACAGTTACTGATACAGTTGGCCCTTACATGACCGTCTTGTTCACTTTCGGTATCGATTGTATGGGTAGAACTTTCGCTGGCTGCCACAGCTATGACCTACTTGATACCAAGCTGTAGTATTACAGTGGCCTCAGGAACAGCCAAGAAGTTGTCTATCAGACAGGTTTTTTACAGAATTGCCAAAACCGTCACCTCCGCTGTCCTTATCTGTCTGTGTACTGATGGATTCATGTGAATGTCTGCTAACAGAAAATGTCTCTCCTCTTGCAATATTTCCAGGACATCACTGACAGTATAACTCCTAAAATACAACAAAGTCCAGGCCTTGGAACTCCCTGTAAGCATACTTTGACTATTTTATGTGAGAGCCAGAACTCACCTTCTGTGAGACATCAAGGTAAGAGAAAAATGGAGCAAAACCCTTAGTTTGAACTTAGCTTTCTTCAACATCCATATAATATAAAATCCATATGCTAAGCTAGCGCTACAGGTGGCCATTTGGGCCATGGGCCATAGGCCACATGGCATCAGATTTGGCTAAACAAAACTTACCCGTTTGAGCCAATTTAGCCACCAGCATTTTCATTGAAACATGAGCGTTTGTTTGTTTGTTGTACGGCACATAAAATAAAATTGGCTAAAGCAATTTGCCAAAAAAATGTGGGCCTTTAGCCAAAATGGCTAAATAGTTTACAACATCAGAGCTAGCCCAGATATGCTTGTGAAATGTGGTCTGGGAGCTTCCTTTAGTTATATAAATCTAACTATAATCAAGCTAGCGTATGTTTGTTCACGTTTTCCTCCTAGACGGTTTGCACCTCGGGTGCCAAACTTTCAGGGATTAATCTACGACCCCACGAATGAAATGTAACGCCTTTATTTTTTCGAAATATCCTGTATATCAAGGGTTCTTAGTGGTTTTTATGGTAAATCAAATGTTCACTAAGTAAAACGTTAACTTCCAACAACCGCAAAAACCATGTGTACGCATGGCGAATACTTCATTACGTAATCCGTTTGAGAGTACATAGCGCCATCTGGGCAGTTTATATTAATTATATAATAGAAAGCACGCACCCACTTATTGGCCTGAGGTCATAGACCAAGGGCCAATACACAATAAAAGGATAGTATAAAGCACGCACCCGAGGTCGCAGACCGACGGCCAATACACAAAAAAAATATATTCTACTATTCTACAACCAACGCAAGTATCCATGGGTCTAAATTCACGTGACCTTCAACATTTTGAACATGCAACGAGTATTGCATCACGTGCATGACACAGTTGTTTCTGTAATACATTTGATGCTCCCTTAAACAATCTCAAGCATATTGATGGCATATTGGCCTGAGGCATTTGGTAAACATTGCTGTCATGACTGTCACGTATGAACTATCAAGTTATCCCGTCCTGGGGACAGGCATTTTTGCTAGTAGCCTTAAAACATTTAGAATTAGTGATGTTATTTCGCGAATCAAAGTGAACTGAATGTCCTACATATAGGATGCTGGGATTAAATTGGTTAATATTTTGCTGCACTTTGCGAGATCATGCAATAGCATGTTTTCATGGAGTACCAGGTAAATTGTTTTTTAATGTTAAAGTTAAAATGATACAAATATTTTAATGACACATATGCACACTAATGTAATAATGTATGTAACATTTGTTGTGCGCATAACTCCAGCGTTACTTCTGTAATGTATATAACTATAATTTCAATAAAGGTATATGCTTACTTATTACTTAAGACTTTGCTACTATTAATATAAATACACTACAAATTTTAAGCAGCCCTAATTGACAAAGTCTCAAGAGATCCAGTTATACTCTTTGAAACGACACAGTAATGAGACACGAATTTGCGCTAACAATTACGACTGCCCTGGGCACCATACACGCAGTCTGCGAAGTTGGTGGCAGAAATGTAAAAGGTGACATCTGTCAGATGTCAATGACATAACAGTCTGTCAATTAACACACTATTTTTTCCAACATAAGTCCAAGAAAAGATATTGGGTGCAGAAATGGTATTATGGCTGAACAAGATCTTTATCCAAATTTTTTTTCATCTTTATCATATTTTTGAAAGTTAATGTAATAACTGTGAGATCTGCTCGAGTAATAGACAGTTATATTAGTTTTAAATCAAATATCCCACTCCAAGATAACTAGGGCAGATATTACAGCATATGTTGTTCATTAAAAACTTTAAATATAATTAAAATACTTTCCTTGTAAAATTACCTAGAACTGTTCTGGCTAAAATTTATTACTGAGCCCCATTGATTATAAAATTTGACCACCATGGTAGATTTCATCTTGAGACATTCTTCACAACACAAAAATACTAGTGCCACTGATAAACTCACAGGAGAGTTTGTTTGAAAGAAGCAAATTACAGTTGCTAGAACACCAGAAAGTAATTAGAAAATGTAAATGAGAAAGCAGAATTGATATGCTTAATTTTAACCTCACAAGTGTTGTAGATTTAAGAGTGAACACTTAAAGGTGCTTAATCAATTTGATTTTTTTGCTAGTCTCATTTCAAATAAATTTTGCGAAAACCCAACCTACCTAGTAACCACTGCAACATTCTAGCTCGTTTGTGCAACTTTTGTATGTAGTTTTTGTGAAATCATCAGACAAACTATTAAATTAGTTAATGGTTGCTGAAGCATTAACTGAATTGAAAATCAAAATGCTAAAAACTCACAATTTTCTTCTTTGGTGAAATTCTTTAACTTTGTCATTTGATCGGCGAGAGGGTGAAAGTCATGCCCATGATCGGCACTGACCCTCTCAGGGTTTACCATTTTAGATACCCACTATTTTGATCCTTACCAGATCCTTAAAGATCTTGTAACCATCACGTGTAAATTTTCCCATGATAGTGTCACATTGATTTTATTGGAAAACTGATCATTTCTTCTTTTGCAACAGCCCGTTACATGGGCCTCTGAATCAGCATATTTACAGAGATATTAATCACACTGGGAATGATAATATTGGCCATGCACCATGTGTTTATTTTATGCTTATTCAAGTCTTTCATGCAGTGCAGTGATACAAATGGCTGCTGAGTTTAATTTGTTTTGATGGATTTCAAAATGACTTGTGTTGCACATTTCAGTCCTTGGAAATATAGGAAGTATGTGTGATTGACAAATGAAATATAATTTTTCTGAGGCAGGATTATTAAAATGTGATGTTAATGCCTTTTTTATTTTTACATTGATGTGAATATTTTAGATACATTTTTAGACATGAAAAAATTAGTACTGGTTTACTCCAGCCATCTCAAGGTGAAAGTGATATTTTTAAGTATATCAACAAAATTGTGCATGAACTTAAAATTGAAAGAAACATTCTGGAGTAAACATCTAATCTGTGTAGAAAGATCATACACAATTATAAAAATGACCTTTGTGTATATATCTCTCTCTTCATGTTAGATCATAATATTAATTAATTATTATTGCATTATTACTACATCAAAATTCCAACAAACCAGAACACCTCTATTGCCGTTACACAAATTCACTTCATAAAAAATGTAATATACACAGATTTTGTCACTACAAATGTAACCCTTTTTTAAACTGTGCAAAGGTATTCCTGAGACCTTTTTGGTGCAATCCCAGCATTCCTGGGAATGATGGATCAAGGCAGTCGTGTGATATGTCTGGAGCAAGCAGCAGACGATCGACACTGATTGCGTCATTATGGCAGCACTACGATCAGGTGCTGCCACCTGGTGATCAATCATGCCCCACAAGGGATTTAGTTCCTGGAAGGCTTGGATACAAATGACCGGGGCAGTGGGTGTCCAGACACTTGTGAAGATAACCAATTGGCAGTAGGCCATTGTGTAAAGCCATGCAGGCCATGGTTGCTTATTGAAAAGGTTTTTTAAACATAATTATACACTTAATTTACCTACAAGGATTAACTGGAAAGCTGATTTTTTTACAACGGTTAACTTCAATGCTGATTTTGTTGGTCTGAAATGTTACCTTTCTTGGAATTTATGAAACTAAGGTTGGATATATTTAATGAAAGTACATATTTGTTATTATCATTGATATTATTATTTTATTATCATTATTATTATAACTGATATGCAATAATCATATGCTCGCACATCCAGTAAACTGCAATTCCAATGAAAGTAATCAACTGCCAAGGATTTAAACCCGTGGGATGAACTTTCAGTTATATAGAATATCAGTTGTTTTAAATTATCATGCCACATAATAAATCATGCTAGGTTTTATACGCCAACATCATGTCACTGTGGACAGAAAAGATACTAGGGTCATTCCACATGAAATCAACCAACAATATTCTTGACCCCCTGATTTTTATTAAATTTGGCACAGCCTACATATTGAGCCCTTTGTTTCAAGGGGTAATGTGAAATAATGAAAAAAAATTTATATTTAATATGCAATAACTAACAATATTTCACTCACAGGTTTGAAATTTGGCATGAGTAAATTTTACAAAAGTCCCAACATGTATGCTATTTAATTTAATCAAAATCGAAGAGGGTGATTTTTTTGCCTTTTCTTGGTAGATTTCATATGGAATTAATAACATTAATGATGTGGCAGGGCTCAGTCCATACACTTGTATCCACCTGCTGTCTTGCTATGCATACGGACTCCGTAGGACCAGCGCACCTGATTTGGGGTTTCGTAGCCACATGTAGTCACTGTAATTTATGGCAAAGACAGTCATAGGACGCAGTAAATGTATCCATGAATAGCCATTCCAACCCATGTATTGCACCTTACGACAATAACAATACCATAAAACTATAAAAACAACAGCTATGAGAAAGACTACAAAGAACTTACCACAGGCGCCTCTGAAGCGGACGGTGATGCGCTTCTGTTGTGAGCAGCTAGCCACAACCAGATGACACTCACTTGAATATGTCACTCTGTCCGTACCGCACACAGGCGCGAACACATTCGTGCATGTCTCGATGCACTGACATTTGCCCTCACCAGCCTTCTTGTCCACCACACAATTGGCACCAAACGCACAGAACGTGTGTGCACAGGGAGCTGTAATCAAATGAGCCAATAGTGTGGGAAGATGTTTGTGGCACACAGGAAATGACTTAATGAAAAGCATTCAATCCGTACATAATGATGCTGCTTGAAATCACTGGTCACTCTAGGCGGCAAGAATTTGTCAAAATCATAGGCATAGTAACCCGTCCGATAACTAACAAGTAACGCAAACTTGTCTAGAATGTGAAGAAAGTTCTTCACAATAAGACTGAGGAGCAAGTAACAACGATCTTCTTCATGTGGTTCAAGTTATCTTTTTCGATTAATTCTTTCTTAGAGTGGTTTCTAAAATTAACTCTCAATAAGGCCAACTCCCTGCCTAAACCAATTTCCTGCTGGGTTTAAATCCCACAAGGATTAACTCCCTGTTGGGGCCATGTCTCTCGTGTGTCTCTCGTGTGTCACCTTCTTTCTAGGACTGGCCAATTGTGTTGAGACAAACTTGATGATATGGCTATGCCCTGTTCTACTTGAAGACCACAGTCAGCTATGACCAGCTCTACCATTGGACCACATTCAACTATGAACAGCTCAACCATAAAACCACATTCAGCTTTGACCAGCTCTACCTTAAGACCACATTCAGCTATGCCTTGCTCTACCTTAAGTCCACATTTAGCTATGCCTTGCTCTACCTTAAGACCATATTCAGCTATGCCTTGCTCTACCTTAAGACCACATTCAGCTATGCCTTGCTCTACCTTAAGACCACATCACGCTATGCCTTGCTCTACCATAAGTCCACATTCAGCTATGCCTTGCTTACCTTGAGACCACATTCAGCTATGCCTTGCTCTACCTTGAGACCACATTCAGCTATGCCTTGCTCTACCTTAAGTCCACATTCAGCTATGACCAGATCCACTTTAAGATCACATTCAGCTATGCCTTGCTCTACCTTAAGTCCACATTCAGCTATGCCTTGCTCTACCTTAAGACCACATTTAGCTATGCCTTGCTCTATCTTAAGACCACATTCAGCTATGCCTTGCTCTACCTTAAGTCCACATTCAGCTATGCCTTGCTCTAACTTAAGACCACATTCAGCTATGCCTTGCTCTACCTTAAGATCACATTCAGCTATGCCTTGCTCTACCTTAAGTCCACATTCAGCTATGACCAGATCCACTTTAAGATCACATTCAGCTATTACCAGTGCTACCTTAATATCACATTCAGCTATGACCATATCTAACTTAATACCACATTAAGCTATTACCAGCTCTACCTGAATATCACATTCAGCTATGACCATCTCTACCTTAATACCACATTCAGCTATGACCATCTCTACCATAAGACCACATTCAGATATGACCAGCTCTACCATAAGACCACATTCAGCTATGACCAGCTCTACCTTAAGACCATGACCAATTCTTCCTTAAATAAGACCAACTGTTGTTAGGACAAACTGCATTTTGAACTGACTGCTGACGAGGGTTATTAAGTACTTTATATATAACATTCTCAGCAGAGATACTGAGTGAGAGGCAAGAGGTTATCTCAATAATATGATTTATAGCTCTAAATGTAGCTGATTACATTAAAACCCGGGGGTATAGGGTCATTTCATTTAATAGATTAATCATAGATAACATTATTGAATATCAGTTATGAAGTTCAAACTTACATTTAGGTGGAAAATTGCTTAAAGTGAGATACTTTGATATTACCATTTATCTGCATGTAGAACTCCTCAAAGGTGACACTCCTTAAAAACAGCCATCCTCGAAAACAGTTACTTTATCACGGTCTGTTTAACTTTGGCATTGAAGCCCATGTTAAACTAATTCTGTAAAGCGGCCACCTCTCTGCTCCAGTCAGGCAGATATAACAGTCTAAAACGCCCAAATAACTCCCTAAACACTGGCCACTGTTCATTTCAAAAAGAAATGTCATCAGTCATTACAGACCTTTATTATCAAGTATTTTTTGCACACTTTTTTACTGAATAAAACTATGACATTTGCTTGCTTTAAATAAATTAATATTAAAAAAATTAACTAATAATAATAATAAACACCTTTGCAAATTATATGCATATATATATATATATATATATATATATATATATATATATATATATATATATATATATATATATATATATATAAGTTTGCCAGACCTGCACAGTATATCTGACCAGCAATCAAGCCACCCTTTAACCCTTTAATCAGGCCATTTATCTGAGTCACTTGGGTGGACTCTTTAGAAGGGTTCCACTGTACTTTACTTCTTGTGATTCTATTAAAATAATTTGGACTTCATGCCTGGAATATATTCTGCTTCAGCAGCTGTGATTGAAAAGTCTACCCACCATTAGCTCTCTAGAATAAATCTGTGTAACTTTAATTGCAGTTTATTAAAATAAAGCTGCATCTATGTACACTGATTACATACAAACTCATACATAATATTTGCGTATTTTAAGCAACAATATTATAACTTCAAGTAACAAAATAAATGTTTATACATGTTCATGTACATGTTCATGTACATGTTCATGTACATGTTCATGTACACTCCAGTACTCGGCAGTGCTTTCATGAACTTAGATCACTGCTGGTTAGAATTATAACTTAAGGTACGGGTAGATTAATAACTGCCAGGAAGAAATAGGGCTGCGGTTATTTTGTCATGCGAGTGACCATGTTATGTTGCAATAACATTTTGTCGTGATGATTTTGTAGTCGTTATGCACAAGCAAAGGACAGTTGAAAACTAGATTAAGACAATCTGTAGGATGGTCAAAAGTAGTCTTAATTCGGAATTATACATCTGGGCAGTAAATATGAATATAAACATTTACTGGTGTGGAATGCTATTAAAAGGTCTTCACTTTATTTACATTTATCAGGGTTTTAATGCATAAAATCCATCAAATATTTCACTCGAATAGACGTTACTTGTTTCATGTCTGAGCAGACCATGTTTTTGTAACATCTCATAAATAACATTTCTGTACCTAATTTTGTTCTGCCTACAAATTCCACCATACATCTCTTATTTCTGTTATCATTATCAATACTGATATTATCAGCTGACATAACAGTATTCCCAAACATCTCTCTCAACTTGAACAAACAGGCTAAAAAATTGTAAATTTAATAAAGTTGCAAGTCATAAACATAAAACTGGAACATAATTTTTTTCAACTAAACCTAAATAAATATAATACATGTGTTAATAAACTTAATATGTAGAATCTGGGTCAGTTAGTATGGGTTAATTTTTAAAAAGTAACTTGAGGTTCTACCAAAGGTCAGGTCAAAGAATATAAATCTATCTTGCTACTGTAACTTCCTATTTAGCATGCAATACAATAGCCAACAAATTTGGAAATTTTAACCGGACAATAGTGCAGTTTAGACTATCTCAAGTTTGACATGTGCAAAAGTCGATATTTTAGTAGCTAAATAATGTAACAAAAGTATGAAAAATGACAACTAACTGTATGGCAGGTAGTTTTTTATCGGCCTAACATGGTATTAAAAAACAGAAATCTATCATAAAGAGATGACCTATTTAAATGTCTAGTTAGTAATCAATAAAACAATTACTAAGTAAATACCTTAAAATGTTATGTAGGACAGACACCGATGGAGAAGTTCCGTGAACAACTTTTACGGGACCCATTCTCTGGACGACTAGATGATAATGATGATGAATGTGTAAAAACTAAAATTCATAAGAGGCAGTTTTTTTTTCAACTGTAATTTTTTTTAACTGGACCTAGGTAATTAATAGTTTGTGATTGTTGTTTTACTTTGAAATTACCGTGAACATTATTGGATCGAATAAGTATGACTTTAATCCGGTTTCTTGGAATGTGATATTTTACATGATTATTTCTCAAGAAACTTTTGTATTCTTTCAAAAAATGTCAACAGACTCACTCATCCTTTGTCAGCAGACATGTGGAGGACTGTCTAAGTGTGAAAATCAAAAAGCAATAAACATCTGTTGAATGAAACTTGCCCTAAAACAGGAGCTCCCACCAGTCTTTCACCGGTTTGTGTCACACTACATTGGTCATGTGACACAAGGTCATGTGACACACCCATAGTGACATCAGACCCACAAAGACCGAGCGAGTATTCGACCTAAAAATCGTACAGTACGGTAAACAAAATTGGGCCATGTAAAAATGCCATGGAATCTGTTCTATAAGTGTACACAATTTTTTTTCTCTAGACAATAACTTCACAACAGGTTAACACTAGTGGTGTCATTTGTTGATTAGTGTAGAACAACTGAAAAGTGGTGCCAACCGCTTAACACCAGATGGTGATACTTTTCAGTTGTTCCGCACTAGTCAAATTACAGTAATTATGGATCCTGCTGACTAAAACAGGAGTGTACGCTTAATAGGTCAAATTCGGTATTCGGGGAAAAAACATATAAAAGGTTTCTAGAGAGGCAATCACCATGTTAAATGTAAATCTAACCACGAATAAATTTTATTTGCATTTCTGTTCTGTATATCTTAGCGGACCAACACTAAGACTATTGTAGTAACCAGACATTCACTGTGTCCTGTAGGGATCCCGATGTTAGCCGACACCAAATTAGAACTACACGATGCTGAGAGAAACAGAAACACGATGGCATGCACGAATGAGAAATCAGGACAGAAAACCTAGTGTCGAGGCAGCGTTCCCCAATAACTTACTTGTGTCGTCAACTGTTGTCGCATGAAATCCAGGAGCAGCAGGAAAGATTAAGCAAAAGGTCACGTTATTCATAGGACGTGCATTCGAAAGTCGAATCAGTAAATTGATACAGAATTCCAAGATAGATTATTTCATGCACAGTTCCAGGATAGGCAACGCGCCATAGCAGGCCAAATAATGGTTGGTGATGCTTTAATTTGATGGTGCTCTCTTTTTAATACCCCCAATTTTTTTTTTAATGTGTATTAATTTAAACAAGACTAAAATCAAGTCACAATTTTTTTATCATTATTTTTATGAAACAATGGCAAAGTTGTACATAATGTTCTTTGTCTGGACACATGGTCAGTTCATGAAAATGCCTTCCAAATGCTTCAAATATCTTTACATGACAGTACAGTTTTAGAAAACTTGTGGAGTTTTTTTTTAGAATTTATGCAACTAATTTGTAAGCTAGCAACAAATAATGGTGGGGTATATATACACGCTAATGCCCCATATATATACACGCTAATGCCCCATCTGGCAGGGCATTTGTCTCATATGCATGTCACAAGTGACATAAGATGCTTGCTGTATAACAATTGATCTTCTGATAAAAATTCAAACAGACATTCACAATGCCGACAGAAAGGATATTTGTGGGGGGGGGGTGACAAAACAGAATATCTCAGACAATTTGAAGCTCTATCAGTGATACTTTCATCACTTCTCACTTGGGAGAGAGGGGAGGAATGGATGGCGGGAGGACAGAGGGGAAGGGAGGGAGGAGGTAGGGAGGGACGGAGGCAGGGAGAGGACGGAGGTAGGGAGGGACTATGAAATGTAGGGAAGGCACTATGTATGCATGACTAGCAATGACAAGGCAAATGGAGGGAGGCTATGTGGCAGGGGGCAAGGGCTGTAACAGTGAGGTTGTGAGGCAGGAATAGAACGTAGGGTGGTAAAATAGATATGAGTTACAAATGAGAGAGGGTGGTGGGGGATGGAGATGTGAAGGGAGGGAGGAAGGGAATAAGGGGTGGGAGAATAAGGAAAGGAGGGAAAGTGAGGGAAGGAAGGAGATGAAGACACAATTGTGTAATAATTAACTGAATACCAAAAGAAGATAAAGAACTGTTGTATGTACGTACATTCTGGAGGTTCCGGTGATGGCGTGAAGGGAATGTCTGCAACAACAAATCAACAAAAGTCAGTGACACAACAACAACAACAACAACAACATTTCAGTCAAATAAGAATGAAAAAATTTTACACTGCAGGTGCAGAACACAGAGCAGAGACGAGAGCAGTTGTTGTCCAGTTCAATGCAACTGATTCACACATCATTAAACTATAAACAACAACACGAGCTCAACTATTTGGTTTGTAGATAAGCAGCATTTACCTTAGGGTTCATCGCAAACTGTTGGGTCGTACATTTGTTTAGTCTCATATGGACTGCACGACTGGAATCAGAGTTAGCCTCTTTCGGAGATTATCACTGCGTCTTTGGTGCAAGTTACATATTTATCACTCAATGCCTATTATTATGACAGGGATAACTGCAGGAAATGTTCTGGCAGAGATAACTATTATTTATTAATACAACCCTGGTAAAGTCAGTTCATGTCATAATTGAGAAAAACATATTTTAATTGATGATTTACTTTCTAAATATTAGTCAAATAATGGTTGACTTGGAATATGCCCAGAGTTGCCAGGTTGCTTAAAAAGGATGCCGGTGTATGTATTATGTTTTGGACAAATGGACAAATGGACAAAAGGACATAATTCCCCCAGACAAAATACCTCTACACCAATATCCCCTGGACAATATCCCCTGTTATAAGCAACAATAAAACAACATTCAACAGTAAAAGAAAAAACAGATTGCTACCCATTATAATGCCACAGAATTGCCTGGTCACTGTACTTCCTTCTACGATGTAGAAGGAAGTGTTTGGTCAGGTGCATAAGAAAGTGAGATATTTCGTGCACATGATCTGCTCTGCATACCGCGGCTACATTGATACTCATCAGTCATAATTAGTGACAAGGATCTCTTTCAAGAGTTCCTAATCATATCTTGCCAATCGCCTACGAACACCTGCTATTTCTAACTTCAACTAACATGCAGCATCGACCCTATAATTCCCATCGCTATTTGCCAAAGTCGCACCACATTCATTTGTGGTCAGACAGCCAAGCTTCAGCGCACATTTACAGTTCAAATCTGAGAAACTAATCAAAGATTGCCACCACCAGTCAGCTGTTTAACAATTCAAAGTGAAATTGCCATAATGGATATGCAATGCCTAATAATCCATTTATAATCACACATTAAGTCAAAATCTACTATACATACTAGTTATTATCACAAGTCATGTTCTACTTATTGTAAACGGGGGTCCCCGGGTGCGAAGCATTAACTGAACCGATTCTGTAGCTAATTCCGGTAAACTGGGTTCGAACATAACATATAAATCACACACAGGTTGTTTTGTTGGAACGGTCTCGCAGCAATGCATTCCAACACAAACTTAAATAATGCGATAAATCATACACCACCATGCACCAACAGACCTAATGAAATGGTGCACAACAAAGTCCAGTGACTGGCCTGAGAAATATTGTTGCTTCACAAATGTTTATAATCTGACCCAGATAGCAAGTGGTCTGCAGCAAAACCTTACACCTGATAAATTAATATCTTTAAAAGGTTCATGGGTTTCACCTACTTTTAAAAAGGTTGTTTTAAATATGTGATGCCCATCTACGTTTGCATTCAGCTTAAAGTTTTCTTGTACTTTTGCGGATGAGAACATCCAATGTTATTAATAACTATTTATGCATTTTTGCCACTGTGAAATATGACCCAAATAAAAAATCACATGCTTCATGATATTTTTACACACACACGCAGGTAATATTCTCTACAGCAATACAGAGGTGCAGTTATGATTTCATAATCGTACACATGTACAATTACAATAGAACTGTTTCTTTACATTATGACGTGTCATACAAAATGGCACACAAACATTTTAAATTGAATTGTTATGATTGTCCTTGTTTGCGATTGCTGCCAAATGTGTAATAAATATAACATGGAACATCTGAAATCTGCAGTATGCCCCTAATCGTCCTCGATGGCTGGCACAGCAGCACAAATAATCTGACAAAGTGCATGAGTAATTGTGCTACTCCTCCAGCCATTTCAGATATTCCATTTGATATAATCATTTTCTAACATTCATAGACCAATTTTGCTTTACATTACCTTGTCACATGACATAAGAGATAACTGGGCAAAGAAAATCAATAACAGAAGCCTGGGATGTCTTCTTTGTGTCATCAGATGGAAGTCGTAACAGCACAAATACAATACAGTTTGTATATTGTAATAACATTGCCTGCAATAATAATATTTAGTTTATCCACGACTCCCTCCCTCCTTCCCACTCGTATCTTTTTTAAAGACCAATTACCATCTACCTAAGATAATGAATGGGTATGAAAATATTCATAGAAATATTTTTTCTTACTTAAGAAAGATAGAAGAACTAGAGGATTGAAGTAACGTTAGTGAAGGAACAGTGTAGATTCGATATCAGAAAGTACTCATTTTCACAGAGGACAATAATTAGATTAATGGAACAAAATTATCTAGAGATTGTCTAAATGCTAGCAGCATGAATGTTTAAATTTTTTTTACAAATATCTCAGAGAGAGGAATTGTTAGACTCTTGATAAGCCAATGGCTTCCTTGTCCACTTGCCATCTGGGTTTTTTGCCTTGGATGGCAATCTTGTAAAATCTATTGGTTTGGTGCCATTGCCCAATCACCTAAACTTTCTGCCGAGTAGATAACCAGGTTTGCTGTTGGGCATGTTAGCCATTCGTCTCAAATGGGAAGTCTGTCGCTGCGCTGACAACTGTCCACCAACTAGCTCAAGGGAACAACGCTGACGGGCGATGGTGTCTCATACAATATTTACACCAGGCAAGACCAGCAAATGACACTGCAAATATTGGTCGCAGTCGGCATCTTAAGTATTCTTTCTTGGGCAGATTCAAAGAGAAATATGGTGATTAGTCTCAAATGCAATTTGCGCTGTTGGTTCTGCTAAGGCCATGACAATTTCAGTTTCTACTTCACTGGAAGGTCCCAGGTTAACATGTTAGTGAAATAAATGTTTGTTTGTGGCGTTAGTGACATTTTGTGTTGCTAAAATCACACAACCAATTGTACATGGTCAGATGCCCTTCATCCCCAGGAAACGTTAATTTTTTTTCAATGAATAATAATAAATAATTTTTACAGATTTTTTTTCACTGAATAATAATAAATAATTTTCACTGAATCGTTTTCACTGAATAATAATCAATAATCTTCACTGAATTTTTTAGTGCCAACAAATTCTTCTGAAGCACAAAAAATATTTACATCACAAGACGGAAGCAAAAATTTATTGGACGCCAAATAAATTATGCCACAGGAACAAGTATCACATTTTCTAGGACATGTGTTATTTGTCAGAGAACAAGCATGCTGTTTTAGCTCGCAAAACTCCTCCAAAGATATAATAATTAAGCAAAACACTCCTCTATCTCCCATGAATATGGCAGAGTTCCGAGTTATTCTTGATGATGAATGTTTCATGAAGAACTCTGTGGCTGTGAAAAACTACAGTAACACAAGTGGCACAAGTGAAATTAGATCCCATATTCAACATAGAATGACATCACCAATACAGAAGTAAAGGAATCTAACAAAAGGATACATAGATGCCAAGAAAAATGCAAAATTTTGCTGAAAAAATAATAAATAATTTTCACAGAATTTTTTTGGCTGAATAATAATAATTTTCACTGACATTTTTTCACTGAATAACAATAAATAATTTTCACTGGATTTTTTTACTTAAATTATATGAATTCATAGCAGAAGTTGTCTGAGTAAACAGGAGAACAGATGTAGAATTGAATGTCATGATACACTAGGCCCTCTGTTCCCCCAGTGCTCCTGATGAATATTGCAGTGCCAGACTAATTGTATTTGTTTGACCCTAATGAACAGTGCGGGACAAACAACGTGAAAGCAAACACGGGTGCAATGTCGTTCCGACAGCTCACTAGAGTGTATGTAAATTAAATTTGTGTAAGAGAACTTTTTGTTGATTTACAATGCATCCGGTGCATTAAAATTTTTCCCGCGATGCTGGTGTTCAGGGACCTTGTAAGGCAGAAACAGGTCACGAGATTGGGTAAATTTTTGAGCAGTCGTCCAACACCATGAGGATAATGTGCGGTCTTTCACAGCGCAGGTATCCGCCTTTGACACGGTGCTCACGGTTCTTACTCCATTATCAGAGCAAGTGTTTTGGCAGCAGCTGATGCACTATGTACTATGAGTTTTTGTAGAACAAGATCATTGGCTATGCGAGTCAAAGACAGGTCCTTCCATTTCTCTGTGTGGGATCTTTTACATACCCTGGCATATACACCAGGTAGCGTTTCTACTGAAAATTATGGGGGTGAACAAAATTGCCCAAGTTTCAAAGCAAGTGGGTTCAAAGTTCAAACCCTGGTACTCTCTCCTGACAGTTCTGTCACCAAGGCTATCATGCCCCAGAATATGTTGCTGTCCACAACAATTATCACAAGGTCATGAGGACATGTTACTGTGCTCTGCAAGCATTACAAGGTCACAAGGACATGTCATTGCCCTCTGCAAGTATTACAAGGTCATGAGGACATGTCATTATCCTCTGCAAACATTACAAGGTTGTGAAGACATGTAATTTTCCAAATTCAATTTGAATGTCAATATATCACTAATGTCAGATCTGTCAACTACTTTAATGTATGTTATTGGTGAAAGTTTTTTTCTTCACTATGATAACATATCATGGAAACTGCAGACAGTAGATATGACATGGCTCCACGTTTGTTCACACTATTTGTTAAATTAATGTTAGGTGGTTGCGTTAACTATAGCTGAGGAGTAACATAATATTATAACTTTTTACTTCAACGTTACTTCTTTCACACTAATCATTTTGACGTTTTATCTCTTTTTACTTAACGATTTGTGTGAATAATTTTTTATTGACAGACTTATTGACTGAATGATTGGCTGATTGATTGATCATTCCCCATATGTGATCAGATATTGCAAATGCAAGTCTTTCATTCATTAGCTATGCACATCAGCATATGGTATAACAGATAATTCACAGTGGTGGATTGCAGGATGGTAATTTCGCTACAATGTGGCATAGTTCCAAGGAAGCACTGCGGGACTGTACATACAGTGCAGAAATAACACCAGGTAATTATTTCATGGTGGAGATGATGTACTCCACTGAGATGACATTTATCGGTCAGTTGATTCATGTCACTGTGTCAACAATGTAATTAGGACGATATGCCTAGGGCATAACATGATATCGCCAAGACGAACTAGCTAGAGGTCAGACCATAGCTAGGCTTCCAGCAGTGTATCACATGAATGTAGTGCCTACATATATGCAATATAGCCAATTTCAATGATTTTGTTTACCAAGAAGTAACTGCATTCAGCCATCAACAAGAAAGACTGAAGAAACACTGCTAGGTGTATTAATATCTGGTGAAAACTGCCAATTTTGAGGGCATGTGCATTTGCAACACGATTAGAGCCGGAGTATCTAATTTTGACTAAACTCAATCTGCATGTCAATGAAATGATGACAGTAGCTGTAAAGAAGTTTCAGAATTTTTGATGGTCCAGTTTTCTCATAATCAGACAAAACGTTAACATGGTCACCAGTGGGGAAAATCAACTGTGGTCTCACCCCTAAAGCTAGCAAGGAGCTTCATCAGGGAAATATAATGCCCAAGTATCTCTGTGGGCCTGGATAGTTTATCACATAATGCTACTTATCAAGTAGAGCAGGTATTTCCTACAGTGCTCGTTGCTTCATTACTTTCAGCCGTATCAGTCCATAAATGATATGCTGGCTTTGTAACCAGGGCAAATCAATTCCTGTCCTCTTACAAATATAACTGACAATGTTTACATAAAGAAACGTACAAGATAAAGTATATGCATAACAACAACATACAATTTTTTTTATATTTCTTCTAAATCATCAGTTATTTACATTGTAGTCGTATTGTGCAATTGTGTTGTTGCATAACAATCAGTAAATTAAGTTTTTAGTGTCAGTTTAGATCATTTGTGTAGTTAGCGAATGCCAGGGAAACTTCACATTAGTTTTAACTTCTGCTTTATCCTTTTCAAAGAACTAAACACACAAATTCAGATTTAATCATTGGTCAAACTATTTAATTATTTAATGTTTGGTCAAACATTAAGTGAAGCGAAAATAGAAATGCTGAAAACTCACGAATTTCACCCTTGGTAAATTTCGTCAGTACGTCATGTGATCAGTGAGAGGATGGAAGTCAAGCCCATGATCGGCACTGACCCGCACAGTGTTTACCATTTTGGATATCCACTATTTTGAGCCTTACTAGATCTAACGACTAATGTAAATTCTTTGGATGATTTTTTTTATTTTTTATTAACTTGACTGCGGATGTTACATAAACTATTCATACACTACATATTTGGACACCAACAAACCAGATTTGTGATAAGCTAAATCAATTCAGGGTAGAGTTTTAAGTACTTAATTATATGTGTATTGAAAGACAGATATTATTTATATGGCAAAATTATGTTATGTATGTAAATTTATCCTCTGAATGATATAAATGATGTAGAATTTATACTCTGAGAAGACATGTAAAAGGTACAGGTATATTGTACAAATGTTGTCTTCTACGGCAAATCCAAGTGTGTTACACACCACCAAGTTCATTACACACCACCAAGTGTTGCAAACCACCAAGTGTGTTCTACACCGCTAAGTGAATTACATACCACCAATTGTGTTACACACCACCAAGTGTTACACACCACCAAGTGTTTTACACACCACCCTTTTGCAGACCTCTTCACTCGAACACCAACTCGAGTTCTCTGGGATGCATTCAGCCATGCATTAATCACTGCACAAAAGCTATTCATTCGCATAATCCCCCACTGTCTATATCCAGGTGCTCATTTATACGACTGAGTGAACTGCACCGGCACAGAATTTGAACAGTAGCAGAAGGCTTTGAACTCTGGATCTAGCTATCCACTGGGAGTCTGGCATTCCCTCGTTGTGCTGCTGAGTCCCAATAGGGACTCGGTTGTAGCAGGGAATGAGAAACCTTAAAGGGAACGTTGTTGTTGCTTTTCCCTTTATCCCTATAGTCCGGGATGAGGCTGGCACCGATACTGGTTGGAGATTTTTGTTTCCCCTTCTTCTTCATCACTAGTCCCATTTTACTGCCGTCTCCACCAACTATCTCCACTACTCCCATAACGTACAATTATTAATTATTAAAATGCCCAAATTCTATGAATTTTTCGATATCAAAGTACACTTAAATCAACAATGTTGGGCTTCGTGTTTTAATCTTAACTGCTGTATTGCGTTTATCGTCAGACAGTGTAGAAAACAGGAATCGACCGAGCAAGAAATCATCCTATGAATTTTTTTTTTCTATTTCACCTTCAAGTAAGAAGATTTTATAGGTCTGCCATAAAGTAAAGTGGTCCGTATGTTGTAAAACAGCCATATTTCATTTTTAATTCCAAATCGTGCACTTCAAAATATATTAAGATATGAAAAATCACAATAGTAACATGTTTTGTATGTATATTGTATTTAACCAACCGAGGTGTTATAAATACTAATAAATTCAGCAATGTCCCGTAAAACAGTCATTGTACCTTCCCTTTAACCTGCCAGAAATAACAGAGACTCCGTCGTCTTATGCTCAAACAACGTCTATGTTTGCTCAACGTAACTAAAACATGGACAAAATTCTTCAAGAACTATACAACAGCTACTGGTGCAAAGACCTGGAACTCTCTCTATGCGGCACTATGAAATTGTAACTCCATAGTAATTATATTCTTTTAAAACATATCTGAACAATATCTTTGACTAAACAAAAGTGACGCGTGAGACCACAAACATTTTAACTGGACTAAGTTTTAACAAGATTTAACAAGATTTGCCATCCAAGCCAAAGGCCCAGATGGCAAGTGGACAAGGAAGCCATTGGCTTATCGAGAGTCCAACAATGTTCATCTACTTATAACCCGCCCTCCTGAGATATGTGTCAACCTTGTTTTTAAACATATTCACGCTGCTAGCAGTTACACAATCTGTAGACAATGTGTTCCATTCATTTATTGTCCTCTGTGAGAACGAGTGCTTCCTGATGTCCAATCTACATTGATCCTTTACTAATTTTACCTCATGTCCTCTAGTTCTGCTATCCTTCTTGAGTGAGAAAAACATATTTCTATCAATATTTTCATACCCATTCAATATCTTAAAAACTTCAATCTGATCTCCTCTTAACCTCCTTGTCTCTAGAGTTGTTAAACCACATTCTTTCAGGCGTTCTTCATAACTAAGGTCTCTCAGTTCTGGAATCATTTTAGTTGCTCTCCTTTGTATGCGTTCAAGCGTATCTATATCTTTCTTACGATATGGTCTCCATGCTTGTATACAGTATTCTAAATGAGGTCTAACTATTGCTTTATAAAGAGGTATAATTAACTTTTTTCCCTTGTATGTTATGTTTCTTCTAATCAATCCAAGAATTTGATTACCCTTTGAAGCTGCAATACCACACTGCTCTGAAACTTTCATATCAGCGCTTATTGTAACTCCTAAGTCCTTTTCTTTTACAGTAGTACCCAGAACAGTATCTCCCATTTTATAGTTTACATTCAAGTTCCTATGTCCTGTATGTAGGCATTTACATTTCCCAAAATTGAACAACATCTGCCATTTCTCAGACCATTTCACTAATCTGTCTAGATCGTTTTGTAAATGTTGTTTATCACCATCAGTATTAACCTTTCTAAACAGTTTTGTGTCATCCGCAAATTTCAGTACGTTACTTGTTATACTGTCGTCCAAGTCATTGATATAAATTAAGAATAATATAGGTCCTAATACTGATCCTTGAGGTACCCCACTCAAAACCGATTTCCAATTTGAAACTTCTCCATCTACTACAACTCGTTGTCTTCTGTCAGTCAGCCATTGTTCTATCCAGTCAGTTATGCTGTCCCCGATACCATGGGCTTTTAATTTAAGTAGTAATCTTTGATGTGGCACTTTGTCAAAAGCTTTCTGAAAATCTAAGTAGATAATATCTACTGGCGATCCCACGTCTATCCACTTAGTGATTTCTTCCAAAAAACATAACATATTTGTTAAGCATGACCTCGCTTTAAGGAATCCATGTTGAGATGAATTTAATAATTTATGCTTAACGAGGAATTCCACCATATGGTCTTTAATTAACCTTTCTAATAATTTACAAATCACTGATGTTAAACTCACTGGTCTGTAATTCTCTGACTTATTTCTCGAACCCTTTTTAAATAATGGTATGATGTTTGCTTCTTTCCATTCAAACGGAACAACTCCCTCTTTTAATGACAAGTTGAATACTCTTGCAAGTGGTATACTGATTTGTTCTACTGTTAGTTAACTTATTGATATGATGTATTTTACCCATATAATTTCTAAAATTGCTAAACTGTACATATTACTTAACTTATTAGAAAATGTTTTTATCTATCTTTACTGCATTTTAAAATAAACATGTACTCTGATCTGTTAATCTTTAATCTTCAGCGGTCCTGAATTTACTTGTCTATTTATGTTTTAAACTCATGACCCTTATGAAGATAAAATGTATATTTTTATAAGGTTTATCATGAATAAAAAAGTTGTTACTACTGTTGTTATTAAGTTCTCAATTACAAATGGCTCGATTATGTTGCTAATACAGGAGCCCGGATCGTGTACTTGGAACCGTATAACCAGGTGAATAACCTTAACACTGTTTCTAATAATTCAACCAGGATGCTTTACTAGCATATATCAAGGCACCCCACTTTACTAGCCTACTACATACGTATATTGTGAGTGAGATATTTTCAATCTCTAAAAAAGCCGAGATGCAGCCTGGAGCCAGGGACTCGGGAGTGCCTTGGGCTATAGCACTGAACCACTACACCGCTTTGCCAGTGGCGCATCATCAGATGACTGTAAATATTAGCAGATCAGTCTGGTTTCTAAATACGCCTGCCAGACTAATATTTTTTTTTACAATTTCAGTTCATAAAGAAATATATGACAATCAGATCACGAAGGTGAAGGCCATACAACCTTAATGTTGTGCTTCAATGACAGCTGCAAAATATATGCACAATTCATGAAGCATAAATAAATTTAATACGTTCATGCAATGTAAACCTGTGTGTTAAACCTATATGCAATATTAAACCTGCATTATTTCCAAAATAACAAGCAGACGAATGTGTGTACTATCTCGACAACCTATTGTTGAATTTGTGTACACAAACAGAAACCACGAAACAACCTAGAAAACACATCCTGAATCCCACAAAAAAATATCGTCTCCTCCCCCCAAAACATGTCTTACCTGATCGTCTGAGATGCAGAAACTGCGAGTAGAGCAGTATCATTGTAACGGCCAGCGCACACCAGAAGAGGCCAAACATAAAGCACACTATGGCCAGGACATTGCTGGCACAACACCCTTCCCGAAGAGACGCACGAGTGTTCCGTATATTCATGGTTCTAGTTTACATCAGTTCCTGCCACAATGGCACAACCCTAATGTCTTAAATGCCACACAATCAAAAGTTAATTCCCAGTCAGATCCGACAAACGCAGCATGCCGACACAATCTGTCCATTCTCCACGGCCGCAGTCGAGAATTGCTTTTATCTGCAAATCCAAAAATACCTCAATCGCTGTAGTCCCGTAAATAACACGGCAGTTCCTTAAGTCGTTCGCACGGCGATGGCAGGCAGGTCTGATCCATTTTCAGTATAAAAATCCAGCATATTCTCTTGTGGTGTTGTTGGAAGTGCCTTTGTTTGCACAAACTCGACCGCCTGACTGCATTTCCTTCCTGAAGCACTGCGGCACAACGCCACTTGCCAGCGAGCTGATAAATCAGACTGTTTCACAGTTTTGTTTGTCTGCCAAAAGGCACGGAAGGAATAAATCAGAAACGGCCGGCCTCCGTGGCTGTTTTTCTATCAGCAATGATAATCAGTGTATCGTCAGCCCGCGAAATTGTTGGCCCTTTTGTGAGTCGCTGCTGCAATCTCAGCAGTTGAACATCACGTTTGAAATCAAGCACCACTCGTATCACACCGATCCTTATGCTGGATAATTGACACAAAAATTCAGTAAGTGATTGCCCGCAAGGGTCACTCAATGAATACATCAGTGGTCACTCCGTTGTTAAAAGCATGTCAGCAAAACATATCCATGTGACACTCTCACCTTGTTCATCGTCACCATCCTAATCCACACTTTCCGTAGCCATCTGGTGTTATATTTCGCACTGTTAAGCACGCACAATAACATTAACTCGAGTCCGTGTTCACCACTGTTACCAGCATCGTTCATCCATGCGACAGATTCGTCGAACGAGCAACTGACAATCTCCGTGGCATTCTCCCTACTTGTAAACGTCGAGTTGTGTCACTCGAAAACACTTGCACACAGAACCTGGCGTGGGTGCTCCATCCCAAACCCCGCCACCCCGCTGGCAAGCTGTCAACGCACGATCACAATCACTTGTCACAGGTATAACGACACCACTGTCAGCTTAAACACTTGAGAATTCATACACTGTTCACCTTTTGTGTTCTCGTCTCCGTGTTTCAGCTCCGTGTTTCACACGACTTGTTCATTATGTTGGTCGAGCTCATTACTTGAGTCTGGACAGCAGCTGTACTACCCGGCTATGTTGAGCAGTCGTCCATCTAAGTAGGTGATTGCTGTTTAACCACTGGCGCAACTCTCCAATGCAGCCTTCTTTCCAGCCTGGCCTCAATCAACAGTCCATTATCACTGTATGTCTGACTGCAGTCCAGTATAGCCTCTAGACATCTACCTGTCTAACCCAGCAATTGAGTGGTCAACCTTGGAAAAGTAGCCTGACCAGTGCCAATTACCAGACGGTGTCAGGGCTGCAGAGTGGCCAAGCATATATCAACTGGACATAATTAACTGCTAATTAAGAACATCAAAGCTGATAACTAGCCAGACTGTTCTGAGCTGTTCTATCCAGGAAACCCAAGTCTTCACCAGTGACCAGCTGATCCGTTCCACATGCTGTGGTATAAGACCTCTGATGGAAACAGTAGCACCACCACCACTCTCTGGGTCTGCACGCAGCGTTGACCTCCTACTTGGCCAGTAAGAGTGCTTGAGTAATTGTTATGTTTCCACCTAGATGTGTGTCATAATTACTTGTCCCCAGCAGCTCCCTGTCAAATACACTTACGGCTGAGATGCTTCTCTGTACATTGCACAGTTCCTCGTCTAATGGCATGCCACAGAAACATGCTGAGCCATCGCACACGACTACAGCTAATGACCCAACAACAGCCCTCAGTGTCTCAGTGTTTGTCAAATGCAGAGTCTGCAAAGTGTGCTATGCAAGTTGCCATCGCTTTTGCAAACTTCTTAAATCTAAAGTTGAATGTCAATGTTTGTCTCGTGCATGCCAAGGCACCCTGTCAAATCCAGTGAACCGTTGCTTGACGTGCCGGAACAGCACCGGCTTATTTATGAGGCAGCATATGATGAATTTCACAAAGTTCACAAACCTTGACAAGATGATTGACAGCCATTTGATGTCAACACATCTAGAAGAGACACTCCTGTCTCCAGAAACCAAGCACCACCATCTTATCTCTCATTCAGGCAGGTCCACCACTGGGGAAACCACCTTAAAATCACAGTATTTAACCAGCTGTAAGCAATACACAGCAGCTGTTTCCACTCACAAAACTGTCCCAAGACAAGCTCTACAAAGACGTGCAGTCATGCATCAAACTGGCAAGTGCATTCTGATCGCAGGCCAGTGACATTCCCATGCTGAAGAATGCCTCCAACTATTTAGCGCAACAGCAAATCAATATGGTGACTGGATTTTCGACAGATGAACAGTCTGCAAAATCAGGCGAAACACAACGTGCGATGAAGCGCAACCCATATCACAATAGCATCACACTGATCCACAGACGATCGACAATCACTCTACTGCTATAGTACACCCGGCTAGTACAGTGGATATCCACAGTTCCTGTTCTGCGTGTGCCCCACTATGTAAAACGATGGCAGGTGTCAATCAAATCAACATCATCAGGCAATAAGGCATCTGTGTGATCAGCAAAGACAGGTCGTCAATAACATCAGTCATGAAAAGCAGCTGCCTAGGGTGAGAGTTGTCTACCATGACGACACTGACAGAACTCACACCTGTTCACACACTGATGTCTGCTATAATATCAACTGCATGCAGTGTCATATAATTACACCGGATCACAGAGCATCTTCAACATCATTCATTACAGCCACCAGCATCCACTGCAGCCTCCTAATATGTAGTAAACTAGGTCCAATGAACCATGTATGAACACCGCACAAACGCAGAAATCCCCGCCAGAGGGCAAAAAACTGTCAACGTGATCTAATCTCGTACAGTCATCAATATTGATGATGAGGCAATCTGCCAATCATCTCGTAGGACAATGATGCTGTTGACTTTTGAGACGGTTTCCAAGAAATACCGTCCCCTGAGCATCACCCCACTTCAGCAGCTGCAAATTGACATTATGTGCATTTGCCAGCGAGCACATCTGCATATTGTACAGTTTATTTGTTGTCTGAGCAAACTTGTGGGTGTCATTGGGGAAATGAATGTGTAACTGTACCTGGATAGTTGGCTTTAATAAGCCACCGGCCGTCTGCTTCTTGTCATATATTATCACCTGACCCTGATCACACAATTAGCCTTTTGTGGTCCCATGATCTGTGTTCATAAGATTTAATTCACGCACATTAAGAATAAATTTTCAAGTGCGTACATTTGTGTGCACAGGTTTTTAATAAAACATAAAAGGAAAATCTACATTTGAAAATGTCAAAGCACCAGACACCTTTTTTATTAATTAATCAATATGTAATTTGTTCATCTTTATTTTTTATACTTGTATTATAATACATTAATAGCAGAGATACTTTAGGGCCAGACAGACTTTCTTTCAGATACACCAGTTGCACTGTCTGGCCCAAGCTTGTTCACATCAGCTGACAGATATCACAATGAAAAAACTCAAAACAATTTGCTACGTTGAAAGGACTCCTTGGTTTGATCAAAGGCATAGCGAATGAGAGGAGTACCTGGTGTTGAACCCCATGGATCCTCCATGGGGTGTCACCCACAGTGTTGGGGGTGACACCAACTGAAACCCAGTGCTGGGAATCTTAATGGAGCAAGACGAATATCCACACCTGTCTTGAAGACGTCATGGGGTGAGGGTGTTTATGTGGAAAGTGTGCTTGTTAGTGATGAAATACCACGTAGGGTATAATAGATGCCCAGTATGAGAGAACACCTTAGCCACAGTATCCGTTTTTTACCAGAAACAACATACAAAGACCTGCATTAAAGGATTATTCAAACAGTCACAATAGCACTTTTTGTTCCAAGCATTAAAATTCCGTGAAATAAATATTAAAAAAATCCTAAAAATGCAGGGTTTTTTGCCTAAGTAAAATTCTATCACCTTTTACAAACATGGTTGTCTTCTATTTGATGCCATGCAACTCAAGTCTCTATTCTGTGTCAGATCATGTCCCAATTAAATACAGGTATAAACTGTACACGGGTGAGATAGTGAAGGAGCTACATGCTCATTCATGTTTGCACCATCCACCATCTTTATCGGTTATTTTTACAATGCTACAAAGCGTCTGTAACAGTTACAGACGGCTACCAAAGTCAGTGATAACACTCATTGACCACAAGTTATACGCGACCTCCGAAAAGGAATGCTTGCAGCTCTCCCTGCCAGCATTCACTGCGACGCAGTTCACTGAAAGACATTCCAGATGCTATCAACGCACACCTACCCTTCCACTTCAACTGATTCTTTATTGAACCCCTGTAATTACCACCCCCTGTAATCATGAGAACCAAGCAGGCAGGTATAACGACGCATTGTCACGGGGGTAAATATCATATAATGGTTCATCGCACCATCTTGCGTGCATGTCGTGTTTACATGCCAACTCCCAATACCATGCGTATTCATATATAATGCGAGTCTTTGTGAATGTATCAAACCCTGATCTTTTGTCAATTATGACATGCCACATCACTTTGTTAACCACATGTTATCAAAGTCTCGTATTTCCTGTTGAAATACGCACACAAGCGCCCGTGCTTAGAATGTAGCAATTCTGAATCTGACAATTTCAAAACTGATTTGATATAGTGGCAGATTTGACTGAAACCGCTACATCCTATCTCCATATAAATAGCATATGCATTAGCAAGCTTGCGCAGAGGACAGATTAAGTGTGGCATCCAATACGAAAAGATCATCAACCATAAGCATTACATCGTAGCTGCAATCAGAAACACGATGAATGGATTAAATGCAATCTAGAACTGTTAATGATAACAGACTGACTTGACGGCAAATACCACACACAGAACCTGTAGAGTATAATTAAATGGCACATGATATGGTAGTATCTATAACTGTAAATTATATCACGCCACAAACTCTGGTGACAACAATATATACATTATTCCACCTATTAAGCGTACATGCCCTAATTAGCATACACCCCCTTTTTTAATCAGCGGGATCCATAATTATTGTAATTTGACTAGTCTGGAACTGTAGTGTTTTTTTCACTTTTCTACACTACTCACCAAATGACTCCACTAGTGTTAAACAGTTACTTTATTGTCAAGAGAAGAAAAAAAATGTTTACGCTTATAAGAGCAGATTCCTTGAAATTGAAAGTGTATTGCACCTTATTAGGTCAAATACAGTAACTGGGCACGTTACAGTCAAACAAAACACAAACTTTGACTGTTCTCAACCACCCAGACAATGAAAAATAACAGTTTTGTAGGTGATGTGATTGTCACTTATGTTGGTCATACTACTTATATTACGTAAAAACAATGTTTTTTCCACACGTTGCAACCCTGTACAACAACATGGGAGATACAAAACATGCTATTGAATTTCACCACCCAAGTTACATTTGAAATGTGTGCGTGCGTGCGTGCGTGCGTGCGTGCGTGCGTGCGTGCGTGCGTGCGTGCGTGCGTGAGTTTTATATATCCTGAATAAAAGGTAACTTTGCATTAATGTTTCATTCCAACATACACAAATATTACGAGTCATTCAATGGTATAAAATGTGACACATATATCTAGCAAGGAACTAATATTAATATAATAAATCTGAATAGTTTTATTTCATATTAGAAATACATACCCATACAAATGTGCAGGACCCAAGTGCGGTGATTTTGTAAGTTTTCAGTTACGATCCATCGCTTAAGTTCTGTGGTTCCATTGGCACCAACCAGTATATTAACAATTTTACAAACATGAAAAATGTTGTCCCATTCCCGAAATCTACTGTCCTGACTCAGCACCATTTTCAAAATTGCTGCACCAGTGTAACCTATGATGTGGACTTTACAGGGATTATCGGGGATAGACAGAGGTCTGCAATGGAGAGGCTACAAACCTCATTAAGGTAAATGCCATTAAAATATTATGACCAGGTGTTGGCGTTTGCTGTCATGATTCTTCATATTTTAATTACCATATCTTGAGATTCCCATGCTTCTTGGCAATATTGTGTTATGCTGGGAACGCTCTGAACCAACAAAATTTTTATTTGAAAAGACAGCAAGCAGAAACAGTAATGAGGCTATAAAGATGATATCGTGGTAGGCCGGCAGTTTTCAATTTAGACTACACAGCTGGCTGTAGAGGCATTAAAATTGTGTGGGCGTCCCAGTAATATAGGGTGGGTGAACACCACATGTTAAATGGGGTGTTCAACTTGTATTCATACTAACTTTATATTAAACAGGGGAATTGACAAAAAAATCTAAAATAAAATATCTTAACCGCTTTTATAAAAGCAAGGATGTACAATAGTCAAAAGAACACACCATGGTAATTTTATGAAATAGTTACAAAATTAGCAATTAATCAGCATACACCCTCTCTTTTAATCAGTAGGATCCATAATTATTGTAATTTGACTTGTGCGGAACATATGAAAAGTGTTGTCATCTGGTGTCAAGCAGTTGGCACCACTTTTCAGTTGTTCTACACTAGTCACCAAATGACACCACTAGTGTTAAACAGTTACCTTATTATCTACTGAAACAAATTTTTTTGTATGCATAAAGGAACAGATTCCTTGACATTTTTCCATGGCCCAATTTTTTTTTCAAGCGTATTGTAGGCTTATTAGGTGAATTATGGTATGTTTATTTACTACCAGTATAACTTTAAAGTTTTTTTGTGGAAAACTTGGGTCGCACCAGTTCAGCTTGCTGTTGCATGTGCGAAGGATCCGTTGTAATTTTTTTTGCTTAAGAAAACAACCTTGTGCAAATACATAGTGGTAAGGTGTGGCCCGAGCTTCTAATATCACTGAACACGTTTTGAAGAAAAAACAGGTAAAAGATCTAAGATAATATCAGCATATAATCTAGTTTGTTTATTAGTTTTTTCACCCTGCCTAATCAGTGTATCACCTTGCCTAATCAGTATATCACCCTGCCTAATCAGTGTATCACCCTGCCTAATCAGCTTATCAAATATATGAGGAACATGAAATACAAAAAACAAGTATTTTCTTAAATCTGCATGAATGTGGGATGATTGCTGAGCAATGTGTAATAGTGGGAAAAAAAACAACTGTGATATACCAGTTTAAAAGAATTCACCATGTTACATATTCCAGGAAGCGTAATGAAGACACTAAGTACACCTTAGCAAAACATTGACTTACAATCTAAACAGATGCCACTGTGCTGGGCCGTCCCAGCTTATTCTGCACTTTATCTACACAAGTGAACAAATGGGCTGCAGACTTCTGAGAAATCTTCAAGAACACTAATGGATATCCCTCTTCTAACCAGGCTTGTTATCTTAACTCTCACACTGGCCAGACTGATGTATGGTGGTAATTTATTGCACATTAATTGTGCAAACAAAGGATTCTCTATAACCCTTAGGACAGAATGTCAGAGTTGGTTTGCAAGATGTTTTAGATGTGTCTGAAATGATCAAAGTGCTTACAGCTGATTCCAAATATAATACTGATGCATTTACATTTACTGGTTCATTTGCAATTTCCTTTTTTTTGCAAAAAGTAAAACATTACATATTTACATGAAATTCTTTCACTGTTCATTCTATTAACAAAGTTAATTTAAAATCCAATAAACTTTCAAACATGAAGTTTCTTTTAAGAGTTCATGAATCAGGTGCATCTTAGAGGACAATTTTAATATTGTTCATAATTCAAAGGTGCATTAAAAAGGACCTTTGATTCAAATGCAAATTTGACATTTTCAAATGCAAATCTGGTTGCATTTGAACACGAGTGTGTTGAGTACCACATTATACACAAACCATGACTTTCACTCTCTTCACTTATACTTTATGAAACAGTTATTTTTTTGTAGAAATCCATTTCAGTTTCAAACCAATCTAGTTAATCTTGCAGGTCTCTGGATTACAACCAGCAGTCTAAAATATACTACCCTGACTGCAGTGACTATCTTCACAAACTACACAGACAAGCTAAACCCATTCCTGCTGTTTCATATGCCATGTGGGTAAATACAACGCAAGATAAATGGATGTTATAATCCCCGTTAGTACAGCCACACATAGGCTGAGTTGAGCTGAGACAACGCAAGGTGGCCATCAATCACACATACTCTGTCCACCGTCCAGCTGCTCTGGATCTAGGACAATTCCTACAGGTGAAAATTCTCATCTCCTGATACAGCAACCTCTTCAAAATGTGATCACCAGTGATTTCTTTTATGCTTGTCTTGCTCTTTTTCAGGTTTTATTTGTGATCTTTATATTTAACTTTCAATTTAGTTTAATTTATTCACAGTTCATCATCATCAGTTTATAATTAAGTGTATGTGAATGTTTTGCTTTGCTGATTTTTGGTTTATATGATTATTGTTTTATGGCAATTGTGTCTTATAAATAAAATTTGAAAAATGTAAACATCCCTACTTTAATGTGGCTTCCATTTTGTCTTTTCACATTAATTAACTTATTGGCCTCTTGTGGAGATGTTGGCAGTGATTGCTACAGCCCTGGCCGCTTACTATAAATGGTGCTGCCACCTGGCTGATCACACACCAAGCAAATCCCACTATTCAGTCTTGACACCTGGTGACCATGTTTGAAACCAAAACACGTTCACAAATCATAAAATATCACCAGCTACCCACCATATATGTAGCACATTACCTAAACTTATTCATTGTGAATTAGACTAGTACAACAAATGCATGTCATGTTTAAGGCTGCATCCCTATTATGTTAGTATGCTGCACTCACCAGAGGCCAGCACATATTTTACTTCAACCCCTGTAAGCCTACTCAACTTTCACTACTTCCATCAACTGTTTGTTTTGGCTAACCTTTCTGTTGGCTGACTCCCCCATATCCATCATACCTCCAGCTGGATCGCTGTATCACTAATAATATAAATAACTATGCATAAACCATTAATATGGGGATTTGGTCAGCAATTTACTTACTGAACCGAAAGTTAATCAATAAAGTTAATCACCATAATGCTACCACTACCACTATTAGCGCACACAACACAAATATATAGTCACATTGATAATATTATTGGTGTCACTAACTACATTTACTTCAACCTATGAGGAATATATTCTGGTTTTCATTCAATCATATCTTATTGCAAGATATTTAGCATAATTGACTTCTACAGTGGCTCACGAGAGATAATGAGCAAGGAAAATATGTTATATCATTAATAATACGAACTGTTTGTGTGAGATGTGAGTCTATTAAATAACTGATTTCTAAAATTATATAATTGTTTGTATGGAAAAGTTCTCGATCAAATACTTTTGATCAAAGAAAAAGTCCACAATTGCTGCTACAATCAGAAGATTGATTAAACTGCAGGTATTAGGCGAGTTCTTTTTTCAAAACTTTTACAATAACATCCATAACACTAATAGACACACAGTTAATGTATGCGTTTATACTCGTTTACTGTTACTCTGAATTTTTTATTCAACAGGTAGTTTATTTAGAACTGCACAAATCCTTGATGACTAAAACTGTGATAAATCAATAATTTATTGTAAAATTGTTGAAAAAATAACTCTCATTTAATACGTGCATTTTTGTCAAATTTTTTTGGGCAAATCTATCAAGCAATAAACAGGGAATTTTCCACAGGGAGCTAAAAATGAAGTTTCTGCATAACATGAGTTACAGTGAATTTATTGGTAGACCTAGGGTTAACCAGCAACACTGTTGACCACAGCGACTAATGTCATCTAGACCCATCAATTGCAACACCGTGTTATTATTACGAGGCTTTAAAACACGCGGGCATTTTAGATGAACCAGCATAGTGTTATAATCTGATAAAAACGTGATGGGAATTTGAGAGCTCAAATTGCGAGATGACTCGTCGGTTGCGAAATGCTGTCAGTGCCGCTGGGTGATGTTACACCAATTTACCCAGTGGACTGTTTGATGACATTACGCCCAGACAAAGTTAGATTGACTGGAGGCTGACCGACAAACACTTCTGGTGTAACCAGGGAGATGTCCAGAGGAGTCCCTACTCTAGGGGATGACGTACATTGGACAGGCCTTATGAGAATATAAAAAAAATTTCACATTGAGCCAAATGACTTGAATCTGCAGGCAGTGGCTATATGGCTAATCAGACAGTGAAGCATCACTTGCATAGGAATGGCTAATTAGACAGTGGACCCCTGTGATCATTTGTATGAGAATGGCTAATCAGTCAGTGTAGCCCTGTGATCACTTGTGTAGAAATGGCTAATTAGACAGTGGACCCTGTGATCATTTGTATGGGAATGGCTAATCTGACAGTGGAGCCCTGTGACACTTGCATGGCAATGGCTAATCTGACAGTGGAGCCCTGTGACACTTGCATGGCGATGGCTAATCTGACAGTGGAGCCCTGTGACACTTGCATGGCAATGGCTTATCTGACAGTGGAGCCCTGTGACACTTGCATGGCGATGGCTAATCAGACAGTGGAGCCCTGTGATCACTTGCATGGCATTGGCTAATCAGACAGTGGAGTCCTGTGATCACTTGCATGGCATTGGCTAATCAGTCAGTGGAGCCCTGTGATCACTTGCATGGCAATGGCTAATCAGATATTGGAGCCCTGTGATCACTTGCATGGTGATGGCTAATCATACAATGGAGCCATGTGATCACTTATGTACAAATGGCTAATCAGACAGTGAAGCCCTTTGGTCACTTGTATGGCTATGGCTAAATCAGACAGTGGAGCCCTTTGGTCAGTTGCATGGCAGTGGCTAATCAGACAGTAGAGTCCTCCAATCATATAACACATTTTGCCATAAACTAAATAAATTTGCATAAGTCACCGTAGAATCACGCAAGACTTTAATTTGAATTTTGCAAGACTTTTTTTTAGCAATTGTCAAATCCTGCAGACTGACTACTACTCTGAATCTCATGAAATAAATACTAATTATAACAAGTAACGAACACATGCATTTCTCATTAGATTAACATTATATATAGTATATTTATCAAAATCACACATGCATTTGATGAGGAATGCAATAAACAAACGTTCCACAAAATATTAAACCAAACACCTATTGAACACCAATAAACCGAATATGGACGAGATAGACACGAAGTACGTTTGGCACATGATGGGTTGTTTTACGTGACTGATTAAACATATTACATACATACAGTAAAGATGTGATTTGTCACTGATATTAACAATTTCATATCCTATGACTGTTGAGCATGCAGACTTGAGAGATAACGAGAGGCAACACAGAAATCAATAGTAGACATTGCGATGGTTTCATTGTATATGACGTACATTGCTGCGAGGAACATCGTCATTGACATAGTCATGTCTGTGAATAACGTGAATGCGTGACACACCACACCGTAACTACACATGACGTCATACATTTACTGTGGAGAAGCATGATGCAATTGTCTGTGGTGCAACATGACACAAAATGACACTAGCATGTGCAATGTCTGTAGTGCACCAAGACACAAAACGACACAAGATACAACATGACACAACATGACAGCAGCACATTCATTGTCTTTAGTACATCATGACATGACACAACATGACAGTAGCATGAACACTGTGACATGATACAATAATGATACAACATGACAGTCTATCTGCATTGCAATATGATACATTATTACACCAGCATGACACTGTTGTGTGGTGTAACATATTATGATGACACAAAATGACAGTAGTATGAGCACTGTCTGTGATGCAACATGACATAACATGACATAACACAGACAGCAGCATAAACATTTTGTATATCACATGAAACAAACATGACTTGACACCATAAAACACACCCTACCATGTGAATGATACAACTCGACACGAGAAATTACATCTCAGTGAAGTCAGGCGGATGTGACAATAAAGGAAGTGAATCCTTTTAACGCAACTATGCTAAGTAATGCTTGAACAGACACAGATGCGTCAACACTAAATTTATCCCATACTGCGTCCCGTCTTTAAGAGTTCTTCAAATCAGTTAAATTGGAAACTGGAGAACTTCTATCACACTGTAATCACATCCAATCATGTCGTACTCATGGAGTTACAGGACAATCACCAAGACACGAAGAAGATGTAAAACATGAAAACTACTCTAATTCAAATGCAATATGAGATTTCATTCGATGAACACAAGAGTTGATGTCACATTTAAAGACACAGAAAATTGGTTGGTGGCGTAAATGAACATGGCACGATGAGACAGGATTCTATCCTTAACACCCGTGGACCATCAAAAGAAAATTTACAAAACAATTTATTAGGACAGCAAAAAAGCGCAGCGATCCCCCCAAGTGACTACTGTGATTGATTACTCAGATGGTGCTCGATGGAAGACAGCCAAACACTTCCCAATGTGGTCAATCGCGGATGTTTACAGCATTGAACATGGCTGCATGACATGACATAACAGTGCAATAAGCACATGCATGCACATGTGCATGCACGCACACATGCATGCACATGTGCACACACGCACACACAAGTGCACACACGCACACACAAGTGCACACACGCACGCACATGTGCACAAAAGCATGCACGCACATGTGCACACAAACATGCACGCACATGTGCACACACGCATGCATGCACGCGCATGTGCACACATGCACGCACATGTGCACACAAACATGCACGCACATGTGGACACACGCATGCATGCACACGCATGTGCACACATGCACGCACATGTGCACACACGCATGCACACACATGTGGACACACGCATGCACACACACATGAAACAAAAGTTCATGACATGGCCAACCATCTTTCAGTAATAAAATATTTTATTAGCTGCTCTCACGTATATTGAGTAAATCTTTCATATTTTTACGGAACATAATTGCAATCAATGAAATTGGTTAGCGTGTAATACATTAAGTTATAAGTACATTCAAAATCAATACGATGAAGGGCATTATAGTCGTTCCATCTTCCTGCTTGGCTGACCTCTGGGCGGCTCCTGACGCTGATCAAAAAATCATAGGAATTTTACTGTTGCTAATAAATCAGATGAGCATCACGATACCGGACCCAAGATGAACCGAATGCCATAGATGCATATCCGGCTTCATTAGGATGGTCAATGGTACAGAACTACTTGAAATACAGCAGACCCTGGAACCAATCTCCACTGGGATCATATAGAAGGCTGCGCAGACTCTCTCTCAGGAGATCAATCTGCTGCAGTCAACTAGAGGGAATAACGATGTTTACCATACAGGCGTGAGCGGATTGTATAGTTAGAATCCGCTTATGCTGGTTTTCGAAATCTAACTCAAAGTCAACTGGATTTGTTTCTGGAATATTCTGCGCTTTGTTGAATCGGAATGTGAAGTTTGAACACAATAAATGACTGTTGTGTGCCAAAAAAATCATATGAAAACTATGTCACATAAATATGTCATGTGGAGGCATTTAAAACTATTATTATGCAATATAATTAGTTCAGGTTTCACAGATAATTGTATTAATGGTTTGTCGTACTAGATACCTTCTCAGCATACCTTTTGAATATACTCAACATATCGTCCTTTTTATCAAATGTCTATACCATCATTTGCCAAGAAGGATGCGTAACAAGTTTGCCCACACTTTTACTGATATTGTATATTTTATGCTCCTTGGCTCTGTATAAATTGTCACAAGTACAAACAATTAATTTTACACAGACACACTTGTGAACTTTATAAACACTATATCCATATCGAAGAAATCCTGCATGGTGGGTGAATGTAGAACATACTCAAGACATATGCCTTCTTAACATGCCTAATGATATGTCCACCAGATGGCAGCACTGCCATCTTAGATCACATCTTGTCTAGATACAGCTGTACATGTAAATTGTATATGTAAACAGCTTCAACCTTAAGTTGATGCTGGCGTTCCCCTTAACGTGTACCCCAAGTTGTCTTAAAGTCCGGGACTCTGTAGAACAGCCTGTTTGTAGATAAAGGATATAATAGAATTATTGGTATCTCATACTACGTGCACCCAGTAGTAATACAGTAAATTACTGGTGTCCAATTCTATAGGTATGCCTTGAATTACTGGTGTCCAATTCGGCTCATACAGACTATCACTATATGCTCCTGTTACATGATACAGTTGGTAGCTTCAAACAATTAATGTCTTTGTAAGTTGCGTCTATATAAATATTGAGGCCAATGCAAAATCTTAGCTAGATTACTAGTGGGTGCTAGCTAGCACAATAATTATGTTATGGGATATGGCACATATGCACCGTCAATTTAGCAATAATAATAAAATAATTGCATTGTTGATCATAAAATTTTTACCTGTGTTATTTAATTTATTCTATTCATTTTTATTTTATTCTTGTACTGAAATTTAACCCATGAAACAGCAGTACTTCCATCACTGCAGAACTTCCATCAGTGTGTCTTATTCAGCAACAACAGAAATCCTGCACCAAAACTTTCTCCAAAACACGATGCATTTATGTAAACTGACTCTGGATAAAAGCACTGCGCAGAACAAGTGCACAGGGATATTTTTTTATGAACATTTGAGGCATGAGGCAATGTTAGTTCAACAATACCATAAAGTGCATATATAAGAAACGTTTTTACGAAGGACAATAACAGAATGGAACAAATTATCCACCGATTGTGTAGATGTCAGCTGTGTCAATACGTTTAAAAACAGAACAGATATCTGTGAGGGGCAGGCCACACGTAAACGACATTTTTTTGACAGTCGATAAGTCAATGGCTTCCTTGTTCAATTGTCATTTCGGTCTTGCTGCATTGCATGGCAATCTTGTTCCATCTTTTTCGATCTTGTCAGATGATTTACTCCGTACAAAGACAACGGGTTGAAAACGACATGGGGTTCTTCTAAACCTAGGTGCAAAGCTGTGTAAAAAACCTTCACACCCAGAGAAAAACAATAGCAACAACAATTGTGCGAAAAAACAGCAGCTACTTAGAATACAATACAAAGAGAAAGTAATGGTGACGATCTCGTTGCTCATAAATATTTGTTTTTGTTGTTCTTCTTCGTCACTGATCCCGTTTCACTGCCGTCTCCACTCCCCATCCCTCACTCTCATTCTCAACGTCTCTCCCATTCCTGCCAAATCCCTCTTCACACAGTCCTCCCATCTGAGTCTCGGTCTTCCTCTTCTCGTTCTACCGTCGCTCTCGTTCTCCATTCCCCTCCCACTCTAGCCAAATCTCTCTTCATCTAGTAGGAACATCATGAATGAACCAAACACACTACGTAATACGTCGTTTGTGTAAAACTGCATATTTTACATGGTTCAAGATAAAATTTTTGTGTTCTGGCCCCAACCAGCAATCATCCAGCCATTGTCTTGGACTAAACGAATCCAACTGATAATGGCATAAGTCAGAAGAGCGAAGACACCCGGTAATGATACTGGGATGTCTCGTCTTAGGGTCCTGTCTGACAGTGGTTTTTCTGTTTGTATGTAAGATTTTTGTAGGAGATAGAAAAGAGGTATGTGGGCCAAACAACATGTCAAAGGTTATTGGGTACAGCAAAAGTGTACAGGCATGCGATCGTACGCGCATACATGCATGTGTGTGTGTATATTTATATTTTGCAACAGTGATAACCTGTTAAAAACCAAGCATACTCATCTGGCCTAGGGCAGTACCTATAGAGACATGATGATGAATTTACTGAAATGACCAAGACATTACATCTGATAAGAATTCATAAGATAACATCCATAAGATACCATAAGATACCATTGTTTAGAAATTATTGTCATATGACTGCCCACTGCCCAATGGCATTATCATTTGTGACCAAATGTCATCTGCATTTCACAGGATAATACTTATACCACACCAATAAAACGCAATAGTGGGTCAAAGGTGGCAGCACCAGTGTGACAGCTGAAGAAAGGGTGGACGGATGGGGGTTGCAGAACAATTATGTACGGGGACACAATGCAAAATGAGGCTGCCTGATGGATCCTAAATGACCCATTCAAATTGGGCAGTTTATCAGCATTTCTCCTGTTAAGTGATTATCTCGCTGATAAATCTTGAAGAATATTGCCAAGCAATAGACCAAATGGACCGTCCCCATGGTGACATATCAACCCGATACTTTTGTCATTTTTATGTGCAGTTCTTTCAGTAATTCGAAACCGCAGATAGTAACTGGGCTGCTGGCACTAGGTGCACTTCAAAGAAGCTACTGCAGATAAATGCCTTCCCACAAAGATTTCAGTCCAGACATCGAGGTGACACTTCCCCTGCATTGTAAGCCTCGTCCTGTTCACACCTCTCGAAGCGATTCCACGGAGAATAAAAGTTGACGAACACGTCTGATCATGGCCCCGCACTTAATTGAAGCATCACCTTTTTTCAGCGTATTATTATCCAACAACGGTCTCATCAACGGGGCATTCATCAGACACGGTCCACGGTTTAACAACGGCGGTGACAAAGATTTGATGGTAGTGACACAACCCACCGTCTTCTGTCGTATCAACACCTGATCTTGCAAACTTTCTAGATAGCACCACTACTGATCCATCACAGCAATTAAATTCCACAAATAGCAGTACGTTTGAGCACAGGGCATACCACGAAACTCAATACCAACGAGTAAAACACACAGAACAATGTAAAATTGTGAAGCTCTGATAAATCTACGACATGCGTATGGTGCGAAGGTATTTCTACCAGGGGGCATGCACCGCACTTAGTTAGGACTGGCATTTTGTTTGGCCTATTTCCACACGCACACCTTACCGGCCTTCGTCGAATCAATCTTGCACAGTGATTCACGGATATATTCCCCATCGAATGAAACTTTAGCCAGGATCTGCTGTATCTGCTATCCTACACTAATCTGATAACACACCTGAGCCTATTGCTAAGACCCTTGGCCTCATACAACCCCTTACAATCGCCCTCTCACCCGGTTACCTGACTCGTTTATCTGTCACAGTGGACAACTTATTATTTACGGCAACCCTTTTACAAGAGCAAAAAGTATCAAAATTCAATTAAACGAGAACACTCTTGAAGCTATTTTCCCCAACAAAATCCTTAAGATTAGTGCACAGATAACACGATCTTTGAGGTCTATGTAAGCATTCTAACCAGACCAAAGGTCATTGTTATGGGGTAAATTTGTTTGTCGTGTCTAGAGGAATCATTTGCAGACCCTTGCAATCATGTCTTCACTACATCCAGCAAAGATGACGCCATCATAAACTGACAATAAATTCCAGGTGCACCCAACTATCCCCTAAAGGTGAGAAACTCCCACAGCACTCCTGCCCATATACCCTCCCAAGATAATGAAATTATGACCCCTGTGGGTAACTGATTACATGGCCCACCATTTCGTTGTTGTCTTTCAACACTCAAACGGAAATACAATAGCCCTCCATGTTTGGTCGTGTGAAAGGCGGTCGGAAACACAAATCATGATCAACCAGTCTTTTCGATCTCAATGTCCATTCCATATTATTTTTATTTTATTATCTCAGAACTTCCAGCGATGGCCAACATTTCGCGGAAAGGCTCTTTAGTCTAAAAGGTTCTTTGGCCACTTCCTTTTATACACTCACTTAAATTAGAGTATCTACTAACTATTCATGTTTATTTTACATTTCCATTTTGAAAATATTCACATTTACTAGCAATTAACTGTTTAAGGCAGGCTTGTTGTACACCCAATGTTCCAGGACAACTTCTTGGTGATGTGAAGAAGGAATTCAGATAAGAACAGCCCCGTAAGGGTATATGTGTTAAAGCTGTCAGCCATATTTCAATAAATTAAAATGAAGAGACCCTACTAATTATTATAATAATAAACATTATTACTTAATAGTTGTGTTAAAATCTAATTATGTTCTTAGAAAAACTGTATAATATATATATCCACGGGGAATATCATCTTCACCATAACACTTTATTGTGCTCAAGTATCAGTGGAAATGTGCAAGACTATGCCTTTGTATTTAGTATATAGTCTTCGAATAAAATAGTGTTGTAACTTTTTTCCTAGCCAAAACTCAGACTTTATTTCCGCGACCTTTTTCCCCGACTTGATTTCTGCACACTGTGTACCTAACTGCAGTGGCAGGTTTGTTGGAGAATCTGTTGCACATTCTCAATTGCTTCTACATGTTTTTTTAAGCAAAGGGCGATACAACATGACTGGCTCCAACTGGAACCCGTCACCTGTACAACACACCTGTGACACTATCCCCCTCCAGGTATGGGACAGCCCCACTCCCTGGACCCCCTCCCCCCCACCACTTACCTTACTGACAAACAAACCAAGTCTGCTCGCTACCTTCTATTCTAGATCACAGGCCTAAATGGTCAAATTGATAAATCGACGAGGTCAAATTCTTTTATGCTACTCTATCGAAAACCCGACCCTAGACCTTTGACGATGAAATTCTTTAATTCATCATATCGCACATTTTATATATAATCCATCAACTTATTTCATCAAACAAGCCATTTCGCTGGCCAAATATGCCCAGATGTGCATGCATACAAATATGTATTCATCTCCATGTACATACACGCAGCCAGCGGTACTTAACGATTTGTTCCGTCACCATCATAATGCCGGAGTTGAGGGAATCCCCTGCAGTGCCACCTGGTGATTGATCATGCTCAGCTTTAAGTCAAGCCTGGGGACCATCTCAGAATGTCACCATAAAATAAACTGGGTTACAACACCAATGAATGGCTTCTTTTTGAAATGCCGCAGTAAACCTGCCTTGACAGAAACCAAGTTGACAGTGCAGAAGCTACACACTGGCGACACACGCCTTGGTTATTTTATCTACTCGATCAACATAACCAAGCCCTCCATCAGAACCTGATAGCTACCAATTAATACCTTAGTCCAACATAAAGGTAAAAGGTAACCAAGCCCTCCATCAGAACCTGATAGCTACGAATACCTTAGTCCAACATAAAGGTAACCAAGCCCTCCATCAGAACCTGATAGCTACCAATACCTTATTCCTAAATAAAGGTAACCAAGCCCTCCATCAGAACCTGATAGCTACCAATACCTTAGTCCAACATAAAGGTAACCAAGCCCTCCATCAGAACCTGATAGCTACCAATACCTTATTCCTACATAAAGGTAACCAAGCCCTCCATCAGAACCTGATAGCTACCAATACCTTAGTCCAACATAAAGGTAACCAAGCCCTCCATCAGAACCTTATAGCTACCAATACCTTATTCCTAAATAAAGGTAACCAAGCCCTCCATCAGAACCTGATAGCTACCAATACCTTAGTCCAACATAAAGGTAACCAAGCCCTCCATCAGAACCTGATAGCTACCAATACCTTATTCCTACATAAAGGTAACCAAGCCCTCCATCAGAACCTGATAGCTACCAATACCTTAGTCCAACATAAAGATAAAAGGTAACCAAGCCCTCCATCAGAACCTGATAGCTACCAATACCTTAGTCCAACATAAAGGTAACCAAGCCCTCCATCAGAACCTGACAGCTACCAATACCTTAGTCCAACATAAAGATAAAAGGTAACCAAGCCCTCCATCAGAACCTGATAGCTACCAATACCTTAGTCCAACATAAAGGTAACCAAGCCCTCCATCAGAACCTGATAGCTACCAATACCTTAGTCCAACATAAAGGTAAAAGGTAACCAAGCCCTCCATCAGAACCTGATAGCTACCAATACCTTAGTCCAACATAAAGGTAACCAAGCCCTCCATCAGAACCTGATAGCTACCAATACCTTAGTCCAACATAAAGGTAACCAAGCCCTCCATCAGAACCTGATAGCTACCAATACCTTAGTCCAACATAAAGGTAACCAAGCCCTCCATCAGAACCTGATAGCTACCAATACCTTAGTCCAACATAAAGGTAAAAGGTAACCAAGCCCTCCATCAGAACCTGATAGCTACCAATACCTTAGTCCAACATAAAGATAAAAGGTAACCAAGCCCTCCATCAGAACCTGATAGCTACCAATACCTTAGTCCAACATAAAGATAAAAGGTAACCAAGCCCTCCATCAGAACCTGATAGCTACCAATACCTTAGTCCAACATAAAGGTAACCAAGCCCTCCATCAGAACCTGATAGCTACCAATACCTTAGTCCAACATAAAGGTAAAAGGTAACCAAGCCCTCCATCAGAACCTGATAGCTACCAATACCTTAGTCCAACATAAAGATAAAAGGTAACCAAGCCCTCCATCAGAACCTGATAGCTACCAATACCTTAGTCCAACATAAAGGTAACCAAGCCCTCCATCAGAACCTGATAGCTACCAATACCTTAGTCCAACATAAAGGTAACCAAGCCCTCCATCAGAACCTGATAGCTACCAATACCTAGGTCCAACATAAAGGTAAAAGGTACGTTCGTATCTAGCGTGGTATCCAGTCTTTGAGATCGCTCAAAGCACCTTACACTTCACCCCTGGCAGACTTGTTTATTTCAACACCAACCTGAAGCTTTCAGCCATAATGCATTTACTGGCAAAGACTTAGTTCACAAATATATAATACTTTACAATGAAGAACACTTCTATTGCACTAAAATCCTCAAGAAACCCTACCTCAGCAGCAGGTCATAAGAAGAGTTAGGCATTTTTTAAGCAAAAGCAAAGTGTTCAATTTATACTGCACCCCTGTGACAATCGTTACTCAGAGTGCATTACACTTTGCCCTTGGCAGACCTGTTCATGCAAACACAATTTCAACTATTGAAGCATCCAGCCATGCTGCAATTGCTATGCTGTTCATTCTTATAATTCCATCACTGGAATCCCATCACTGTCTAATGCCAGGAACTCATTTATACAGGTTAGTGAGCCGGAGCAACAAGATAACAAAATTACCCAACTTTCGAAATGACAAAAAGAGGATTTGAACCTGGGTCCTCTCGACTGAGAGTCCTATGTTCTAACCACCACGCCTCACCCATTGCTTTAAAGATGTTCTGAAACGTTACCCAAAATATTCTGACACATCATCCAAACCATGGACGGCTGCTCCCGTGGCCTAGCCAAGTTGGTGGTCTTGACATCAGCAGTGGCATTGACACCGATATACACCTTATGAAAGCTAGACTATGGCACCACATCGACAACCAAGAAAAGACATTGTATCCTGAGACAGATGTCAGCAACAACAACATCATAGATCTGCATCAGTGATTTTTTCTCTGCTGGTTATTTTGTCACTTTTGACACGGTCCATGTTGATTTTGGGCTTCTTATTTTCTCTATACCTTTAAGAGCCCAGGTTAATGCGATTTTTGTGTGGATATACCCATCTCTCCATCGTCTGATCTTGCTGATTTTATATATTTATACTATATTTTATAGACTGGTCAATTGTTACTGAATTGCGACAACAGCAGGTGATATTTAGTACAGCAGCAACTTTATAGATTTTGTGAACATAAAAAATAATTATGAAGAATCATCATAGGGAAGCTGAGCAAATACAGGGAAATGTGGGTGTTGAATTAGAAGAGAGAAACATATTACAAGTATAGATGAACATAGTTCGTAGGTTAAGATTACCAAGATTTTTAATCAACAAATTTAAGATTTTCAGTGATGGAAACCTGAATTAATCATTTACAATAAAACAAATCCCGGTGGTGGAAAAGTCCGACAGGAAACGGCAAGAAGCAATGCAGAACTCATTCAGTAAAAACACCTGCAAGACGTACGTTGTACAAACTGAAAAATAAGTGAGGTGACAAAGACTAGAAAGGTCTAGTCTGCAGTTCACCCCCCACTAAATTGGCTAGTGTAAGGTGACACTTGGTACAACTGACATTGTCACGAACACAATACATTTACCTGCTGTGAGCGGGGTACAAAAAATAGTTATGTTATTTCTGCGTTCAGGAATACTGAGGGGAGATGTCAATGCCAACCCCTAAAATAATCCTTGTATTTTTATGTAGCTAAAATGTTCTTTAAATGAGTCTGCGTTACATCATTTTGTCAAAAAAAAATTGAGAAACAAGGGAAGTTTTTCAGCAAAGTCATCACATTTTATTCAGTAAAAAATTACATTTCTGGTTCTGGTACTGAATCTTTCTTTTCTGGGATATCGAATATTGACGTTTTTACATTTACACTGCATTATATATCCTGCGCCACCTAGTAAGTATCCAGTGGGTGTTCAACTGTATTATTCTCGGGCCTACAATCACATCCCAGGGCAATAATTTTACAGATGGTGTTTACACAAGCCAGCTTAATACATTTTCACACGTCCATAACAAAACTGCCATTCCAGGCATCAATTTACAATACCATTAAGTGTAATATTGCACTGTAAGAAATGTCGGACCAATAATTGGCTAGGGTATAGTTAAGTGGTTTCCTCTTTTCTATACGTGCCACTTCTAAAATCCTTGTCCGACATCGCATTATTTTCAAGATCTGCACAATTAACTATCAATCACTTTCATCCAAGCAACCAGCCTATTCACGTGCACTGCTCACTCATCCAAAACAGTGCAATAGAAGTGTCTTTATTGTATTGTGTTGTGTTGTATAAAACCAAGATCTAGATACATCTACATCTGGACAACTGTAAAACAGATGGAAATCAGAGGCAGAGCCAGATATAGCTTGCAATTTACAGAGGGTTGGACTGCTACTGCCCTGAGGGGGTGATTAGCATAACTCAAGGGCCACTTGTCAGGCTATGTCACCACTAACACGTTATGTCACCACCAACATTGTGTTACCATTAACACTCTGTCACTAGTAAACCTATGTTACCACTAATACAATGTCACCACAAACACATTTTGTCACCACTAACACACTTTGTTACCACTTATACACTTTGTCACCACTAACGCACTTTGTTGCCACTAACACACTTTGTCACCACTACTTCGTACTTCATTAAATGACAGCAGAATAACATCACATACTACACATGACATGTGCCCTCACCATGATCAGCATATTTGCCAAGTTTGATTTAGTATTTTTTTAAAGCATTACTTTACCAATCACGTTTTCAAATTGCTGTATCTCCATCTCCAATCCAAGTTTAAACGTAATCCATTGTAGTTTTCATGAGAACCTGTGAAAAAGAACAATTTCCCCACAAAAACTTTGGGAAAAAACAAGCTCAAAAAATTGTTATCACTAGGAAATTACTCACAAAGATGAAAAGAGTATCGCTTATAATATAGCAGAGTGTGCTGTTAGCTTACACAAATTTCAAAAGGTTTTTCATACATCAAAATGGTGCATATGTCTGTTTCGAAACAAGAGATCATGTATGTGTCCTAACAACTAGTGCCAATAAAATGCACAAAATGGAAAGACACTAATCAACAACCATATGCTGACTTTGAACAATAAATAGTGTACAAAGACTTTCAGTCATGTTTGTTAATCACTTTCAACAATAAATAGTTCACAAAGACAGTCGGCCATGTTTGTGCCTTGGTGCGGTATGCCCACCACAGTCAGACTGAACAAACACATTTCAAACACTTGACAGACCGGTGTATTGGTAAATAATGTCCCCCATAAATTTCAGTCAGCTTAAACCAAGTGCTGGCTTTGTCAGGTGTGAGCCTTGTCACAGAAGCAACCCACATAAATCATCCAGTGCTCAATTACCACAGTCACCAACTAGTCTGATAAATCACACCCCACTTAATATGTCATATATTCAATTCTTGTCTGCCCCCATGACCCCTCAACTCCCCCTGACCCAGGGGTCATATCTGCATGCGCCAAACACTGTATACTACGACATATTTGTAACTGCAGATACTGATATATTTGACTCTGAAGATTGTACACACTAACTTGTGGCATTTAAGAGTTTGCATGCTAGGAATACCTTTATAGCATCAATGACCATTTTTAAACAACTGGCCAGTAATAATGTTCCTCCTTTTCTGTCAAATTGACACCACAACATTTCTGCCACACATCACCGCAGCATACACCTCTGATGTCTTAAAGAGAAAATAATGACGCTGCCTTCTGGATAGGGAGGCATATGGTTTATCTGTACCAAACATCTGATACATAGTTGTAGATTTTAACAGCTCATCAAAGGAAGTCATGAGGTCATCGTACCATCTCCATGTTATTTGACCTAATCATAATAATAATGTGTAATTTCATACATTAATCATGCTTAGCCTATTCGGAAGGTTCGCAGGATTCCTTGGCTGTGATTAGGAGCAGTTTAGGGATTATCACTCCCAGCACAGGGATATCCCACAGGTTAAAACAAGGGACAGCCAAGAACTAGTTGACGGATCAGGTGAATTCCCATTTTTGACTTCAAACTGGACGTAGAGACAAGATCGAGGGCCAAAGCAAAATGATTTTATACTTCTTGGAGAACAATAACAGTACACATGAGATGAGGCCAAATTATTAACAGGAGAGGAGGGAGGAAATTGAAGCAAAGGGCCCTAAATGCTGAGAGATAAACTGGTGAAACAATACTGGTTGGCAATAACATCACGTATTTTTAATGTGTTACTTCATAAGGACTTTACAAGAACGTAACATATACTAATGTTGAAATGTTATACTTTATTAAAAATAATAATAAAACTTCTAGCAGCTAAAACCCAAGCTCAGAGATACAACAAACCAGAATCATTAAGCATGATACATAATGAACAGAAACGCTCAAGTCATCATCAGAGACTGCTGAAGATTTACGGTGGGAATGCAATTTCTAAAAAATATATCTTGAGTTTTTATACATGGTCTGCTACTGACGTTTTATGCTCCAAGGAAAACATGACGACAGCAGAGGACCGTGTATGCCCTGCAGTAATGTCTCTGCATTGTAATCCAGGGGAGTGGACAGAAATAGAACTCAGCCAAAAGTGGAGAAAAAGAGAGATTCAGGCAGCGACTGTGCTGCTAAAGAGACTGGTGTAAGTAGGACACGTTCAGTGTATTTTTAAAGCACTGTGTGTTAACTTTCAACTATCAACATTGCGTTTGCAGGTATTTTACAGTATATATAAACTAGCACTCCATGACATAGAATGAAGAATTATTTACAACTGTACAAAGGAAAGTGTCATCATTTTTTAACAACACCGAACCATGCATGTGCACAGATAACTGCAGGCTGTGATTTTTACGTTTTCTAGCTATAAAAACTGCCTAACAGGTATGAATTGTTAAAACAGCCATGGATGGCGTTTTCTATTACAGCAATCACAGCATGTGTTACATCAAGCAGTCAATCTCCTAATTGTCGGGTGAGTTTGAAGGAAGCCACACATTTAGGTGACGTATCTAAGACGGAAATTGTGGTTACGAAAGCCTAGACTGACACAACTTGTGCTCCGTGCACAAGTGAGATTTTGTGGTCACTGGTTCTGCGTCCAGACCACGCTAACCTCAAATTACCAGAGTTTATGCAAGCACAAATGTTGGACTCTAAATTCGAGGGTTGTGATTTTAAGACCCACACTGGGCACGGTTCGTTTTCGAAGCTTAGGCAATTTTGTTTACCCTATTTTGCCTCAGTCTACTCAGCTGCAAATGAGTACAAACACTGTTTGGAAGGTACCTGCGATGGACTAGTGTCCCGTCCACGAGAGTCAGTATAACTGCACTCTAAGTTGCTTCGCACTACAGAAACCAGGTTTAAGCACTGGCCATATAAGCCTTCATGGCTTCCTAAAGCATAATGCCTGGGGGATGACTTTACCTTACCTACCTTTTATGCAAGCACAAAATCATACAAAAATAAAACGTCCAATTTATTTACAGCATACCAATCAATTAGTTAGATTTGTCACACATTTCCTCTGTAAAAATGCACCTTTCCTGACCCACCAGAGCATCTGCAGAAGTTCCTGGTTTTCTGCTTACCTCTTGCTAACAAATGGGATGGCTTTCAAAATTCACTTTGACAGGAACCAAACTGATATTTATGTGCTTGATTAAGATTCTGGTCAAAGCCACATGCTAGAGCCTGAATTGCATAAATATTGGGTTGCAGTTTACTATTTGACAGTGTTAAACAGAAATGCTTCAGTAGCAAAAAAACTATTTCTTTTGCACATGAATAAAAATTAAACAATGTCCAAAAAAATTGCAATCTTCAAATTGCACATTTTTTTAACAATATTAAATTTTGTGACAATAAATAGTTAACCAACCATTAATGTGATACTCAGTTAAGAAACAGAAATAGAGAAACATATTCATTTAGCATTACTCTGCAACTTAATTCCCTAAATTCAGCTAAACTTTACAAAGACATCTTATCATTAAAACATTAATTCTTTCACAAAAAACGCACACATGCAGCAACTATCATCCTATCATTTAGATGCCCACTTTACCAACCTATTTGGTGCTAATTTTATGTTGTATCACATATCTCTATCAAATTTTATTTTGAATAGCGTTTACACAACAACAGTCCTAAAATACATCCAAGCGATGAATGCAATTTCTGAGTTAAGCGATAAATCAATCAATTTTTTTTCTAAAAAATGAAGATAAACATTTTGCAATCCAAGATAATCTGTAAGTTCTCAACTTCACTGAAATTTGTGATGTTTAATGCTACCCCCAAAAAACAAAAGTGCAACAAAAAAGAATGTACATCATACACCTATCCAAATAATAAAATTTCTCGGAAATTTAAATATGAGGCAGCAATTTAAGAATCAAGAAAATATGGAAAGCGACACATTTCATGTAAGACTCTTTACTGTGGTTTACTCAACGACTTTTATTTATTTCCTGTATCCATATTTAATGTATATCATATATTCTGCAACTTACCACTTGTTGCGCAAAACTGTTCAGTTAAATCTGTACATACCTGAAACAGAAAAGAAACATTTGTCAGGCAACAGAGAAACTTTTCTCAGTTAATAGCAATAATCGCACGTAATTTCAACAGTTAGGCAGACATATGAAATTGAATAAGGTATTTTTAACACTACCAAATGAATAACTTAACTGGCTACATTGAAACAAATCTGTCTGTCATCATCTGTTGTATTGGGTGGCTAACTGCGACCATGGTGACCTCTGGTGGTAACCTCTATATCTTGTCACTGGGCTCAGTTAAAGACACATCAAAATCCAGATAACTGGGTAGCAAATTTGGTGATGTTAAAAGTCCTTTCTCAATTGATTTAGCCCAGCACGAATCAGGTTTGTTGATGTTTAAATAAATATGTAATGTATAAACAGTTTAAGTAATAATCCCTTATACGAGTGCTTATTTTTTTTAAGTCAAAAGAATTTACTTTGATCATTAGATCGACCAACTTCCAAAAGTGTCAACTGCTTTATTATAGTATATAAAGCCGGACCATTTTTGCCTAATTTTGACCAGACCCAGTAAAAAAATTAAATAGTTTGATTTATTCAAAACTAAACATTTGCACAAACGAGCTAGTAGCATGTCGTAGTTTAATTTTCTGCAAAATTATTGTAAAACGAGACAAGTAAAAAATGTAATCGAGGAACGACCTCTAAATGAATAATTTGCTCCAGAATACCAAACTATTATTGAGACAGAATGGAAGAATAGGGTAGAGAATAGGAAGACATGGTCTGGTGCTGTTGGAGGAAGAGAGTATTGCGCACAAAAAGATTCCCTTCCCCAGAGCCTCTTACGCCCATACCGCCAGGCTGAGTGGTGATTCAGTGACACATACCAATGCAGGTTTACCATCCTCCAGATGCAACATCTCTGTGTCTAGAGACAAGAGGCAGGCTCCTGCACAGCTGTGTGGCCAGAGGCGATGACAGCCAAAACAAGTAACCTGCATTTCCAGATCTGGCACATTAAATTCTGTGCAGAACCATGTAAAGCCATATAAGTTTGTATAACTTTTTCATTGATTAACTGGCCTACGGTTTTCCAATTTCGGTCGATTATTAATGAGGCTGTCAAATATAAATGTTAAACGAAATCTGCTAGGTTTTCACCTTACATCATGTATTTCTGCTTCAAATGCTATAAGGTCTTCATTCGATTATTATTTGTATACCTCCAAAAAATCCACAAAAACTTTATTGCATACAGGAAATCCGCATGATTTGGCAGGTCTGCATTTCTAATGCTAGTGAATGAGTTTTAAAATAAAGACAAGTACGTATTACTGACAGTAATTCTAATTATTGCCCAGATCAAAGCTTGATCGTCTATGCAAATCAAGAAATTATGATTGGCCAACTGCGCTCTCCTAAATGATTGTCTTGCCTCATTAAGTGCTGTTTGTAATTAAAGACTAGAGATCTATTTTCATAACACTCATTCAACACAGACAAAGGCTACAAAGCAACAGGTCACACGACTGAACAATGAGATGTCTGTTGATCACCCCAAATAGACAGGGAAAGAGAGAGACAGACCATCACACTGTAAACTACATGAATGGGCAGCATCTGCAGTACACATCCGTTAATTTATTAGAATCGTTCTCCATTAAAATAATCGATTCCGCAAGGCCAAACTGAAGACGCCTCGATTAGGCCAGACCACTGATTGTTCTATTGTCCAGACTGACCGTAACGTCCAGCACAAGTTAAGCAGGACATTACTGAATCAAATTATGTATACGGGACAGCTGCAACAGCCACATTTATTTCCCAGGATAATCACCATTATGTGGTTTCCCTGTGTGCTGCAATTAAACATCCTAACGAGCGCAGATGTTCGTTACTTACTTTAACAATAATTTCTCAAATGTGCTGCCAATTAAATGCTCCTCTGGCAATGAGCGCAAACGATCCAGTAATAATGTCTCATAAACCTAATGAGTCAAAATTGACCTCCTACGGAATCACTGGAAACACTCAAAATTGGATCAAATCTTTCCTATCCAACCGCAAACAGAGTCTCAGTTAACGGTGCCCTGTCAGACATCACAGATGTCACATCTGGTGTCCCACAGGGTTCAGTTCTAGGACCTGTCCTCTTCTTACTCTACATAAATGACATAAATGGGAACATCAAATCTTCTATACACCTTTTTGCAGATGACAGTATTATATATTGTAAAATTTCTTCCAAAACCAACCACCAAATTCTCCAAACTGACCTAAGCCAACTCCAAACGTGGTCAGATAAATGGCAAATGGAATTTATTCTATCTAAATGTGTCCACCTTCCAATAACAAACAAAACTAAACCCAGCCCGCACAAGTACTCGCTTTCTGGCCAGCCATTATCCACTGTATCCAGCCACTCATATCGCGGAGTAAAATTGGATTCCAAATTAACCTGGACAAATCACGTCACTGACATAACTTCAAAATCTTCGAAAGTTTTAGGCATGATTAAACGAGCTCTTGGACCATGTAAACCCGAAGTTAAACAAACAGCCTACAACATGCTAATCCGGCCAAAACTCGAGTACTCTTCACCCATATGGAATCCTCACACCTTTTCACAAGTTAAAAGCCTTGAAAGAGTACAACACTCTGCTGCCAGATTTGTTAAAAAATTATTACAGACGGAACACAAATCCAGCAGATCTAATTACTGCCCTTGGATGGCCAACCCTCGAACGAAGACATATCATTAAACAAGCCACAGCCTTCTACAAAATTCTAAATAACATTATTGAGATTACCCCCCTCCAGGCCTACTAACCCGCTCTCGAACCTGTGGACAATACGTAGCCCCCAGGTGTCGCATAAATGCAAAGGTCTTTTCATTTTATCCCCGAGCCATTCGCATATGGAATATGATTCCACCAAAAATTACCAACATAAAAAACCCAAAATCATTTCAAGAAGCTATTATGGAACTCCCTTTCACCACACCTCCTCACCTAAACTGCCTTTAAAACACAGTGCTCAGCATAAACTTATCTATGGTGTGTGTATGGAGACTGTCTATGTGTGCATGTGGCAAGACAGCGACAGTATCCATACACATAACCAACCTATTCAAAATTTTCGTTTAACATCTTATACATAAAATAAATAAAACTATCAGATAAAAACCATTTCAGCAACATTAAAGATACTAGTCCTTTCGTGGAATGTACCACCCACAGCGCATGCGCACAGTCCACCACAAACTCCTATGTTAGCCCAAGTTTGGGCTGTTTGGAGTATAACCACTTGAGACTTGAGTGCGTATTTTACATTCTCTTCTCTGGGCCAACTTCCCATGAAAATGCGCAAGACAGTGTGAGATGTTGCTGATATATGTGCTTTCGTAGCAAATTGTCGAATGTTAACAATTATCAGCATCTAGTCTCATGCATCACCGAAGAGATAAACACATTTCATCCATTGGAGAAGTAATTTGTGAGAGGATGCAGAGTTATTTCTCTGATAATATTCCCCACAGATTCGGCGTAATACCCCATTTCACAGTAATGACGCCTCATCCAATCAATCGAGGAGTAGCCATTCACTGCGAAAAACTGATGGCTATCGAGATGGATTTCCATGATCAGATGTGCCAAGTAGAACCTAGACATGCTAGAGGTCCTGGATAATACAGATGTATCGAGATGAATACGAAAGCTCATGCGATTTATCAAGTTGAAAAATTGCATTCCTGGCTTTTTCCAGCATCAGCACACCACTTTATTTTACACAACATCTGATATAATATTGTGGCAACCATGGCTACAAATGGAGTCATTAATCACACCTCAAACTACTATTCATATTCATTCAGCATTGTAAAAGGCCTACCCCTATAAACTTGATCACATACATATAAACCAAGCATACTACAAAGTGTGCCTCAAAAGCTGGAAACAATAAAAAGATATGGACATCTGAGGAAGCCTATACAGGTTCAACATGTCTTCGTCTTACAGCAAGCCTGGGTGCTGCATCTGCACTATTACGAGAATCCACAAGAAATAATATCAGATACTCTACAATTTGCATCACATTAACCTCTGACTCCTAACTGTGACAGTGACTCCTTTTCACTTGTGTCAATTAGGTTGACAAACACCCAAGGGTTTGACAGGCGACTGTTTCAGGTTAACGCTTACCTGACACCTATGTCAATGAATCCTATCATGTCGATCGCCCTGTATGCCCCTCTCTTGGACATCAGAATGTCACTGTCTATTCACCCTAACGGGTAGTTACCCCAACATTAGTATGGATCGCTTCCAGCAATATTCACCCCCATTTCTTGTGTCGCATTGGCAGTGCTGTTGTGTTGCATTATTAGGTGTTATTTGTGGCATAAGTTACCCCTCTCAACGGCCCTGTCTCGAATGCAATATACAGTACAATGACAGGATGACATCACAGCAAGGTTGTAGATCGGCCCTAGTGACATTGATGGCTCCAGACTTGTGATTTGTCCACCATTACACCTAGTAACTAGCAAAGAATCAACTGCATGTTATATGCTATTTTGGTTGGCAGTTCTTTGATAATAAAGTGTTTAATGTTTACAAGTAACAGAAGCTGGGCTCTGAAATGATGGCGATATAAAGTCACTGACCACTTGAATATCAAATCAACATGGTTGCAGTGCTAGGTTGAAAATACAGGAGGCCAGACGGAAGTGTTTTTCTGTTCTCTCAGATGAGAACATGCAATATTTGAAGGTCCAACAGTGGTCACTCAGTGGTCAGGGTTTTTGTGGAGCTCAACACTGGAAACACTGTTTTTAATGTGTATGTGAAAGTCTAAAGAAAGTCATAGAAAATGTTTTCCAAGAAGTAAAAAACCTGTCATTATGATAAAGATAGTGGGTTACGATAAAATATGAGATGAATAAATTCACTGTTGACAAAGTTCACCATGTGATGAGACGTTATTCTTTTTTTTAAACCAAGAAATACGTTTTTATTTTTAATTTAAGAGAGTTAAGTGACTCTACTCTTTGCCTTTGCTTTACTCTTTGACATGGTCAGACCATTTGAGCCAGTTATGGTAGTTGTTGCGTCAAAGACATACATGTCTGTTTTGTCTCCTACCCTTCGTACAATGCATACACTGTTACCTGCTGTCAGAGCACACTAATGGAGAGGCACTTTAAAACAATCATTAATCCATGTCATTTTTCTACCCATTCATACTACAGAAACTTGGTAAATGCATAGCCTAAGTCACAAAGCAGGTAAGTTTCCATGGGTTCAGGGGGGTGGCTACTCCATGAATTCACATTTTGTGGGTTTTCAGCTTTAGATTAAAAAACCTTCATATTAAAAAGTCAATACTGTAAAAGCGGGAGCTGAAACAAAGCTATTGACTATCGGACTTGGGGTCAGTTACATTATATCAATTCCAATTACACACCAATTACAAATACCATACCAATTTCAATTACAAAATACCAATTCCAAATACCAAACAAATATGATAATATATGCAACACATTTTATTTTATTGATTATCTGTAGTGAATAATTCGAGTTAAAACGTTATGTGATGTAACTAAAAAAAGTAACTAAAAAGTAATTGAAAAAAACAATTAAATTTTCACCAATTCCAATTACAATTAAAACAAAACACCAATTACAATTGGAATTGATGTTTCAACTCCAATTACAATGTTGACTACCCCTTGAAAAACTGACAAAACCTCCATCAATTGCACTTGTGACTGGAACTGATCAACAAATGGCAACAAACTGACAACATATGCTGCTGAAACTAGGTCCTCTGATGCATCGTGTTCAATTAATTTCACCAAATACGACAATAAAAAATTAATTATATGGCTAAAGCAAGCATTTTGGTTGTCATATTTTTAACAAACGAGCATCAAATTCTCTGTAATTCTGTTGCATTTCACACACATATATCATGCATACATATATACAAATATTACAAATTGCACCGCACCAGACGTTTGGGGAGACATCAGAAGCATTCATCAATGGTTGTTTTTTTAATATAATAATTATTGTCTCTCGGTGATTTCCGGTGGTGGCATGTCAGCGGAGGACAGCCGAAATGAGAGGAAATGAAGGATGAGTTGGCCAGACCTAAATAGAAGACAAGGAAGAATAGACAAAAAGAACAAAAAGTGTACACATGTACAAACTTTCTTTCTTTGCATGTTTGTTTCAAGTATTTCTAATCAAAGTGTTGTCTTTTTATTAGAAAATGGAGGGTTTGCGAATAGACAAAGTCGCATATTAAGTACTGTATGGTGCTTGCTAAATGGCCGATTTCCCACAGTGCGAGAAAGCAACAGGAAATGTTTTTTGAACATGTTGTGTGTTGCTGCCAATACGGAGTGACCTTTATTTCAAATACCATCACATGCTGCGAGCCTGCCATTGTGTAACACTAGCCTCACTGTGAACACAACACTTTCAATGGCTCGTGTCTTCGGCCAATACTGTACCCAGACACCACCTGTTATTTAAAACAGCTTTTTACACGATTCCTTACCCAGTATCTCACCCCGACTCGAAATACTATCCACTGTGTGGGACCATTCTTTGTCACCACAGTTGTCTATGAATGCAGGATTGTCTGCATGTTTGTATCACACAAGGGGTACCTCAAAGATGTCTTTTGTTGTACGGCAATTTGTACACTAATCAACTCTCAACTTCCTGGCAATTTCCTGGATTTGTCACATCTTACAAGAGTAATCGGTGAATTGGTATTGTTCTGAACAAGTGCAAGATATTGCTGCCGATAACAAGAAGTGGGCAGTCACTTCAATGGGTCAACTACATTTGCACAACTACCTAGGCAGAATTAATTCCTGGGATATCTATTTTGCAAAGTCGCATGTTTTCGTTGCCTTCAATAAAGTTACTGATAAATTTTAGAGGTTGTTCCTCAAAAAGCAGCACGAATAACATCAAAAAACGTACGTCGTCCTACTTTGGGGGTGGCATGTTGGTTGTGCCCCATAAATTTGTGCCCGCATATGAACATTATCATTCATATGACACCTATCCACTGAGCTGGATCATGGACAAATGATGACGACAGTTAACTGTGAAGTATTCTTCAAATTAAAGAACAATTCCACGAACCTCCAGGAAAACAATTCACAAATGGCATGCCTCCTCGTGGCATCACGATAGCAATATCCATCTTGCGTGCCAGAAATAGGCAATCTGGAGCCACAAATAGCAGTTCTAAATGTTTTCAGTTACACCTGCAGCTATCCTCTGGCTTCATGACGCAGAAAACGTTATAATGGAAAATGAAAGATTATTTCTGACACATAATCAATTTTCAACAATTTTCAACCCTGTCTGGCATCTATTTAGAGGATTCTCAAGGCAAAAAGTCAATCTCACGAGCTTCTAAGGAGCATAAGAATTGTTTTTCTATGTCGGTTTCTTCTTTGATTTTGCAGCTGTCCCTCTCCACTCTGGGGTGGGTGCTGACACCTGGCCACAAGGAAGATATTAACTTTCTTCTTAAAATGATCTGTCCTTGAAATAACTATTCTGGGAGTTTGTTCCAGAGGCAGTCAGTAGGAATTACTTCTTATGGTCAGCTGTGTTTGAAGATGGATTTGCCACATGAATTAAGACAAGAATATCCAGACAATACAATGAAACCACGTTGTAACAACAACTGCTAAGTAATATCCAGAAAGGAAACATGATGTAGAGAAAACATTCGACACAACATTTTAACAACTTTGTAACTCTGAGTGAGAGCAAGAACATCACATGTACAAAGTCATGTGATGTCAAGTGCATCTAAAGAAACAGCTCGCTGGTGGCAACTTCTGCAGTGAGTCAACTAAACATTCCAGGAGTGACAACAAATGGGTTGATTACATCTGCCATAATGAAAACATAAGAAGGTGTCATGGAAAGTGGTTGCACTTGTGCCGAACACGAGCGGACACTTGACGCAAGTAATTCTAATAAAGGGACACACTGACAAGGTCAAGTGTCTATCACGACCATTTCCGGGGCTGGCTAACTTCCTTGCGTGCAAAATGTAGCAGAATCGAGCTTGCCTCCAAATGTCATTCTCAGAGGGGAGAGCTTACAAAAAGATCAAGCGGAGACTGACGGTGACATTTTCCTTACATCACTTTTATCATCTGCCTTTGCAGTGGATTTGCACCGGAAATATCTAGGCTTAAGCCAGCTTGTCCCTTGGGATCGAATTGTTGAAAAACTGCATTTCCTAGAACAGCTAGGCACTTATTATTTGCACAATGAATTAATAGTAAACTTCATTTCAAAATAAAACAATCTGGCATGTTTGCCCATATAGACTGGGAGAGAACAACCCGCCTTAGAATTTATGTACTTTATCATTTCTGAAAAAAAAAACATTTCATTGGGCATACACCCTCAGACCACTTCCCTCAGCCAATATTAACAATACAAAAACTGTTATCTATGCCATTTCCATGTTATTATCAGTATTCCAAGTCCTAATGAACAGTCTTTGAAAACTTTGATAATTCAATCCATCATCGATGATTTGCACAATCAAACTAAACAACAAATTTGCACCAACAAACTAGCATCTTGTAATGGTTGATGGTTCAACTTTTGGCAAAATGACTGAAAAGAGACCTGCAAAAAATCAAATTGAGAAGGGACCTTTAATGTAGACATCTCCCTGTCTAATACAGTCTGCCCAGGAAACTCCCCTTCCGTGTTGGGACAGTAAAACAATGCACCGATACAGATAACGAAACCAGGTGAACGAGAACATATCAATGCTATGACCGGCCCCTCCAGGATCTTGTTTCGCTGACGACCTTGGCTGACCTCTACCAACCTATAATTCGCTAATTATCATCACTAATTACCCAGCCCTTGATCCCGATCTTGGAGGCAGGTTTCCGGTACAGTTCACTATGACTAACTTCCATACATATTGAAAATTGTGCAGAGCCTTATGACTAATAATGTTGCAAAGCATCTCCTCCGCTCCTGTGGAATTGGCCTAAACCAGATTACAGAGCACCTTGTACCGACATACAGCAAATATCATTTGTTTGTCTCTGATAAGTGCCACTTAACTAATGCAGATACTTCTCAGAAAACAAATAGTACGTGTCTGAAACAATTACATTTCCATAAAACTAATTAATGTATATTTGGTAGTAGTAATTTACTGTGTTTACATTACAGCAAATATATAAGAGATGATTAATGTTTTCCATTTACAGATTTATTTTTTCATGCAAATTTGTATATATATATATATATATATATACATGGGTTTATTTGACAGTTTGTACAGACTTCTCCTTCCACATATTCCTATGACCATCTGTGTACCAGGAAACACTTCCATCACTCAACAGGATCTTCACTACCTCACGTTACACAGCAGCAATATATCACTGGCATTCACATAGAGGGCACAAGTACTCCCCAAGTACTCCCACAGCACAGACGTCTTTATCAAGCACTCTGTTAACGCGTCCAGCTGGCAGCTTTTACATAGGATTAATATCTGCTATTCCATCACAAACCGTGTGTCCGCTTATAGGAAACATATGCGTTATATTACTGCATTAAATCTCACCTCAATGGTTTGGATGCCATATGGCAGACACCTGTTATCTACATAGATAGTGTAGATAAGCAAGGGAAGGGGGACTTCCAACTTGTTATCTTACTGTGGTGACAGAGATTTACTCAGACTGACAGCTGGCGCTATACTGGTGGTCTGGGCTGGGTGACTACCAGGGTTGAGTGACCACCAGGGTTGAGTGACCACCATGGCTGAGTGACCACCAGGGCTGAGTGACCACCAGGACTGAGTGACCACCAGGACTGAGTGACCACCAGGTCACCTTAAAAATTCCTCCTGAATTTATTTAGCCCATTACAAATCAAGTCCGTTGATGTTCAAATATCCAGTGTTTGAATAGTTTGATAAAAGAGCGCACGCTTTTGTTAAAATCATCGAAAGAGCTTACTTTGATCGTTAAATCAGGTAACTTACAAAAGTGTAAATAACCTGAAGTCACAGTACAAAGAGCACATTTTTTGGCCAAACTTGGACTAAATTAGGTCCAAAATAATTTCGTAGTTTGTCCAACAATTTTATCAAAACTAAATAACAGATTTGTAGAAACAAACTGGAATGTCACAGTGGATACTAGATAGGTTTGATGTTTTGTGAAATGACTCTAAAATGAGACGCACAAAAATATTGAATTGAAGAATGACTTTTGTGGTAGGTGCGTTTAGACCGCGTAGCAACCAGTGTGCATGTATTGAAGGATCAAATACCTTAATAATACTACATAATAAATAGATGAACATCAGCCGAGTTTCAAAGGAATAAACAATTCATATGGCGTGTCTTGTGTTTGTTATGGCGTTGTGTTTCACGCACTCATATTTCATGATTCTGTCGACAACGACATATGAATAAGTCAACCAATATTTGAATGAACGACACCCACGACTTTGAAAACTGAGATGTCTGATATTCCATGCTGGCTTCTGTATAATTACAGACCTCCACACCCAGTCAGTCTGTCTGACCAGAATGAGTAAGATTTTTGTCTGGTGGCCCAGTGAACTGTTAACATCTATGACAGACCGGTACATTTTCTGGGTCATGCAATTGAACAATTTTCATGGAATTTTGTACACAAACATTATGATAACACCTGCTTTCTTATAGACTCTCAGAAACTGGAGAATGTCATAGTGTGTCCATGTCATTTTCAACAAGCAGAGAAGTCCTGAGTATCACAGAAATTGGGTTAATGAGATAAAAAAATTACATTAATGAAGAAAATTTTATGAAGAATACTTTATTAAAGAATCATACTTCAAAACAGATACAATTCAAACATACAACATGCACTGAGCCAGCTTCTGTGATCTAACGTAATTCACAGTACATGAAGTGGACCTGCAAATTGGCTGATTTCCTATTTTCTAATAATGCTTGTTGTAATGATACGGATGCAGTCGAATGATTTCTACGATAAGCGTTCATCACTTAATTGAATTAGCAAAATGACGATGATATTAGTAACGAGATATGCCTGTTGGCATGCAGTCGATAAGACTGATGTTTCAACAACTATCATAACATCATCATTCCTGATTGCAGTCACTGAATATGTACGTACACGTCACATCCTTACCGACAATCACCAAGTTTTATTAAATTATAATATAATTAATCTTTCCTATTAAACAGATGGTTCATCCAGGAAATTAAGGTTATTCACCTTTGGCGTTGAGCGACATAAGTATGTCACCGAGACTGATAACAAAATTGGCCGTTGAACTTAGGACATGCTGTTGCCGCGTACTTCCAGGATGCTGTCCTAGCAATGACCCTGGTAATGTTCAATCCTGGCCTCATTAACTTCCTCCTGTTTTCTCAATTATCTGCATAACAATAATTACGCTGCTGAAGTTATAAAGACACCATCTCAATAACTTTCTCAAGTGCATGAAAACTTCACAACTTCATGCATATCGGATGCATCTACAGCTAAGATCAATCAAAACACAAATTTATATATTTCCAAAACAAAATGTACATTGGATTTTGGACATAGACCGATCACAAACTGGTGAACATTTCTGCACAGTTCACTACTTCGTCGCTTTCCTTACACGATATCTTTCTGAAATTAGCCAAGACCCAAAGAATAATAGAATCCATCTGTACGAATAATTTATTTTGTCATAATTGCATATCACCAAAAACTCACGTCTTATTCAATTAAGTCAAACTTAATTCAATTAATCTTGTCGAGTAATTACAAATTTATTGAAGCCAATGTATCCTTTGATAATACAAAAAAATAATGAGGATGAATGCTCACGAAGTATCTTGGTAAGAATCTACCAGAATGGTCAATTACTTGTATATTGGTAAGTTTAACTACCTGGTACACAGGACCCACTGTTTTAACACAGCTTCAATACCCACCTGTCATGAAGTCAACTGTAGCCACCAATCAAACTGTCAATCAAACTGTCAATCAATATAACAGCCTGCTTGGGCTACGTTTTACATGTGTATTGTGCTATCCTGAAAGCAGAACTTAATTCTATTAATAGTTGTTTGACCAGCTGAAAACACCTACCCGGTAGTCATAACCTGTCATAATACTGGATTCTCAGACCGCTATATAGGACTGCCATTACGACATTCCTCAGTTGAAACAGAATTGTGATAAAAGCTAATAACAATGGACATACTTGGATTTTATACACAATTCTGCTTAGCCAAAGGAATTGGTAAGATTAATTTCCTGCAAAACATGAATATTCATAAAATACATATTTCTGTTCAAAGCACAAGTTTAGATGACCCTGCATAGTCCTATTATTATTACTAGGGACACCCAGCAGGTATCAAGGCTGTGGTTGAAACAGCACAAACTCACTGACCTCAACAAATGATGGCGCAAATTAAACACTGACTAATTGTGATAACGTCTGTTCGCATCCCACAGGAGACAGACAACAGGCAGATAAAACACGGCTCCACATAATGACTGGCTCCCTTGCTGGAATGTCATTGTAGTATATCTGTAGCTAATGTACCCTGTATATCGAAACAACATAATTGCCCCACGTATATTCAGAATTAATCAGCCAGACTGTCAGAAAGATGGTCTATGAATTTGTCAATTTGATGATGTCATCATTGTTATATTTCAATAGGCAAGAATAAGCAATAATTTCTATGTGTCGACAGTGTTAATATTACCGATAATTTAATATGAATATTTATGTGGCTTATTATTCACATTAATGTGTAATGAAGGTGGATTGATATTGAATATATATATATATATATATATATATATATATGTATATATATATATATATTATATATATATATATACATATAGAAATAATGTATATATTGTGTTTGTGTATCTGTGCATGCATTCATGCACATGTGTGTGCATGTGTGCGTGCCTGCATGTGCATGGGTATGTGCCAAAGTAACGCCAAATTTTTTATTATATTGGCTTGGCTTCATCCCTTGACCAGGACAGTCGTAGGATGGTAGAGATGCCATTTCCACATAAATTATATACAATTGCAAAATCTTACTGGAATTGCAAACCATAATTGGTCTCTATGACAAAAGCTACAGTTAGTTTCCGCCACATGTAATCTGAAGGCCTAAACTCATATTTTATTACAAAGCCGTATAAAATCATTTGGCTCACAAGCAGAATCAACCAATGGAGATCAAAGGAACGTGCCAGTTGGACATCGCTCATACTTCCCAGCTGTATAAAATCAGGCAAAATTAATGTTTATCTGTCATAAATGGTGCACTTTTGCCATCGTTACACGATTGGAATAATCCCGGAAAGAATGCGTCACATGGGAACAATCGATAAATCCTAAATTCACAGTGCAGAAAAACCATAAATCACTGACAAAGGCTAGACACAGTTATGAATCATTGATCAGATGCAGGACATAACATGCTTCGTGCAATAACTACACCAATCAGTCAGCGCAATGTGTCACAAGGTTTGCTTGGTTATTTCTTAATTTGTATGGAAAACTGTTCCAGCAGACAAGAAAAGGGTGGGTGGGAGGGTGGGTGGGAGGGTGGGTGGTGAATAACTGGTTTGGCAAATGATCATTATCTGGATAGACCATTGTCTGGCTGGCTAGATGAATAGATGGATTGGTGGATCACTTGATGATCAGTTGGATAGATCATTGACTGGCCAATTGGATAGATCAATGTGTTGCCAGTTGGATATATGTATGTATCATTGGATGGTCAGTTTGGTATATGGATAGATCTTTGACTGTTGGTTGCATGTTTAGATCATTGGTTGAATGGAAGGATATGTAATATCATACATAATTGATTTTTTTTCATTATTATAAAACTTTGTATACAAGACTTTGTAAGTAACGAAATTCAAATAATAAAAAAACAATTCGATTTGGGTGCGTCCACTTGGATTATAAAAAAAAAAAATTGCAAATCTATATTTGTAGACAATTTGTCTTGGTTGAAATGTTGCTATAACCAGCTTTCCATTCACTGCATTGGCAATTTGTGTGCAGTGCCGCCAAGTTTCCATGTTTTTTGGAGGGTGTGGGTGGGTGGATGGGGTCAAACCTATCTCAATTTTTTCATTGTTTGTTTTTTTATATTTACAAAGCCTCTAGCAAAATTCTGACAGATTGACTGATGAATTCGGAAATCACAGGACAGAAACACAATAAATGTCTACAAACTGGCTAGTAGATTTGAAGGGCTTCAATATGGCCCAGTGACAGACAGATAGAGATGCAGATAGACATTGCTGGACAGATAGGGCAGACTGACAGATGAATGACCTGATACACTACAACAGGTCACTTGTATATCAAGAGGGGAGAAACCTACTCCTTGTCATTCGTGTAGGCACAGCGTAGGTGTGGACAGGACAATTCAACAACACATGCCTTGTGAAAACACATGGAGGCCCCTCATGGAAAGCAGCTAATGTCCCAAATGGCACACAGCTGAGAGAACACAAATTACGAAGCAACACAAGAAGTTAGACAGGCAATAATTACACCACACACCAGGGTTCCAATCAACAACAATTAATGGGGCATTGCAGATACATAATGTGGATCCCCCTACCCCTTCAATGCACCCCCTCCGGTGCAACCGCTGGGGTCATTCAGGCATGGGGCATTTCCCCCAGACACATTTCTATGGTTGGGAGAAAAATGAGCAAGCGATTTGGTTCTGGGAGCTTTGAAGAATGACGTATAGAGAAAAGGTAGAATTCACTCTCAACGCTTTACAACATAGTACTTTGTCCACGTTCTAGACTGTAATCAAAACCTCATAGTACATGAGCAAAGCACGGATCATAGCATCAGCCTCTGGTCAAAGGTTACGTAGCGACACACATGTATAAGTAAATAAATGTCAGTTCCTGTGGAATGGAATGTGCCACTTTCTCCAAAACAGGAAAAGCTAAACCACAGCAATAAGCAGCAACATTTAGTTATCTTAACTGCAGATAAACATGTTTCACCATCGCAGGACTATCACAATTTCTAAAAAAATATGGACAATTGTCTATAATTCGGATATGACTGTTTAAAAGTTACCTTTAATTAGGCCTTTGCTACATCCCTTGTCCTTAATGTCCAAACAAACATCCTTTACCTGACCCAACATTATTTGTACCCAGTTTCTCAGTGAAAACTGCTTATCCCTAGTTTTTTATACACAACCCCCTTTTTCCAACCTCTACATTCTGACCCCGGGTCAGTAGAGTAAATAGAAGTCTGTGCTCTACCTGCAAGCAGACAGGGTCATAAATCACCTTTTGTGTCACCCCTCTCATTGAGTCTAACGGCTTCAAGGTACCATGCCCAATGACAAAACGCTGGAATTCCAATGTGAATCTGTCTGTTTAGTACTTAGTTTGAACTTCTCGCAACGTTCTCGGCTTTTTGGAACCACCAAGTTGCACACAAGTGATCATTTTAGCTTAACTTATAGTATTATAATTATGTGAAAAAAACATTTATTTATAACTTGTTGTCACACGATATACATTATTCTTACTGATATGCTTTGACAAAGAAAATGTCAGGGAAAATTGCACAATGTTTTACGTTGATGACATTCACTGAAAGCGGAGGTATTGTATTCAAACCAGAGCAAATAGCTTAGTTGATCCTAATGCTCAAATAACCTATTTTGCTAAGCTCCGGGGACTTTAAGAATTTCTCAGAAGTCGCATGATAAAATTATTCTCTTTAATATAGATGATAAACACATGCACGCAGCTCAAGATAACAAACGGGTGATCTGCCTTTTTAATCGATACAAAATGATAAAATCAAAGTGAGATAAAGTGTTATCCCTTTATTTCAGGTAGCGGATGTTACCATTGGGTAGGAACTAATGAATGGGTAGCGTGATGTGAAGCCACTGAATATTTATATAGCCTTTATAACTATATGAATAGGAAGTGTAAATCGGTAAACAATCATAAAGATGCACAAACAACGGCTGAATGACTACAGGAAATCTGTTATACTCTAGACTGCCCACTTCGTGTTAGTTCCCATGAGAGACAGGACAATGGGGGGTGAGAAAGCTGCAATGTTTTAATCACGCAAACTTCTATATTGGGAACATCCTAGATAAACGCATTTATTTCATCACAAAAAGTTTGAGATGATATTTGCAGACAAATCTCCAGTAGACCAGTGCGAACACATTGCAATGATAATCAGTGTTATCATGTTAATATTTCAAGGGTATCATACTTACGACAGTGAAAAGAAAACAAGGATTGTAGAAAAACTCCATCCGGCACTGACTAGATCATATCCGTCAGAAGTGATTTCATAAATCACCAACCAGTGAATGATTTGGTAGCTTAAATTTATATAGTAAGATAGATAAGAATATCTTTAATGTTTTCATGACTTCTTCAACAACTGAATTTTACCTATTGCTGTTAAGCCTGTTTCACAAATATTTACCAAATGAATAACCTGGTGATAAAATAAAAAATGTTATTATATATTGTCACGGCAGATAATAATAAAAATGCTTAATTTTTTTTATTAATACCTGTTCAGCTCGAATATTAATATTCTCTCCACAGATCTCAAATTTCATTACGGAAACATGGGGCACAGTGGTGTAGTGGTTAGAACATCGGACTCTCAATCGAGAGAACCCGGTTTGGAATCCTCTTGTTGCCGTTACGAAGCTTGGGCAGTTTTGTTTACTCCGCGTTGCTTCAGTTCACTCAGCAGTATAAATGAATACCTGGCTATAGACAGTGATGGATTCATGTGAACAAATAGTCTTTGCACAGTAATTGCAGCATGGCTGAATGCTTCCCAGAGAAGTCAAGTTGGCTTTGGAACGAACAGGTCTGGCATATAAGAATGCACATGTTGTTAGACACCTAAATTTACTTATTTTTAAGTTACAAAAACTAATATACTTTATACATAGGGCTACCGGTTTTAGTTTAAGCGTGTGCATCTATTTACAAACATTCTGAACACTACATGCACCAAAAACACTTTGAGACATTTCTTTTTACTTTATTTTTTTGCAAGATATAGTGGATAATTTGTTTGTCACGGAAACAAGTGGCAAGTCTTGTGGTAAAGGTCTCACAGGTTCAACCAAGCGATAAATTGCTACGATGCCTTATCTATACTATTATATCGTTAGCCGTACACATGACTTGTCCTTTACACTGCGGTCACAGAACAGGCAGCTTTGAGCCCTCAGGTAGACGCCATGCATGCATTCATTTATGTTAAACACGACTAATATTGCTCACAATATGCTGCTATCCATTGACATTAAACTAAACTTTAATTGGCAAGAAAAAACAGTATAACAATTTGATGAGACAGAAATAACAATTTGATGAGACAGAAAGATAAACAACCACATGTGAGCAGTATAAGATATGTTGAACTAAATTAGGCATTTTAAAGTTATTCGGTCTTCTTTAATTATGTACACATATTTTTTTTATATTTATATATATCTGCACCCCATCAAAGATCTCATTAAAAGTCCCTTCTCGATTCCATTTTTCGTTTGTCTCGTTTTAGAATCATTTCACGAAAAAACAAACCTACCCAAGTGTCTACGACATGCTAGCTCATTTGTGCAAATGTATTATTTAGTTTTGGTGAAATCATCGGGCAAACTATTAAATTATTCGGTAAAAATTTTGAGAAAAGGAACAAAAGTGGTCCACGTCCAAAAACTATGACATTACGTCATTCACACACTACAGATTTGAACATAAACGAACCTGATTCATGATGGGCTAAATGCATCGAGTGGGGAGTTTTAAAAGACAAATATTTAACCAAACAGATGGGACCACCCACTGTGCATTCAGAGAGTTAAACATATAGTGAAAATTCTGACTCAGAAGTGTGGGTGACAATTGACAGGACGCGTCAGCCAAGACATACAGCATGTAGTGGTTTCAGAACTGGAATCTATGGTCTCTTAGCTCATCATGGTCTTTCAAACTGTCACAGGTTCTGTTGTGATGCAGGAATATGTACATGAGACCCAACTCGATTACCTATATGCTTGTGTGCACTAAACTAAGCAGGGCATGTTCCAAAATTTGACAACGCCTGATCTAATGGCATATCATGATTCATGAATACTTAAAACTGACTTGGAAATGAGCAGTTTAGAAGGCAGCTCATGGTGTATGTAAAGGACACATTTCTGTTGTGTGTGTTGAACCCGTGGTTGGCCAAATCAAATTACCCATCCAAGATATCTTTCGGCTATTCGTTTTTTCACAGGAATGTTCTATTGGAAGAATTCGCAGGGACCCAATACAAGAAACAATATTAATCACCATAAAACTAAAGGATTTCTTTAAAGGATAACCAGCTTTGTAGACAAGTAACACCGATCATCACTGGTGAAGAAAATTACATAAGTAGCCTCATTAGGACAATTTTATTCCTGCAAGCACACAGCAGATTAATAAATGTTTCGACAATGACAGTGATATTCCCTGTTGGTGTACTGATCATTGTTCAGCAACTAATTTCCTTATCAGATTACTACAAGGCATTGGGAGCAATTTGTGGACAACTATCACCGAAATGACTATAATTACGCAGAGTTGTGCAAAATTTGTAGCACTGTGAATCCGTGGCCAGTAGTAACCAAGGTAGTAGTAATTTTCACAACGACGACAGCTGTGAACTACAAATGCAAACTCTCTCGTTGGCTGTCAGGCTGTATAGGAACCATATATAAAAAAGGCTCTGGTTCCGTCACGCAGTATTTGCATAAGTCTTTTTTACGATGTCCTAAATTGGTTTGTTACGGGTGCTGTTTTGCCTAGAGCATAAATGAAATTTGTTTCTGACATCGGTGACTGGCTTCAGTAGCTGGCAAAGTGGGACATAGCTGTAGAAACAGGTGTACAGATCCGTCATGTTAAGCAATATTAGTGTCGTTAACAATATAACAAAGCATTGCTAAAATAGACTTTAAATGCCAAAATAACATAGCTTAGTTGTCTTGGTATTACCGGCACAGGTAACAAATTACTGGATATCTTTGTACGGATCCTTAGAAAGCCTATGTTAAAAAGAGCTATGTAATGTACTCAGAAAAGAAACACATTCTACGAAGGTTGATATCCTTCCAATCCTTTCTGGCAGTGATTGATGGATGACCTTAGGTATCAATGACCGGCAACATTTTTACTGTCTGCCTTTTTACCTGACACTATTCTACAGCATATTCTCCTTCCTAATGGCTTTTGACAAGCGCTTGTATGAAGGAAGCGAGTGTGCAGGGTTTTTTTCTAGATCAGAACATAACACAGAGTGATGATGGCCAAATGTACAGTCAAGTACTTTATAGCAAAATTACATTAAAAGGCAACCAATTTAAATATAAGATGTCAACAAATATTGTTTAAGCCACAAATATTGTTTAAGTCACAAAAATTTAATTGCAATTTTTTTTATGAATTTATGTCAACATTCACCACAGTTTTCAGTACATAGAGTTCATTGATCCTGTCCCGGTAAAGTTTCACTACGATGAACAAAGCAATTGTGAAAATAACACCAACTTCAGTCTTCTAAGCATCCATATCTGATGTGTTAAATTTCATTAATTGCCACAACCAAATAAACTCTCACAAACATGGAGATCATTTAGAAGAAAAAACATGAAAACTGTCATGAGTTTCAAATAGGTCTCAAATCTACCAGCAGAAGATTGTTTATTACTTAATATAACACCAACATAATTTAGAAAAAACCGTGAAATCTGTCAAAAGTTTCAAATAAATCTAACTGCAAAAGATTGATTATTTTATTTATATAAAATATGGAGTGAGCCGTTACATGACGGATCGCGTCCCAAGTCAGTTGTGTGTCGTTTGGTGACTGTGTTGGCTGACGGGCCACGCATACTGCCGAAGACAGATGATGCAGTCTTAGGTGGTCATAGCTCCCAGCGGAGACTGGCCATTCTTCCACTGCATTCTTCATCTTTGAGTACTTGTCAACGTTTCTGCTCGAAGTCCTGCAGGCCGGTGGCACATGTGTGATGCCAGAGGGTGCGATTCACTGCTGACTTTTCCCATGTGTTACTGAGAAAGGATCAGGACTTCAACACATCTTCGTACCTTTTTCTTTGGCAGCCTCGTGATCAGCAACCGTTTTCAGCTGGTCATAGATCATCAGTGATACGGACCAGGTGACTGGACCATCAAAGTTGTGCACATTTGATGTAGAACTTGACGTAGAAGCAATATGACATAGCGCACAGCTGACATACTGACATCTACGTACTTGCAAATGTCAAACCGGATGTCTATTTTTTTCGATGAACACACTGCCACTGCTCATCACACAGCACAGCATGTATAATTCTAATAATTTACAAGACCGTAATGAACAGTTTTTTTTATTTTGCATATAAAAATGCGCTCACAACAGCGCAACAAAACAAAATAATACATTACTCGAACCATTCTTCTCGTAAATGTCGGAAGCATGTAATCAAAGCTGCAGATCGGCATAAATATTTATGAACATGCATGTGACAGTGGTGCCAAAGTAAGCAAGAGCTTGTTAGAGAAATTCAATAATTCTACCAGTGGTCCCTAGACTAGATGTAGTTAGACTGGCCACGGAAATCAATAGCCGTGGAGATGTGACAAGTTTCACCAAGCCAGCTTGTAGATGACGTAATGTCTTCTTTTCTATAGTTTGCGAATGTTAAAATTCCAATTCATCAGGGTTTTTCCTTGATGTGATTAACTGCGGTAGTACTACTGTATTTATGGATGAATATGGTTTCAAATTTCTGTTTCAAGTTTATTTGCATTCTTGCTTCATGCTATATCAGGACGACTTTGTAAACTAGCCTTCTGATAAATGATATTACTATAATTTACATAATTAACAATTACCCATGATGTCCACAACTGTTATAACTACAAGCATTATTATTGTACCACTTTTTAGAAACAAATTACTTAAGAAAACAAATACCTGATTACAAAGAAGCTTTTCCATGAAATTGATTATTAACATTATTTACATTAACCACAATAGTAAAAAACGTACTAAAACAAAATAAATGATCATCTGGCAGTTTTGTTTTGAAATTAGTTAGCTAATGTGTGTGCAGTGAGTTAGGCCAACAGAGCTGTTGGTGTTACAATCAGACTACATGTTGGTGCAAGACTATAAGTGGATGGGAATTTATCTTCCCTCTGGTTATAGTGCCAGTGATCTCAAGTGAACATCCCTAGCTTCTAGAGCCAGGTGGTCATGTACACAGCTGGGTGTACTAATGCTGAGGGGTGAAACAAGTTGCCTGGGTATGTAAAGAAAGGTCTAGAGCACGGTTTGACTACATCCCCCCAGGTGGAGAGTCCAGTTCCTGTAACTGTGTCATTATGTGTGGTTTGTTAATTATGCTCAAACATCCTGTGAAAAATTGTCAAATGGCTGGCTAATTAATTAAGCTCTGTAATCAAGTTGGTTGAGTAATTAACTTATTCAGCCATGCTATCAGCTCATTAATTAAATGACCTCTTGATTAAGGATATGCCAATTAGAAAATTGGCCTTGTTAGAAATTGAAGTTGAGCTGTATGCTCAATATCTTCTGGCCAGGTGATATATCAACGTTTCACTTTGAGTCACCATTATGTTCAAGTGATAAACCACAGAATGGTGCACAAATACAGTTTTACAACACTTAAGAAACCATGCCTTACAAACGATACCAAAACCACATGAAACAAAATGCTCTTTTTGCCTCTCAACAAACGGCGGTCATGGACCTCAAACCTCAAACTCATGCAACTTTCACCGGTTGCCATGGCAACCAAGTTAAAAGACAAGATAATCAGGCGATGCACGGTCTGGGTATGTTTCCTGGCTGCCATGTCGGCTGGTCCTGCAAGTGTAGCGCTATCTGATTTAGCAGGTCTGTAGGGGCATTCCCACACACTGCCGATTCTAGTATCATGCCATGGCGTAGGAGAAAGAATTGAAGATATCCTGCAGTTCCCTCCCGCCCCAGGATGTGTGTCTGGTATCTGGATGCAGTGATGTTATGACTGTTAGAAGTTTGCTTTTTTGGGCACAGTCCGATAAGTAGCACAAAGGCTGGCAAGCCAGCCTGTGTACACACTAATGGCTTGTTCACATGGGGATTGTGGGGCCAGTCAAGTTGAAAGGAATTTTGTTGTTTTAACAATTAGGAAAAGTCAACTGTTCCTCTCCTGAACCACTGAACCTAGTCAACCTTAAATAATACCTACACTCTCAGCTGGTTTTCCAAACACTATCCGACAGTTGTTTAAATCTTCAAAGCATTCTAAGATGATTATTACAAACCAAACATTTATACAGTCAAATATGCAAATAATAAGTAATAAACGGCAATGTGGTCTCGCCTCTTGCGCCTAGAACATTTAGTAGAACTTTATAAATATATCAGTATTAAAACGTAGCCACAAAACCACAGACAGCAATATTAAGCAATTGGAAAAGAGAATTGCTTCAGCTCCAATGCACATAACCAAAGGTGCCAATCAGGCACGTGTCTGCATGTGCAAATGAAACATGTGCAAATGAAATGGCGTTAGCTAGACTAATAATCTGTATGAATCACATGGTACTTTTGGGAATGCAATCAGAGAAAAGGCTCAGAATGTATAAGAATTTACTCAGTCTGAGATACATGCCCCACTTTCTAACAAGATGCACAAGACCTTTCAAATATGGCAATATTTTCAATATTCAACGTTTTCTTTTAAAGTGGTAATTCCATTATTATAATAAAAAATAATCATAGTGAAAACTAAATTAATGAACACAACTAAAATCACGTAAAAAATAATTGCACTTATATTCTGTGCACAGCATTGTCAAATATTGTAAAATATACACGGGGTACCTTTTGTACTCTTGGCAGAAATAGGGGACATGTTTTTTATAGAACTGGCAAGGAAAGCCAATCTTTCTACAGACTGCAATCCCTCATACCCATGTCAGGTTATCCACCAGTTTCAAGTCAATTCTACCACCTGAAGACTCTTCTATTTCCATTATCAGAGCCTTAAGGTTTCGTATCACTCTCAGCATCCACCATCTAGGAAGCCTTTGCAATTTCCCACTTCAATGATTCACATTTTTGCATTTGCCCCCAGGCAACATTCATGTAGGGTAACTTTCTGTCACATTGCCCAAACAGTCCTGGTGCCGGTGAAACTGAGCACCAAAAACAGTGAAATGCCGCAGACTTGAGACGGAAAGAGAGGATGAAGTGTGTTTTATGCATGGTAAGTTTGTGAAAGTAGCTGACTATCTCAGAAAGTTACCAACATGCCACATATTGTGTCTCATTTAAATGGAGATCCCTAGTCTTGCTGAGGACTACCCAGAGCAAGTTCTGCTGCAGACATGCTAGCACAGACCTACGCAAGACAGCCCTGTCTAGGACTGGCAGATCTACAGCTAGGTCATTGTGTAAACTCTGAAAGCAGCTTGCAGCCAGTTGAGCAGTAGACAATGCAGGAAAGTGGGAGTACTGGTTGCCTAAGGGTTCCTCTCAAAATGTGGCATCGTGATCGGGCAACCGTTTGTTCTTTGGGTATGTGGCAGCTTTTACGGCTCATTGCTAAGACCTGATTTAGAACTCGGAAATATGTCCTGTCCGCTTGCATTTGATTGCATCCCAAAGACAATGATTCCTTAAAGGAGAAAACGTCAGATTTCTCGTCCTCCTCCCTCAGACAAGGTTGTTTGTTCAGTTTATAATGGGACAAAAGTTCTCAATTCATAACTTCTGCAAGTGAATACACTGGCATATGCATCTCAACACACAAACCCTGATAAAAATATCAGATAAAAACATATAAATAATCATTGCATGTATTTTGGGTTGGCGATTGCACATCTGAGGAAAAGCAAGGAGTGCTGATGATGTATCAGTTGTAGTTACTCCCTCTCGTGTTCATACAACTTTAGCAGTCTGTGAATGACAACGGGCTATATTGATGTTGCTTTGTGTTGTCTACATGAAAAGACTGATTAATGTCGTTCATGCATGCGAAGTCTCGCTCCTACCTTTGACGGCTGCGTCAGCGTGGTCGATGTTGTTGAGCGTCAGTCGTAGGAGAGACGAGTTGAGTCGCAGTTGTCCATTGCTACCTTTGTTCATTAGGAAGATCCTCGTGTCGTATTTCCTCACGATACTATCACAAATGTGAGGGTCTCCAATCCCGTCCACGGTGACCATCTTCTTTCGCCAGACGCTGTTCGTCCACGCGCCGGGCAGGGTGTCAACGATGTTGTTCCCCTTCATCACTCGCTTCACCTCGACCTCCGCCTTGCGCAGACCGGGGTGGTCCGCGTCGTCGAAGAGGCTTCGGATGGTGCCCGTGAAGATGATATTCGCCTGTTCCTCTCTTGCTTCCAGCGGCTTGTCAATGCAGTATACGCGGGCCTTCAACACGGAGTTGTCGAGCGCATCGTCGACGGCCGTCACAGCGACGGTGAACGTCAGCAGGACGGCGAAGGCGCTACAGAGTATTGTCGCCCACATGGCGACGCCGACCGTGTCCTGTGCCAATCTGGCGGCGAAGAAGCGCGCCTTCTACTCGAGAACACTTCTCAGTCGAGTGAGTCGTCTCCGTCGAACGCCGGTCAACGCTCCACTGACCACGGCGGCGGCGTTGTCGCTTGTCAAAGGCGCGGGCAATAAACACTTTCGGCGCCGCTCGCGTCGCCGGCTCAGAGCTGCAACAGACGCGCTATCGATGCCGCCAACGGGCACTGCAGCGAGATACCGGAAAGAACCGATCTGTGCCGAACGCGTCCGTGTGTAGCCGCCTTCGCTCTGGCTGGGCGCTGTCTCATTCAGTGAATCACAGACGAGTCTTGGCTGCGTTTGAGTCAGGCTCGAAATTATATTGACCACTAAAGCGATGAATGGGTTAGTCGCACGCCAAAGCCAAATTAAGCACCACCTGCTCTATTTTAAGCGACGTTTCATTGGTGCACAGTTTTGCTGCCATGATAATGAAGCTCACTCAGCATGCACTGACGTTTACTATGCCCAGGCTACCACTATATGCTAAAGAGCCGGAGACACATTCCCCGATAACTGGTGTATTCAGCAACAAAAACGTTGGCTGATATCGCTGCATCGGCTCCTTGGTTCCGGCGGGCTTTCGTTTCAAAACGTCTGCCCCAGTGCTGGCGTGTTGGCGTTGCGCCCCAAGGGGGTTTGGGGGAAGACGCTTGCACACGTGGCGGCTCGTGCTACTTGGTGATGCTCACCTCTGACACGTGGTTGTGTTTTCATAACTTGACACTAATAAGACCGTCGTGGTTTTGAATACAGTTGGGTGCCACAATCAGGGGATACTTACTTGACTTGTTAAAAATTTTGCCTTTTCACTCCCTGGTGGAGCATGGGCCAACGACGACTCCTCTCCACCGGACACGGTCGTGGGCTTACGCTTACAGTTCTTTCCATTTATATTCTGCTTCTGCGTGTGTTTCTAGGCCTACCCCTTTTTGTTTTGCCGTGAAGGTTCCACGTGAGCGCTTGTCTTGTGATGCGTTGTGTAACTTGAGTTGGTTTTCTGAGAGTACGGCATATCCAACTCCACTCCTTCCTTCTAATTTGATGTTCAATTGGTTCCTGGTCTGTTCTTTCCCGTAGTGCTACACTGCTAATTGTTTCTGGCCACCATATCATTAGAATTCTTATTTGCTTATTAAACATAGTTTCGATCTTCTACCTGTAACATGCATTTTGTAGTACGCCATGTCCACGATCCACACTTTAGCGCAGCCTTATCATTTGAGTATTGACATTTCTCTGAACATTTATAACTTTTTAAGCACCATGAATACTGCTCTTGCATGTTTTCATAATCCTAGCTTTTACATCATTATCTCTTCCTCCGTTTGTGTCCGTGATGCTTCCCTGATACGTGAAAGACTGTACTTCATCTAGGACTTCTCCTTGTAGTGTAATTGGGCTGTTGCTTTTGCTGTTGATCTTCATAATCTTGGTTTTGTCTTTGTTTACATTTAGTCCTAACGTGGCTGCAGTTGTTTCTATTAGTCGTGTTTTTTCTTGTATTTGCTTCTGGTTGTGTGAAAGAAGAGCCAGATCATCAGCAAAGTCAACATCATCTAGTTGTTCCCATAGTGTCTAGAATTTCTTTCTGTCACAATATAGCTCAAGTTGCAGTATCCGGAATTGTTATATTTGCCACTTATACGATAACTAACTGCTGTTAAATGTTTGCTAACTGATTTCCTCTTCATGCCATCTCACATATTATAATAATATATGTTATATATTGATTGTCTTATTCTTACACTTTATTTAAGCATATACTCATGCAATACGTTCAAGTTATTTGTCTTTAATCCCTAACTCAATTATTTTGTTTAATTTATAATTTGATTGAGTGGCTGTCACGTTAGCGACCAGATTATGGTCTTAGTGGCAGTCTCCCAGACCGACATCGTTTCATACCTACACAGTTAACATTCATATTTGTGAATTTATGCATTTTGTAGAAATTCGTAGTATGTTTTTGTATTTCTTAATTTGTGTTACATGTCTTGTCGAATAAACATTTCCTGATTCCTGTCCATTGTATGCCATTTTTCTTTCCTTCTGTGGCTGTTCTCATGGTCCAGTCAGTAGACACCAGGAAAAGTAATGGCGACAGTCTCACGCCTGTCTTTACGTCAAATTTGTCCGTGGTCTTCCCTCGTATATGACTCTGCAGGTCATTTCTTTGTACGTGTTTTTGATTATTGAGATAAACTTCTCCGGGATTCCGTAATGTCTCATTAACTTCCACATGGTTTCACGGTCTGAATTATTAAAGACAATTTCGAAGTCAATCATAATAATTCCATTTTCACACTAATTTTAAGTTTTGTTGACATGGTTATCTCCACATAGCACCCTCTCAAAAATGGTCGGGTTGAGAGAATGCTACAACTGATTAGCATCGAGTTGCGCCGAATCGTTCGAATTCCCGAATTAGGTGTGTGTCCCGCGGGCATGCAATGTATGGAGGCAGCCTGTCCGAACAACTTTGTTTATTCTTGTTACGGAACCGCCCCCAAAATGTTATTATAAGCCATTACGATTACGATTACGGCAACGTTCTACCATAGCCTTGTCCACACCATGGTTTGTATCTGGCATTGCATAATCGCAACACGTGTAGGCCCATATAACAATACACCTCGTATGTGTTCAAGATTTATTAATTTTCTAGTGATTAAACATTTTTAATGCGGTAATTACATAGTAATTATATAGTAAATATAGTTCGAAATTACCGAACCTGCACATTTGGTATCGCCAAACTTTGCGTGGCTACAGCACGCACATATTGTATATATATATATGGGTGGATATCTTCAGGTATCTTCAGAAAGCTATGAAGTCTTTTGCAATGATACCAATTTTGATGTGGTAATACTTCATGCATTGAAGTAACAGCCCGATGATTGTCGAATTGTTGACAAAATGTGGATAAAGAGTTAAATCAGGTATGTCGCCAGCAGCCCACATGTAGGGCCTATAATGGAATTGACGTCTTTTCAGAAACGCAGCGCTGCCTTTCTCTCTCTGTTGTGTAACCGTAACTTGTACACGATCACAAAATTATCAAGTTTATTCGGTCTCTACGTATTTCCCACGTCACTGCAGCCATGGATGGAAGTGGGGTCCAATATTCAGTTGAATTCGCTGTGTAGCCTTTAGCCAATGTCAACAATGATGAAACTCTTAAAAGTTATAACAAATATGCTTGATTAAAAATACATGTTGTAACGTTAACGTGATGCTTCCCTGATACGTGAAAGACTGTACTTCATCTAGGACTTCTCCTTGTAGTGTAATTGGGCTGTTGCTTTTGCTGTTGATCTTCATAATCTTGGTTTTGTCTTTGTTTACATTTAGTCCTAACGTGGCTGAAGTTGTTTCTATTAGTCGTGTTTTTTCTTGTATTTGCTTCTGGTTGTGTGAAAGAAGAGCCAGATCATCAGCAAAGTCAACATCATCTAGTTGTTCCCATAGTGTCTAGAATTTCTTTCTGTCACAATATAGCTCAAGTTGCAGTATCCGGAATTGTTATAATTGCCACTTATACGATAACTAACTGCTGTTAAATGTTTGCTAACTGATTTCCTTTTCATGCCATCTCACATATTATAATAATATATGTTATATATTGATTGTCTTATTCTTACACTTTATTTAAGCATATACTCATGCAATACGTTCAAGTTATTTGTCTTTAATCCCTAACTCAATTATTTTGTTTAATTTATAATTTGATTGAGTGGCTGTCACGTTAGCGACCAGATTATGGTCTTAGTGGCAGTCTCCCAGACCGACATCGTTTCATACCTACACAGTTAACATTCATATTTGTGAATTTATGCATTTTGTAGAAAGTCGTAGTATGTTTTTGTATTTCTTAATTTATGTTACATGTCTTGTCGAATAAACATTTCCTGATTCCTGTCCATTGTATGCCATTTTTCTTTCCTTCTGTGGCTGTTCTCATGGTCCAGCCAGTAGACACCAGGAAAAGTAATGGCGACAGTATGCATCCCTGTCTCACGCCTGTCTTTACGTCAAATTTGTCCGTGGTCTTCCCTCGTATATGACTCTGCAGGTCATTTCTTTGTACGTGTTTTTGATTATTGAGATAAACTTCTCCGGGATTCCGTAATGTCTCATTAACTTCCACATGGTTTCACGGTCTGAATTATTAAAGACAATTTCGAAGTCAATCATAATAATTCCATTTTCACACTAATTTTAAGTTTTGTTGACATGATTATCTCCACATAGCACCCTCTCAAAAATGGTCGGGTTGAGAGAATGCTACAACTGATTAACATCGAGTTGCGCCGAATCGTTCGAATTTCCAAATTAGGTGTGTGTCCCGCGGGCATGCAATGTATGGAGGCAGCCTGTCCGAACAACTTTGTTTATTCGTGTTACGGAACCGCCCCCAAAATGTTATTATAAGCCATTACGATTACGATTACGGCAACGTTCTACCATAGCCTTGTCCACACCATGGTTTGTATCTGGCATTGCATAATCGCAACACGTGTAGGCCCATATAACAATACACCTCGTATGTGTTCAAGGTTTATTAATTTTCTAGTGATTAAACATTTTTAATGCGGTAATTACATAGACCCCCATATATAGTTCGAAATTACCGAACCTGCACATTTGGTATCGCCAAACTTTGCGTGGCTACAGCACGCACATATTGTATATATATCTATAGGTGGATATCTTCAGATATCTTCAGAAAGCTATGAAGTCTTTTGCAATGATACCAATTTTGATGTGGTAATACTTCATGCATTGAAGTAACAGCCCGATGATTGTCGAATTGTTGACAAAATGTGGATAAAGAGTTAAATCAGGTATGTCGCCAGCAGCCCACATGTAGGGCCTATAATGGAATTGACGTCTTTTCAGAAACGCAGCGCTGCCTTTCTCTCTCTGTTGTGTAACCGTAACTTGTACACGATCACAAAATTATCAAGTTTATTCGGTCTCTACGTATTTCCCACGTCACTGCAGCCATGGATGGAAGTGGGGTCCAATATTCAGTTGAATTCGCTGTGTAGCCTTTAGCCAATGTCAACAATGATGAAACTCATAAAAGTTATAACAAATATGCTTGATTAAAAATACATGTTGTAACGTTAACTTACCAAGGAGCCAAATCCGAACGAGGGGGCTAGACCGAGAGGGAGACATGCAGGAACGAGATGGACAAGTTGAGTCGTTGAGGTAGCGAGACACAGAGGAATACACGGACACATTAGGACGGTGACCGAGGATCGAAGGCAGTGGACGGCGAGGTGTGACGTTGCGTAGCAGTGCCGAATCGGTAGAGGAGATGACGACGACGTACTCGTAGGTCTACGAGCGCTACAGTTTGTACGCAGTGCCGGATTAACCACGGTACAAGTGGTTCACTCGTACCAGGACCCCCCGCAAAAAAAAAAATTGGGATGTCACTCTTTGCACGCTCATGAGAACTAGTACGATCTCTATTTTAAGTAGTATTTTCTTGTATTATTGTCTGGTATGTTATTGTATGCTGTAATTCTAGCTTGTCATTGCATGTACGCTGCATGTATTCTCTTGTTTGTCACCATACCCTGCACTCTTTTGTAATTGTACGTATGTTCGTGTGCCGTCGTCGGCGACAATCTGTGAATACTTATATTCAAACACATTTGAACAAACGGATTAAATGGGGTTACCGGGTACCTCCATAGTCAATATCACGCGTCTCGAACTTCGTCTTTCATGCACTCGGTAAGGGCCCCCACATAGCGTTTGTGCCAGGCCCCCCACGTTGTTAATTCGGCACCGTGCGTACGTGTGTAATATACACGTGCGTACGTAATGCAGTCACCGAGTTTTAACGCACCCGTGGTGCCTTGCGGCGGGAACGTCCTGCGTCACCGCGTACCGAGACAATGTGTATTTGATTACAATTATAATAAATGTATTGGTGCTGCAGTCAAATTGCTGTGACCTTGCGTAACTCAGCCGAGCTAGCTGTTACATGCAATTCGACGCGCACTGCCAGCATTCATATTAACGCGTTTTTATTGAAAATTAATTCATGTTTCCCGGGCTGAAGTGCATCTATATGCCAATTCTACGCCGCAGTCAACCGTGGGCTTGCCCGTGACTTGGACTCTACGCTGCCTTGGTACAAGTGTTACACTCTTACCAGGCCCCACCCGAGTGACCCCCCCCCAAAAAAAAAAAAAAGGTACAAATAGGCTCCCCCACAAAAGTGCAAATGTATACACATAGGGCATGGAAACATGGACGAAGAATGTAAAATGGGGGATGCTGTACCACACAAGAAAAGGACTTAGGAGTAACATTTAGTGCTGACATGACAGTTTCAGAGCAATGTGGGATTGCTGCTTCAAAAGGAAATCAAATTCTAGGGCTAATTAGGAGAACTATCATGTATAAGGAGAAACAGCTAATTGTACCCCTGTACAAAGCAATAGTTAGACCACATTTGGAATATTGTATTCAAGCATGGAGGCCGTATCGTAAAAAGGACATAGACAAGCTGGAAAGAATACAACGAAGAGCAACCAAAATGATTCCAGAATTGAGAGACCTTAGTTACGAAAGTCGCTTATTACAATGTGGTTTGACAACACTAGAGACCAGGAGACTAAGAGGAGACCAAATAGAAGTATTTAAAATAGTGAACGGTTATGAGGATGTTGATAGGAATATGTTCTTCAAACTTAAAGAAGGCAGTAGAACCAGAGGACACAAATCAGCATTAGTTAAGGAGCAGTGTAGGTTGGACATGAGAAAGTACTCTTTCTCACAGAGGGTGATAAATGAATGGAACAAACTGCCAAATGATTGTGTTAATGCTAGTAGTGTGAATATGTTTAAAAATAGAATTGACAGATATTTGATAAGGGTGGGCTACACATAGATGAGAAAATTGTTGGACTCTCGATAAGCCAATGGCTTCCTTGTCCACTTTGCCATCTGGAACTTGTTGTTTGGGATGGAAATCTTGTTAAATCTTGTTAAAATCAACCACAATCCATCTGTTTAGGCGCTTAGAGTCACTCTTCAATCTGAGTCGGGCTCCGTGAGGTCTCATCAGATGTTGATCAAGAGAAATCTCAGGGATGTTTTCCCCAATGTGGAGGTATTGCTTCGCAAATATTGACTTTGATTATTAAAAACTATTGGATAGAGGTCTTTTTCTAAGTTGAAACTAATCAAGGATGAATACCAATCCAAAATGAAACCGGCTGGTTCATTTAACTGTGTTCAGTATTGGGACATCATGCGTCGGACTTCAGTGCTGCCAAACTGTGCAAACACTTCTTCAGTGTTTGAGAAAGTTCAACTGACGAAGAATCTGATCTGACTATTCACATTATCACATCTCTAGGACTGTTGGTAACTAATATGGTGGTATTTGGATGTTACTATTTGTTTGCTCAAGACAACTTGTACGGTCTTTATTTTATGCTGTTATCATACGCTGTACTTTCCTGTATGTTTCTATGGGGTTACCTCCACAGTCAATACCACGCATATCGATCTTTCACACACAGTTGGTAAGCTCCCCTCCGCCTACAAAACGTTTATACCAATCCACCACATTGTTCACATCTGGCACTGCTCTAAACTAAATGTATGCATTTATCATATACGAAGCAAAATCATGGTTTGTAGCCCAGAACTAGTGGTCACATGGATGATACGATTACTTGTGGCTAAAAAGAAATGACTCTATGATGAAGAAAAGTAGAACACATTTGTCCATATTTTTTCAAGATACATTCACGAACAAAAGTAGCATACGCAGCTGATGATAGACATATTGGTCAACGTATTACATAGGTGGTGACTCCGTCGGTTTTAGAAACCGTTTCACCTAATGGGATCTAGCTGGCGTTGCAGCCGGTCTAAACAAATATAGCTTTACGTTTAAATTAGGGGTCTATGTATTTTGAAATCTGTCTCTTACTCCATCATATCCACGTCAAAGGGCCAATAGCCTATGTCAAACCCACAAAACCTACCGTGTTGATGCAATTCCTTTCCATTAGGCCCTACATAAATTAACCGATTTCGACAAATTGACGATGGGGATTAGGCCTACATCCAGCTGACGCAACAGCGTGTAGAGGAATTGCGATATTGCATCATTGGCAAACTCAGTGGCAAGTGGCCGCGTATGACGCACACAATCACGGCGTTGTTTTACATACAAAATGTAAATATTGGACCCAGCTCTAACAGCTCAAACAACACAACTTTAGCCACAAAATGGCCTCGCTAATCGGTCTGGTGTTTACATGACCGATTCTTGCACCGCGACACCGTGTCGGCCGACCAGTTGGGCAACTAAACGCTTGTGTAAACCGGTCTTAAGTTCTGTGGTATACGCCACTGGTAGACCTTTCAAGTCTTCCAATATGGTTGGATACCTCCCGCTTTTTGGTCATTTTTCAAACACCTTCCTGGTCTCCTGCTTTCAAACAATTAAATAGCTCCCACTTATGTAGTATTTAATTTAACGACTTTTTTCGTTGATTTTCTGGGTTTTTTGCTTGATTAAGTTGTCTTACATACAATTGTACTATATGGTATAATAGAATATGGATGTCAATACACTAAAAGCCATTGTAATTAGGGTAATATACATTCGGTAAGTGACGCTACCAACGGAACAATATTCGGTGAACCTCCTTGAAAACATATCCACCCACGAAATCCCTTCTATTTGGGCGGAAATCTCCCGCTATTTGTCTGTGCGAGGCATGCAAAGGAATCAAACCTAAACGTGCGACCTCCTGACGACGATACGAGTACATACCATAACATTAGTATCGTTGACTTACCACGTTAGTTCAGCGTGCGTGCTGTCACCTGGCGATCAACTCAGCAACTATTTCGTATTATTGCCAGGTAGTTATCTATTTCCTAGTCAGGCGTGCGTGCGTGCGTGCGTGCGTGCGTGCGTGCGTGCGTGCGTGCGTGCGTGCCTGTGTGGTGTGTGTGGTGGGTGGTGTGTGTGGAGTGTGTGGTGTGGTGTGTGTGTGTGTGTGTGTGTGTGTGTGTGTGTGGTGTGGTGTGGTGTGGTGTGGTGTGGTGTGGTGTGGTGTGGTGTGGTGTGGTGTGGTGTGGTGTGGTGTGGGTGCGTGCGTGCGTGCGTGCGTACGTGCGTGCGTGCGTGCGTGTGTGCGTGCGTGTGCAAACCAGACCAGAAAGTAGTTTTATGTCATAGTTTAAAAACTAAGATGCATTGTCTGCATCAATGCATGCATTAAAATCTGTGTTCATTCTTTCAGTGGCGTACTTATGAGGTCATTAGGTCATGACCTCCCCTTTGGCTTATTTGTTTTCGTATGTAACCTGTTGCGCCACTACACGGTAGCATAGTAAACCAATGGGTGACCAAGCTTGGCCCACCTTTATCCTCCCCTTCGCGAGATCCTAGATACGGGGCTGCACTGTTTCACGTTTTACGCTAAACACCATGCATGTCCAGCAAATGCCGTTTACTTCAGGGAATATTATCCAGATAGAATTCAGTTGCTTTCCTACGCGCTTTTTATTATATGTGATTTCGTCTGCTTTTAAACGTTCTCGAGTTAAACAAATTATCTCATCAACCCACCAGCTCATACCAGATGGTTCTTCTCAGAGACGATTAAAGCGATTAAAGTTCCAATATGTTAGCTTCTTTTCGTCTTGATATCACTCTCAACTTACCGCGCGTTGACACCGGATGGCTATCGTTTGGTGACCGCTAACGATCACTGGCCACTTGGAACGCTCTTCTCATCAAACTGAACACCAGTTAGCCGACATACTGTGCGAAATTTGTCAAAATCACTTGCCTAGTGATTTTCAGAATGTCTTGATCAGGCCGTTGACTGATTGTGAAATGTTGGTCCGTTCGGTTTAATAGGCCTATGACTACTCCAATTATACGCGAACTGTCAACGGTTCATTGCCATCATTTTAAAGTTTTGGAAGACGTAGTACAAAGAAATGCTAAAGCAATACAAAAGTCATGGATTTGGGGTCATGGATTTGGGGCGATGCATCTAAAATAGTTAATAAAAACTAACCATTTGCAACTACAATCAAGAATATCACGCCATGTGTTTAATCACAATTTGTTGAAAAATGGGAGATTCTAGTAACATCTAAGTTTTCCTGGCGGTTGACACGTTGACAAGGGCGCTGACGCTTGATGGCTACGCGACTGATAAGCGAACAGACCTTGAACTAGCCCAAGAGTCTTGGAAATCGGCGCAGCTGAGACTTCCGCTTCGGCGCTAGTGCCTGCGACCAGATCGAAGAGCTGACGGATAAACAATGAAGCAACACAAACTCTCAAGCAAGCGAGCTGCTAAATCAGTAAACAGAGGTCAAATATATTGCTTAAGTTGAGCTTAGACGCAAACAACATGGCAGTATAGGCATAGGCCCTAGCATAGCACTAACGTTAATTGGGGTGACTTTGGCTCGTTTTTTTAAGATTGCTCTGGAAAATTTGTATCGTCGGTGATAAAGCAATGAACCAAGAGGCTACCACTAGCCAACCAACTGTCCCCTAGATGACCACTACTACAGCACACTGGTTCCATGGGAAGGTATCCGAATTCTACGATTTGTGCTGGGCCAAATCACCACATAGGTCATTGTTAAGTCTTATAACTGTGGGCAAATGCGTTGTCCAGCTCCTATGGCCTGGGCTTCCCGCGTTACAGTTGCACACCTTATTTTTTCGCAATTTTCTAAAAATATGTTCGTTTAAAAGAACCAAATTCCAGAATCGCTAACAAAGGGATGTACCATTACACTAATACCACCAATTTGGTGAATGCAACGCATGCTGAAGCCTCAGATATAATGACAACTCTTTTTGCTGGGCCAAAGTCACCCTTTGTAAACACCTTGTAAACACCTTGTATATAGCACTCGCCGAGCACGCTGCACGCAAGACAGCACTCGCCGGGTACGCCGTACGCATGACAGCAATCGCCGAGCACGCCGTACCTAAGACAGCACTCGCCGAGCACGCCGTACGCAAGACAGCACTCGCCGAGCACGCCGTACGCATGACAGCAATCGCCGAGCACGCCGTACCTAAGACAGCACTCGCCGAGCACGCCGTACGCAAGACAGCACTCGCCGAGCACGCCGTACGCATGACAGCAATCGCCGAGCACGCCGTACGCAAGACAGCAATCGCCGAGCACGCCGTACGTAAGACAGCACTCGCCGAGCACGCCGTACGCATGACAGCAATCGCCGAGCACGCCGTACGTAAGACAGCACTCGCCGAGCACGCCGTACGCATGACAGCAATCGCCGAGCACGCCGTACGCAAGACAGCACTCGCCGAGCACGCCGTACGCAAGACAGCACTCGCCGAGCACGCCGTACGTAAGACAGCACTCGCCGAGCACGCCGTACGCATGACAGCAATCGCCGAGCACGCCGTACCTAAGACAGCACTCGCCGAGCACGCCGTACGCAAGACAGCACTCGCCGAGCACGCCGTACGCATGACAGCAATCGCCGAGCACGCCGTACGCAAGACAGCAATCGCCGAGCACGCCGTACGTAAGACAGCACTCGCCGAGCACGCCGTACGCATGACAGCAATCGCCGAGCACGCCGTACCTAAGACAGCACTCGCCGAGCACGCCGTACGCAAGACAGCACTCGCCGAGCACGCCGTACGTAAGACAGCACTCGCCGAGCACGCCGTACGCAAGACAGCAATCGCCGAGCACGCTCTAAATCTTTCTTGATATGCGACTGTAAATTACTCTTGATGTGGGATTGTAACAATACTAGTTTTTCCATTGTGTGTTATTAAACGGGAAATCTTTTACCTTCTACCTTTGTTGTCGAATTACCGTAGTTGCACAAATACCTACACTGAATCTAAAGAGTACACGTCCATTGGCTCGCCGCATATTATCCAGCCAAACTTAAAACCGCAACAAACGAACCGGATTTCCGATAGGCTAAATCAGTTGAGGATGGGGTTAAGTTAAGTGGGATTAAGTTAAGACAAAATTGATCTTAAAATCGCAACATTTGGAGGATCTATGTCAGCAACATCGTGCAAAATAATTGTTAGAGAGAAGACATCAGGTTGTTGTACTGACGTTGCAAGGTTGTTTATCATAGAATATTTTGCGACACGTTTAGATTTCATTATAAATATCGTGAAATTGAGTGAAGACGATGGGAGGACAAGGTTACAGAGTATGAAGAAGTTAAATATTAAGGTGTTGTGTAATGCGGGCCGTATCAGACCAATGTGATATATGACTGAATAGCGATAAGACGCCAAAAAACAACACAGTTTTAAATGTTACTTGAATATTTTACTTTCGACATATCACTAACAATTAACGGTATGTAACTCAGTACGTAAGTACGAATATACAACATCATATCGATATAACAAAACCTATATGTTAGTGACTACGCTCTCTTCGTAATACGCGTATATTTAACAAAGCAGGCATACATATGCATTTCTTCGAACATCAATCAGTCCAATCTAAGTATCATTCGTAGCCTGAACAGTATTAATACATGCATATTACGTCTATGGAAACATTAATACAGATCAGTTGTTAGAAATGGTGAAGTCCCAACTTCCGGTTGCAACAATTACGTTTTCCGGAAGTTAGTTCACACGCGAAGTTTGTGCGTGTCACGGGTGAGTTTTAGTTCCCCCGGCATATCTCATTGTCTCAATGCACGCGTCTCCCTTGTTCATCACAGGAAGGGGCTACTATCACAGTAACTGACACAATTTTAGAATTAATAAAAATGGTGTGAATATTTCGTCGATTATTCTATCAGTTTGTTAGATGCTATACCTAGTTAACGTGTTCACTGTGATATGTTATTCCATCGTGTAGATACCCTGACGATCTGGTCCTCTCTGGCGACCTGGTCCACACTGACGACGTTGTACTCCGGAGCGACCTTGTATTCCGGAGCGACCTTGACCTCCTTAACGACCTCCTGGTATTTCGGGTCTAACCTACAAATCAATTACCGAAGTTTATTTGCGTAGCTGACGTCATCGGCGTTTCACATATTCCAACACGTTGCTTCGCGAGCTCTTCACTCGGCAATACGACAAAACATATAAACGGCCCCATTTCCTCATTACATAATACTATGTTAGAAAAATTATAAATTATTGGTTTAGAATGTATTATATCCAATTAAGCATAGTAAACACTGAGACGCGGAGCGTTATTGGATTGAAAGCCAGGCTAGTTGCAATATTTTACACTGTTCGCTATTTGTGCAGCTTCAGTCAAACATTTGTTTTGCATCAAAGAATAACATAATCCACATGCATTGTCTAAATGCACTCAAACCGTACCTTTTCCCATCTCCGTTGTATTGACCCCCTTTGAAATCCGTTGTTGTCAACATTTCCGTAGTCACGTTCCTGTTGAACTTGTTCTTCCAGTTGATCTCTTCTATATTCGCTCTACAAGCAAATTACCGAAGCAGGAGGCTTCCTTAGGTGTGTGCGTGTGCGTGTGCGTGCGTGTGCGCGTGTGCGCGTGTGCGCGTGTGCGCGTGTGCGCGTGTGCGCGTGCGCGCGTGTGCGCGTGTGCGCGTGTGTGCGTGCGTGCGTGCGTGCGTGGGTGTGTGCGTGCGTGTGCGTGTGCGTGTGCGTGCGCGTGCGCGTGCGCGTGTGTGCGCGTGTGCGCGTGTGTGCATGTGTGCGTGTGTGTGTGTGCGTGTGCGTGTGGAGAGAGAGGGAGTAAGAAAGGGGAGAGGGAGAGGGATGCCGAGAGGAAAAGAGCACTATTCTTAGGAGCTAAAAGTTACTGATGAGTTCCAAGACAAATGTGACATTCACGCTTCTTCGTTCGCCTTTAATTATGACCAAAACATCAGCGTGGTATTTTATATGTTTATATGAGTTAAATGCCGATAGATGTATCGTCTGGAAGTAACGCGTTAGCACCAACTTACTCGAGTGCCTTTAGAATGAGAATTTCAATATGAGGTCGGTTTTTTTAAAGCATTGGAAAATAATTGTTCAAAGCTATGAAAAATAAACAGCACATAAGATCGCTCAGTTCTGGAATGAGTTTAGTTTCTCTCGACTGTATTCTTTCTAGCGTATTTATATCTTTCTTACATACCTTGAGAAGGTTGACCAAGGCGCGCAGCTCGTCCTTGTTCTCTTTGAACTGTTTGGAGTGGGAGGTCTGCAGCACGGTGACGGCCACCAACAGCCCGAAGGCGGTCAACGCTTGACGCATCTTTCGTTTCTCGTAGTCGGACGTCTCTTGGAGATGCTCAGTGACACTCCACAAACACCTCGGCTCGAAAGATGTCGGTCGGCCTCAGCGCAGAGCGAGTCTTATACTGCACCGAAGACGTAAACATGTTAGTTCGGTCATGCATCGCGGATCCCGCTGAAACAATAATAATTTATGCTGTTGTTGTTGTTGTTGTTGTTGTTGTTGTTGTTGTTGTTCCTGATGATTCCGTGGCGTAGGCGCGTTGTCATGTCACTGAAATATTAGCCTTAGTGGCGCACAATTTAAAATGTTTCCTCTTCTGTCCTTCTCGCGACTAAAGCAACCAAATAAAGATGGCGTTATATTCACATTTTCGCGTTGTTTTCAATGAGTCGTTACCAGAGTATATAAAAAATTCATGTCAACGCATTTGATTGGATATATGTTTAAATTTATTCAAATGGAAGTGTAAATGCAAATGCCATTTTCCAGGATCGCATTCAAACATGCACAGCTCACATCATGGGTACACCGATCCAAGCAATTACAATTGACATCCAGTAAAGTACATGATCCAGCATTTAGCGCGACGTCGTTTTCCGTACGTCACAAACTGGTCTTGACGGATGGTGTCCGTAAATAATCTGCTTATTAAAGCGCACTATCTCGTAGTCTGGCAAAGAGCATGTTGTTATGATAACTGCACGTCTTTCGACGTAATCTCGAGAGATATTGACTGGCAGGACCAAGTACCAAGGCATATATGTGTGTGTGTGTGTGTGTGTGTGTGTGTGTGTGTGTGTGTGTGTGTGTGTGTGTGTGTGTGTGTGTGTGTGTGTGTGTGTGTGTGTGTGTGTGTGTGTGTGTGTGTGTGTGTGTGTGTGTGTGTGTGTGTGTGTGTGTGTGTGTGTGTGTGTGTGTGTGTGTGTGTGTGTGTGTGTGTGTGTGTGTGTGTGTGTGTGTGTGTGTGTGTGTGTGTGTGTGTGTGTGTGTGTGTGTGTGTGTGTGTGTGTGTGTGTGTGTGTGTGTGTGTGTGTGTGTGTGTGTGTGTGTGTGTGTGTGTGTGTGTGTGTGTGTGTGTGTGTGTGTGTGTGTGTGTGTGTGTGTGTGTGTGTGTGTGTGTGTGTGTGTGTGTGTGTGTGTGTGTGTGTGTGATACATAGTATTGTTAACGTGACGTCCCAATCACCTACGATCTACCAAGTTATCCCGTCCGCAGGATGGGCATTTTGCTAGTTTGTTTAAAGGAGGTTTGACGTAACTGCAGACCGACGTCCATTGGTTTGGGTGACCAGCTACGCTTATGCTAGTCCTTCGATGTACATTTAGGGTGAATCCGGGTAAATAATGTCAGCTTGATGTCACTGCACGCGGTCTAAATCACTTAGCAGGCAGGATTGCACCGACTATTGCGATATTCTAACGGTATTTAGTAGTGGGGACTATCGGAGATAGGTTCACTATTGCGATAGTATCGGGATAGATGTATGACTATCGCGTATAGTATAGTATAGTATAGTATAGTATAGTATAGTATAGTATAGTATAGTATAGTATAGTATAGTATAGTATAGTATCAAGGAATAGCGAACGGCCAGGAATACAATCCCAAACCGTGATTGATGGGTTGCTGTATCGCGTAGTCTATGAGGTACTTGATTAAACAAGCTGAATCCTTGAATGACCCTGCTCTAATCGACGATTACCGATGTTAGGTCGATAAATAGATACGTATATCCAGCATAGTTGAAAAACATGTTTATTTATATTATTACAGAGACACAAGTAGTCATGCTGAATTGTTTTGCCAACGATCGTTGCTACCGATAGTTCAATGTACTATCCACGAAACTATCGATAGTTCAAATTACGATAGCACTGCATCGTCACATCGACTATTGTGATGCATAGTTCGATGTTACACCCCTAGCATTTAGCGATTCTCCGCGTGATAACTCTGTCTGTGGCCACCGAAAGGCGGTGAATTTACCTCGAGCCGCCTGCTACATAATAACAGTGACCCTCCTTTCTAATGTGGTGTATCTCGACACAACACTACAAGACAAGACATACCCGTGAGAAGCGCTAGTGATGTAGGCCTGCTATATCGTGCTAGGATGCTGCATTGCCTTAGTATTACGTTGTGCAGGAAACAGCGTAGAACACCCATCGATGATTCCAGTGGCCGTGTTTTCCCCACTTATTATCCTGCTTAGATAGTAATAACGCGTTATCTAAACATCAGTTTGGGTTTCGCAAAGACCATTCCACTACACTAGCGATTATTGAAATTATAGAAAACATCAGAAAATCTCTGGACAATGGCAATTTGATAATGGGGATATGACCCAAGTAAGGCCTCTGACACTGTTAATTATGAAATACTGTTAAGCTAGATCACTATGGCATTAGAGGTCACGTGTGTAAATGGCTTAGAAAGTATTTAAATAAAAGGCAGCAATATGTTCGTCTCAATGGTAGGGTATCAGAATATGAATGTGTTGAAACTGGTGTCCCACAGGGCGCCATTTTGGGACCAGTGTTATTCCTATTGTATATTAATGATAAATATATATATATATATATATATATATATATATATATATATATATATATATATATATATATATATATATATATATATATATAAGCTTCGTTTATTGAATGCAGGATGGTGTGATGTTTCACGAGTTGAGTTGGTGTTGGAATGAATAGACCTAGCACGGTGAGACGCGTAGAGTGCTTAGATTGGTCTTACGTGACCAGCTTAGATAGGTCTTACGCGACCAGCTTAGATTGGTCTTACGTGACCAGCTTAGTGAGACCCGTACCATTTTCTGACGATTGGTCCAAAATGAATAGTTTGGTTGAACACCAACGCAATCAATAAATCAGCCAATCAAGCAGTCACCAAATTGGGGAATTAGTTTAACCAAAGAAATCTGCTTTCATTGGCGATTAGCTGAAAATCGGGCGCGATTTAAGAAGATTGCTATCCAAGGCAAATGCCCAGATGGCAGGTGGACAAGGAAGCCATTGGCTTATCGAAAGTCCAACAATTTTAATCTATGTGTAATCCGCCCTCCTGAGATATGTGCCAACCTTGGTTTTTTGCTACCTCGTGTACTCTAGTTTTGTTATCTTTCTTGAGTGAGAAAAAATATTTCTATTAATATTTTCGTACCCATTCAATATCTTAAAAACTTCAATTTGATCTCCTCTTAACCGCCTTGTCTCTTGAGCTGTTAAACTACATTCTTTTAGGCGGTCTTCATAACTAAAGTCTCTCAGTTCTAGAATCATATTAGTTGCTCTCCTCCGTATTCTTTCAAGTGTATCTTTATCCTTCTTGCAATATGGTCTCCAAGGTTGTATACAGTATTTTAATGAGATCAAACTATTGCTTTATACAGAGGTATAATTAGCTTTTTCTCCTTGTATGGTAAATTTCTCCTAATCAACCCAAGAATGTGATTACCTTTTGAAGCTGCAATACCACATTGCTCATATCAGCGCTTATTGTAACTCCTGGTCCTTTTCTTTAACAGTAGTACCTACAACAGTATCTCCCATTTTATAGTTTACATCCATATTCCCATGTAGACATTTACATTTCCCAAAATTGATGTGCTATGTTCGTACAAAATTGATGTGCTATGTTCCTACTTCAAATGAACTGCTACGTTCGTACTTCAAAGCTTGTTGACATATATGTGCATTGCTGTCATTCGTTTTGTTGATTCCGAATAATATGTGGGCGTGTTGACTTGACCCCAGATGGGCCTCGTTGCGCAATTGTAGACACAACCTTCACCTTTTCACTCTGGGTTAATCTTTGGCCCAATAGCTTACCACTGTTTCTGTGAAGTTGGCTAGTCGACTCGGGCATTTCTCTGACCGTTACAAACGGAAAGGTATTACAAACGTAGGTACTACTTGCAATACTTTTGCAACCATTTGCAATTCTTTTAGGACAATGCATACTATACTGCAAGTTCGTGAACACGTCCATCAAGTTGCGAATTCAATGATTAAACCGTTTTCTTCTTGACATAACTATGAAGTTAATGTATTCTACATTTACATTCATGTTTAAAGAACTGAACCTATTTATGCAATGGCTATGTGTATGCAGTAACTGTTTTGTGAATATGTATTCTTTGCCCTAACTTAAGAGCCTTGATATGAATGAATGAATGTTTATTTATTCCCACATAGGTATATTTGTACATGTGTTTACAAAAAAAAATTACATTTCTTGTGAAAATGGAGAAAGCTGAAGTGCAATACTTATTATTAACGCTTTCCCCATTCATGTTGATATAAATAAAATAATGACTATGCTACATAACAACATACCAGACAATTAGCATAATGCTACATACCAATATACAAATTTTAAAGAAAAGAAAAAATACTCATTTTACTATCATCTAATTCAGTTGAATCTTTAACAATTACATATAATTATAGTAACAGTAACGAATACTTCTTATATAATTTATTTTTATACAACTTTTTAAAGATATGAATATATATTTTAGGTCTTAGCATTTTCTTGCTGCGTGTTCCACAATTTCACACCATATACTGTGATACAATTAGCTTTTTGTGTCGTTCTTGCAAACACTTGCCTTATATTTTTACTTTGCCGTGTGTCATAGGCCAAGCCCAATCTCATGTTAATTTTTTTGTAGATTTACAGGTACATATTTCTTGTGAGTTTTATACATTATCATAACATTTTTAGTTCGATCAAATCGAATACCTTTAATACATGCAGTTCAAGAAATAACAGTTCGATCAAATCGAATACCTTTAATATATGCAGTTCGAGAAATAACAGTTCGATCAAATCGAATACCTTTAATACATGCAGTTCAAGAAATAACAGTTCGATCAAATCGAATACCTTTAATACATGCAGTTCGAGAAATAACACATCTGACTGATGTAGGTAACTAACATTAAACACAATTCTTAGCGCCTTCTTTTGTAACATAGATGCCACTAATGTTAGTTTTATGTGTGTTACCCCACACTTCACAACAGTAAGTTACATATGGAAGAAACAGCAGTACAATATCATGCTGGAGGTTATGTTTAATAAATATTTTGCTTTGTACATAATGTCAATATTCTTAGATAATTTGGTTCTGATCATGTCAATATGGTCTTTCCAGTTGAGATTGTTATTTATCAATACACCTAAAAAGTTAGTTTTATACACCATGTCAATCTTAGCATTTTTGATGCTTATTTCAATATTTTTTTTATAATTAATAAACAACAGAAAATTTGTCTTACACACATTAAGAGACAACTTATTAATTCCATATGTTTAATTGATCCAATTCGCTATTTATGATTTTGCTTAGTTGAACAGGATCACTTCCTGTACAGAAAATGTTCGTATCATCTTCAAAAATGATAAATTTCAACAATTTTTAAGTATCACAAATATCATTAATATAATTATAATATAAACAACTTAGGCCCCAGGATTGAACCCTGTGGTACTCCACAGATGACATTTAGTAAGTCAGAATCACAATTATCAAATGTAACATATTGAAGTCGGTTTTGTAGATAGCTTGTGAGCCAGTCATTAGCTACACCTCTTATTCCATAATGACTTCACTTTGCTAACAGCAAATCATGGTCAATTGTGTCAAAAGCCTTTTTTAAGCAATGTCTTTCCTGTTTTTTTCCATGGTACCCTTGTTATCAAAATGGTCTGGATAGGCTGAGTTTATGACCTTTCCTGATAATAGTATTCAGTATCTTCCATGTTCCTTTGATACTATTTTTTTTTTAATATTTGTTTCACTGTCTCTAAGTATTGAGGTATACAATATTTATTTGGATGAACAATTACAAAACCATGAAAATATTGACAACTGCTCTAAGTAGACGTGGGTGGTGTTGTCTGCGTGGGTGTCAATTTAATTCTCTGCTCTAGCTTGCTCTCTGTACGCGCTGTTTCTTCTCATGCCACCTTCTAACCGTCGTGACTCCCTGTCAGGTCGGACAGACCCCCTAAATATTGTCCAGACCTCCTTTGGAACAGACAACAATCTTAATAATGCCGCTTGCTTACCCCTCGCAATAGATCAACGATTGTCTGTAAAATTCAGAGTAGCCCGACGTTAATAGAACAAGTTTAATTATCGCACAATGACTTGTGGCTCGCTAACGCCAGAAGGTACACAGAAAATCTACCCTTGTCAAAAGGTTGTTCAAAGCTTGTCAAACTGACAACTTTATGGGTAGTCAAAAACTGTCTTACTTTAATGGAATCTCTGACGAACCCTCATCATAATCTCGTCAAGTAATTGGTCACAAACTGCAGCGTTATAACGGGTTTCCATCCCGTTCAACTAAGTGATGCAGCGTTTTTTACCATAAATTGAGGAACTCACACGGGCCATATTGGAGGAATTGTTTCGTTAAGTTTAACAAGATTTCACAAGATTTGCCATCCAAGCCAAAGGCCCAGATGGCAAGTGGCCAAGGAAGCCATTGGCTTATCGAGAGTCCAACAATGTTCATCTACTTATAACCCGCCCTCCTGAGATATGTGTCAACCTTATTTTTAAACATATTCACGCTATTATTAAGTTATTTTATTATTTCTCAGTCCTTCATCATCCCTTGTCAGAAAGAAGCAGACACAAAACATTCGAACTGAAAAACCTACTGAGATGCTTCTGTGGTGAATGTTGTATCAAAATGCAGATTTTGAGACACAATATGTAGGCAAATTAGATCTAGATGGCTCGAGCTTCTATTTGGCATAATTTGCTCCAGCCAATTATATTGGTTGCCACACAATTCGGTATATTTAATACAATATGACGTTTTCACGAAAATATGAAGACAAGTTTGGGTAAGGTATCGATAATGTAAATCACTAACATTTATTTCATCGATTGAGTGGAAACAAATTGTTGGTTTTTAGTGAAATACGTATGATTACCGAACGGCGAAAAGACGCCAGCGCACGAAATCATTATCATTATGCCTGGCGTATTCCAAGGCAAAGGCAAAAGGCTCACAGTATGCAACGCATTCGATATATTAACTTTCCTGTGCCTCTGGTTGTGGTGATTATTACGAATAGTTGCGTAGATTTTAGTCCGATAAAATGAAATATATCTGATTTGTCGCACTAGTCATGTGGCCGTGTTTGACAGCCCTAGGTTAGCCATAGCCTAGGCATAGCCATGATAGCCTAGCCCGGGCCTAGGCATAAGCTAGTCATGACGTAGGTAGGGATGTCAATGAAAATTTCATATCTATTGTAGATCTATTTTGTTTTATATTTTATGGTATGGATGCAGCCATGGGAAATTTAAATGTGAAAAAAGTTTCAAGATCGGTACTATGTACTAGTACTTTTCCGGATATGATTTTTTAAGACATCAAATTTAATCAATTTAATAATTACAAAGTGTTTACCATCGCTCCAGAGGTCGTGACAGTGCGAGTGTTTACCATCGCTCCAGAGGTCGTGACAGTGCGAGTGTTTACCATCGCTCCAGAGGTCGTGACAGTGCGAGTGTTTACCACCGCTCCAGAGGTCGTGAGAGTGCGAGTGTTTACCACCGCTCCAGAGGTCGTGAGAGTGCCAGTGTTTACCACCGCTCCAGAGGTCGTGAGAGTGCGAGTGTTTACCACCGCTCCAGAGGTCGTGAGAGTGCCAGTGTTTATCACCGCTCCAGAGGTCGTGAGAGTGCCAGTGTTTATCACCGCTCCAGAGGTCGTGAGAGTGCCAGTGTTTACCACCGCTCCAGAGGTCGTGAGAGTGTCAGTGTTTACGACTGTTCCAGAGGCTCAGTGATGAAGATGATGTGACTTGTGGGTGTTTACCACCATGCCAGAGGTCGAGAGCTTAGGGGTGCGTCCACCACGCCGGAGGGTCAATCGGTGAACTATTGTACAGTCTACCCTCTCCCTCTCCCTCTCCCTCTCCCTCTCCCTCTCCCTCTCTCTCTCTCTCTCTCTCTCTCTCTCTCTCTCTCTCTCTCTCTCTCTCTCTCTCTCTCTCTCTCTCTCTCCCTCCCTCCCTCCCTCCCCCTCTCTCTCTCATTTTGTTTTTAAGCCAATCAAACACGCGGCAATCGTTAGCGACTAAATCGGTGCCGAATATATTCACAAAAGTCCTCATCGGAAAGCCGTTACAACGAAGCAATAAATAAGCTACACAATATTGTCCGCAAACGCTAGACAGAGGACTCTGAAGTCTCTTGACATTATGAGTCCACTCGGAACAATATTAAAAATATGTGGTAACTGTATTATATATTACAAATACGGTGGATTGACATGACGGGATGATAAGTTTAATGTAAAGTTGTAGCATAATTTATAGGATATAGATTAACTAACAGCCACTTCTTTAATTGCAAGGCTGTCCTTTGAATAAGACAGTTTTGGTTAGTTGTCAGACAGCTGCGCCTCGTTATCGAATATTGTTGCCGAACAGTAAAAGTTTAATAAATGTGTACAATTAAGACCATCAAAGAAATGGTTGTTAATACCATGCTGGGTGGCCACAATGTGAGCTCCCATCTAAAAGACGTCACATGTGCCCCGTTCAGCCTTCACCATCATTGCAACTTGTGGCAATATGCATATACGTTTAACAGAATAGATGTTCATTAGACTGCGTGTTGCCCGCTCTGCACTTGGCAATACTGCAACAAAAAACGCCTCTGTTTTTCAATACCAGCAGGTTATACGACTGATCTAACTGAGGCACCTGTGATGTCACCAGACACTCGCGACGTACATTGCATGTCATTTTAGTTGTGACTTTTCTGACAACGCATCCCGCCATGTAAACAACAACATTTTCGACAGCTTTTCAAAATGTTGCAGGCAGCCACGACTTGTAATTCTGCTCAACAATCACACAATTTAAATGTGGCGGGGCAACGTCATCGCACATCCCCGCAGACAAGGAGTCGCTTGCTACACGAACAAGATCTATGATGTCCTGTTAAGTCGCATTCCCACTGCTACCCGGGTGCGCAACACACCTGATCAACAGGTTCCTGTAGATGGCCCTGAACTGCGATGCGTTTTGGTTGTTGTTCCACCCGCCTGAAATAAATGCAATTCAAATATCGTGAAGTAGGCCTTCATGTCATACATGTGTCCTCGACCAACTGTAAACAATAAGGATTATGTCCACATTTGGCACGGACATACGCATGTGATGTTCGCACACACAAAACAGGTGATAAAACGATTCGTGTCGCTCACATCATGGCAACGTAACATATTTCCAGTCTACCCCCACACATCACCACATTTGTTCGCTAGGTTCGATACCTGTGTCGTCAGACTGTATCACTTCTGATTCTGTTCATTTAACTATGTTGTGATCCGTTAAAAAAACTTTGTACATATCTTATAGTGTACATACCAGCTCTCCGAACTGCATTGAAGAACGGCTCCAGATGGTCCTGGCTTATAGTGAGTATATCGTTGGTGCTGCAGGAGTTCGGAGACCATCATGAGTAGACGGTCGATGTCCATCATAAATCTAGTCACACACATCTGCCTGTAGAATTGTAATTCACATTAGTATTGTTTTATTAGAAACAAGACGTTATATAATGTAAACATTAACGTGCAATTGAGTCACTCATATCACCCGTGTGTACCAGTTGTAACACACAACGTAACCTTGAAATAGTCACTAGTGGAACACAACATCCAACAATATTTGCATTCACCACTTGGCATGTGCAAGTAATTTATTTATTTGTTATTTATTCTGGTTGAGGATAGAGGAAGGATAACTAAATATGTGTCTAAGTTGATTGAAATTAATATGTGTCCATATCACTATCAGATAGAACATATTGCAGTGACACCACACGATTATATAAGTAAATTTAAAAATGAACTGTCAAATTATATTTTTTTAACTAGTAAAACACGTAGATACCAACAATAGCCATAGCTAACGCAGTTATACCTTCGTGTGGAGTGTAGTTGTTCATCATTGAGGCTCATCGGGTATGTCCGGGTGTTCACTTGGAATGCACTCATGTAACTTACACATTATAAACAAAAACTACATAGAAAATAAAGTATCATGCAATGGAAATGGACATAACTTTCCTTATTTCTGCACGTGCAGCTTTTCATGGAATTAAGTTTATGGAGGAAACATGACACCAAGCATGATACCAATAATGACACCAAATATGACACCAAGCATGACACCAAACATGACACCAAGCATGACACCAAACATGACACCAAGCATGGCACCAAACATGACACCAAGCATACACATACGATTTTTTCCCCTCCATTTTCATTACTTATAGTGTAGCAACGACTCAACGTAAATTATATGCATGTGGGCTTAGTGAAACGTGGATGTGCTTGGTGGTGCGAAGCTTCCAGAGCTGTTGCAACAGAGCTGCTCAACACCCGATCAGCCAATCGTACTTTCATTTTCTGTCTTTGAAAGTTTGTCAGTCTGTTCCCCATTTGAAGGCCAGATTGTTCCTGAACGTTCTGGAGCTTGGTTATGTAATTCCACTTCACTTGACCACCAGGCGACTGAATTGCTCCGTACGCTTGTAAGAGGTTGCGAACAAGTTTTCACATATGGCATGGCTCAAACATGACGTAGGCCTCGCTTCCAGTGAGTGGGTGCTTGAAGAATTGATGCGACTGTGATGTGCTGTCAAACACATACCCTAGTTGGCGACACATGGCGACATTGATCGCGTGTCCATCCATTGTAACGGAACACATATTGATATTAATTTCGGCTAGTGCCTCTAGAACATGCTTTATCAATTGCGCCTGAACATCACGGGTTAAAGTTGTCAAATAGTTCGCCACGGGTGCTTTCCAATGCCCAGAAAGCCCTGCGACCACCAAGACTTGTGCCTTTGTGGCCGCCGTCTCGTCATCACCCAGATCGACAAATCCTGTCCCTCGCAACGATGTCTCATTATAGAACTTCAACATGGCCGACGCACGTAACCGTGAATGACGTGGTCATGTAACATTTCAATCTATACATATATGTATCCACGGTTAGATGCTTCAAATAAAACTTAACCGTATATAAACCTAAGCAATACTTTAAAATCATGTAGCTACTAATTCAATGCAGCAGCCAGACTTCACTGCTCCTAAGGCTAACATGCGCATAATTAATGGAACAGTTTGTGCTACTAATGTAATGGTGATATCAGCAACAATCGATGCAACCTGTTTATATAATAGAAGAAATTTAAATAAATAACACTGTCTCATCTACTTATTCCATAGAATGGTCCATGCAGTCGTTTGTAATGACTACTCTCGATAAGCTAATACTGCCGTTGACGATTACGCAAGTCATGTCGGCGAGTTTTCGGCAATGAGCGGAAATCCGCGTCGTATTCCAAAAGTCACGATAAGTTATCAGTGATACTTTACCCAGTTGTTTTACATGATATTGAGCCTCGATTGGGTATGACGGGAACTCCAAACAACAAATCTGTATGGGCCCATATATTTAACTTACGTCATTAACAATCGCCATTCGAAATTTATGGGAAACGTTACCCCATAAAAACGTTCCTTTTTAAGCGCACGCAAGACGTCGCAAGAAAACGTTCCGTGCCTTTATCCCGCAGCTCAGTTCGGCGCTATTTTCAGCACCATAATAATTGTAGACAAAAAACTATTGTTAGGGCGCGGACATAAATAAGTGCGTGCGTGCGTGCTTGCTTGCTTGCGTGCTTGCTTGCTTGCGTGCGTGCGTGCGTGCGTGCGTGCGTGCGTGCGTGCGTGCGTGCGTGCGTGCGTGCGTGCGTGCGTGCGTGCGTGCGTGCGTGCGTGCGTGCGTGCGTGCACGTATTACCTCAAACTCCCCACCAGTGGCGCCACATAGTGAATCAATACCACGCGTCTCGATCATCGTCTTTCACACAAAGTCCCGCTGCCCAAACAAAGTTAGTACGAGGCCCCCCACATTGTTAATCCGGCACTGCTTTCGTGTGATGGCCGTGTTCTGGGTGAATGCTTGCAATATGGCGGGAGATATCCCGCTTTTTTTTCAGTTTTCAAACATCCTCCCGATGTCCCGCTTTCATACAAAAACCTCCTTAATTTTACTGGCGCACATGAGTTGAATATGTGTAGGTATGTGGTTAAAATATTTTCGATTCAATGAATCAAAGCGAGATACTTAAATTTTTCAGACACGGCTTTCAAATAATTGAAACCCTATCATTCAACGGATTTCATTTGATAAATGCTTCAACAAAGTTCAATTCCGTTCGGGGGCCCACAGGGATATCTGATAAGAAACATTGTGGGTCAACTGGCACTGATTAACTAGGATGATTTGAACCTATCATGGAAAAAAATGCGAAACAACAAATAACGAACGTAGAATTACAGTGATAAAAAGTCTTCGAAACAAACAGTAGTAGTAGCTAGGAGTCTCCGAAGCTAGGTTGAACAATGAAGGTCTAATCTATAAGTGGAGTCCCTAGGAAAAGTGGAAATTGCGTGTGATGTGTTGATTTTTTTAAAGAGGACTTTTGCACTGGATATTATGAAATGAGTATAAAATCAAGAAAAAATATGTTGGTCATACTACTGCATTAGATCTTTCCATTTTCAGCAAAGGACAGACGCTGACCGCTCGTGTGCCAACACAGTGGCTATTATGCCGAATGTACCTACATTTCAAAATCAGCTCAACGGGCTGGGTATAATTAAATGAAGACCTTTTTTGAGAGGGTACATAACACACACGCACACGCACACGCACACGCACACACACACACAATAATAATTATTATAATAACTATCACACACACACACACACACACACACACACACACACACACACACACACACACACACACACACACACACACACACACACACACACACACACACACACACACACACACACACACACACACACACACACACACACACACACACACACACACACACACACACACACACACACACACACACACACACACACACACACACACACACACACACACACAATTATTATTATTATAATAACTATTGTCTATATTAACTATTGTTTATAAGGCTTCTTGTTTGTGTGTTTTTTCATGAAAAAAAAGAGGAATGCCATTTTCATGAGTTTCACGAGATAACATATAAAATATACCACCTTCTCGACTACACCAGGAGTGTTTGTAAACTCGTTTTTTCACCCCTTACGAAGAAGTAAGGACAAAAGCTACAGAGGAACGTTTATATTGGCAGGTTGCTGGCGAAACAAGTGCAGATGAAGCTGGCTAGCTGTATCAACCGAGCACTTGAGAACATCTCACCTGAAGGTGATATTAACATCTAGTAGCAACAGTAGAGGCTACCCGGAATAACCCGTAGCGCCTCTGGTGCATAATATAACATTAACATAAATGTGAAATCGCGTGACATTTTCGACGAAGTACATACAACATGTAATTCGCGCGGATCTTTTGCCGTGCAATGAAATAATCGCGTATACCAACGCATGGTCAATCGCGTTTGAAGTTATTCAGCCGATTTTTGCGTTCCGATGCTAGCGTTGTGATTTCTGTTCTACGCTGTATTCATTCCTGAAACCAGTTCTTAATTTCCGACTACTGGTAATTTGAATACGAGTTGTACGTCCGTCGACAGTCGATCCCGCGATGCTAGCCAATTTACCCAGCTTCCCTTGACACCCCGACACATGCTGACTAGCTCAACAATAATGACACCGATATCAAGAAATTGTTAGGAGACAGAAGACATCAAGAGTGGCCGCTTTGACCAATAACACCAGAGAGACACAATGACAATTCAGATCTTCACGGACAACAATGATATTTAACAAGATTTAACAAGATTGCCACCCCAAACAACAAGTTCCAGATGGCAAAGTGGACAAGGAAGCCATTGGCTTATCGAGAGTCCAACAATTTTCTCATCTATGTGTAGCCCACCCTTATCAAATATCTGCCAATTCTATTTTTAAACATATTCACACTACTAGCATTAACACAATCATTTGGCAGTTTGTTCCATTCATTTATCACCCTCTGTGAGAAAGAGTACTTTCTCATGTCCAACCTACACTGCTCCTTAACTAATGCTGATTTGTGTCTTCTGGTTCTACTGCCTTCTTTAAGTTTGAAGAACATATTCCTATCAACATCCTCATAACCGTTCACTATTTTAAATACTTCTATTTGGTCTCCTCTTAGTCTCCTGGTCTCTAGTGTTGTCAAACCACATTGTAATAAGCGACTTTCGTAACTAAGGTCTCTCAATTCTGGAATCATTTTGGTTGCTCTTCGTTGTATTCTTTCTAGCTTGTCTATGTCCTTTTTACGATACGGCCTCCATGCTTGAATACAATATTCCAAATGTGGTCTAACTATTGCTTTGTACAGGGGTACAATTAGCTGTTTCTCCTTATACATGATATTTCTCCTAATTAGCCCTAGAATTTGATTTCCTTTTGAAGCAGCAATCCCACATTGCTCTGAAACTGTCATGTCAGCACTAAATGTTACTCCTAAGTCCTTTTCTTGTGTGGTACAGCATCCCCCATTTTATATTCTTCGTCCATGTTTCCATGTCCTATGTGTAGTTGCACTTCCCAAAATGTGTAGTTGCACTTCCCAAAATTAAATAACATTTGCCATTTTTCTGACCATTTAACTAATTTATCTAGATCATCCTCTAAACTTTGTTTATCTGTATCATTTGTAACCTTTCTGAATACTTTTGTGTCATCTGCAAATTTGAGTACTTTGCTAGATATGTCATCTTCTAGATCATTTATATATATATATATATATATATATATATATATATATATATATATATATATATATATATATATATATATATATATATATATATATATATATATATATATATATATATATATATATATATAAATATATTAAAAACAGTATAGGGCATAATACTGATCCATGTGGTACCCCACTCAAAACCGATTTTCAGTTTGAAACAACCGAACGAAAGAGCGCCTCAACGATCGTCTAAACTGCTCTTCCACAGTGAGACCAACAACCACCTAAGAAGATTCAAAGCAAAAACCCAAAAACCAAAGTACGTGAAAGCTGCATAACAGAGCTACTGCAGGCCGATAACTGTATGCCGATATACAGTGGGTGTTAGATATTCTTAATCAAGCCTCCGTGTCATTTTATATCAGGCACCTACTAACTCACAAATTTATGTGTTACCATGTATTCTTCTAAACTGGAAACAACTAAACACAGTACCCTACTTTTGTGTACCCCGGTAGCACTGTATTGGACACCAATTAATTCACGGCTGCGTAGGTTGTCTTAATTCCCGTTTGTGGTCTCAACGTGGTATGATGAATCTAGTACCAAATGCAAACTCTACTGGACAGTAGCTATTACAGAAACTATGTGTTCTTCTTTGTGTCACGAGCCGTGCGCGACGTTATCTACTCTATGATCTGGGCCCCCCTTCAGTAAGAAAGGAATCTCCAATGATGTGTCTCAACAATCTTTATTGTGTACTTTCGACTCTGTTCACAGTCCGCCGAGACTCGGTGCAACTGCTGTCGCGCAGTGTCTATAATGATGACCGCCACTAACAATTCTTGTTGTACAATAATAAAACCACTTGCTGAGAACCATGCGTCCCCTTCTCTCCTAATTGTTCTGCCCCTTTTTCTCATCTGTGCTGTTCGGCACTGCCATTCAAATCCAAGATTACTACACGATGACTTATTTAGTATGACGGTGAAAGTGTATACACGGTGAGCTGAACTGACATTCCTATAACCGTATCCATTGCTTGACTGACTTATGTATAGAAGAAAGTTGTGACAATTAGAAGAGAACATTTGTGTTAAAGAATGGGATTACATCTGCTGCGCAGTACTTAGAGTACGCCGGTTACCAACCATGTACCACCATAATACCTATTGGCTGATGCCAATTACCACTAATTCCAGTCATGGTCACTCGGCGGAGCCACCACATTGACCAATCATAACATCTGGAAACCTGCACGCTGGACACAGAAAGCACACATGCACATTAACAAACGTACAAGTCGTGCAGACATCTGTGTAAGTGGCAAGAAAGAAGCCCTAACGCCGAAGTCCTGAAAAGAGCGAACACACCGACTGCCCAGTTTTGAAACCTTGTTAGCAATTTAGTGTTGAAGCCGGTTAGTAATTTAGTGTTCAAGCCTTGTTAGCAGTTTTATTAACTACTCAACTGCGCTGGGCTGGAATGTGATCCCGATGGGCGTTTTTAGTGAACCGAAAGAAGGGAAAAGATTACTAGGAGGACAACGGCTGCGATACAAAATCAAAGACGTCCTCGAGCGGCATCTCAAAGCTGCTGAGCTGAATACCATCACCTGGGAACACGAAGCATTGAACCGACCAGCTTGGCGAGCTTCACGATGTACCAAGACTAGTGGACCCACAAAAGGAGATACTTTAACCTGGATTTACCTGGATCCTCCTCTTTTACACAGTTGCTGCAGTTGAGAAGATGACGAGGAAAGATCAAGTGATCAGGCGCTGACTCGTATAATCCTCCGCTCTATTCTTTAGATATATGTCAATGTGATCCTGAAATGTGTTAATATCATTAGACATAACCGCTGCCTCTGTAAGTTGATTCCAGTCATTCACTATTATTTGAGTAAATGAATACTTCCTGAGATCTAGTCTAGAGTGCATTTTAGTTATTTTAAATGGATGCCCTCGTGTTGCGTACCGTGCCTTATCCATTTCAAAGAAGTCAGCAGGCAGAATACTTTCTAACCCGTTGAATATTTTGAACACCTCTAGCAGATAGACTCTCAATCGCCTAGTCTCAAGAGTAGTGATGTTTAAGACTCGCAGCCTATTAGGGTAGTCCATATGCCACAAGTCCTGTATCATCATGGTTGCCCTTCGTTGTACACTCTAATAAGTTTATGTTTTTTTGTTTGAATGGACGCCGTGCCTGAATGCAGTAGTCCAGATACTGTCTAACTAGGGACTTGTATAACTGTAGCACTACCTCTTTACTTGATGGCTCTGTTGATCATTCCTAGCATAGCATTTGCCTTCTTGGACGCTTTAGCACATTGCTCAGTTACTTCAAGTTTGTCTGTTATAATCACGCCTAGGTTTTTTCTTCGTGTGATGTTTGAATGGGGTTTTCACCCATAAAATTGTCGTAATGCCTGTTATTGTGGCCACAATGCGCACACTTGCATTTTTCTGCATTGAATAGTATTAACCATTCTACATATGCATGGTATTAAGTTCTCTCTGTAACACCTCATCAACCTTGCTTAATTGATGCTATCCGACTGAACAATTTTGTGTCATCAGCGAAAGCTAAAGAAACGCTATAATGGCCACCAACTTTACCAGCGTAATAGAAATACTCGACAGGAGTCCACGCTTCTAGCACAGACTCGACTCACCATTGGACCTGCCAGCACTGCACGCGTGCTTTCTAGCATCACACACCCGACACAGACATCCCACAGCAACTCATTGTCTTCGTCGACCACGACGGAGAGCCGATGACATGAGGGGTAAATTAATTGATGTCCAGTGTGTTGTGAAAATCTAATGAAAATCGTTGGATTTTTTCAACGGGACTAGGAAACGCTATAATGGCCACCAATAGCAAAAATAATTATGGTCTAACCCCCAAACGCATCCCTCGTCGTCACCACGACCTATTGCCCTTTAATGTTAACGCTGTATTTACAGAAATGAATACGCCGATTCAGTGTCAATCTAAAACGTTCGAAAGCAGCACTGACAGATTATTAAAGCAGGCTGTTGGTGAAACTCTACTAGTAAAAAAATTTAATTGTTGGCAAAGGCTAATTAAACAGGTGCTAATGTGCAGAACTACTTTTGTCGATGTGGACTTTTTCATGTAATGATAATTTCTATTGGCCTGCAGATTCTGAGTTGACCAATGAACGGGTGCGTTGCATCAGAGTATTTATATCCGTTCGACGTGTCGTCTCACGTGAAGTCATAACGTAGTGGGTAAGTCAGCGTCAAGTTGGTGTATTTTCTAACTGCGATTTACCACAACCTACATAGTATTCTTATACAGGATATATTTTGGTTTTCAGCTAAACCCTACAGAAGTGGAGCGAAGTTGTCTACGCTTCATTTTAGGACGGACCTTTCCGGATACAGTACTGTAAGTATATCGGCAAATTCGGATTTATTTGACATGGAGGGGTGCGTCATTTATGGACAGAAGCCATTTTGAGTGGTCAGCAATACGGTCAGTTTTTATAACTTCCGTATTCGGGAACTACAGTGTCTTTGTTAATAACGTCCACCAACTAATTATGCTACCATAGCCATGTAGCGCTTTAATCTTTGTAATAGCTTCAAGCTGGATTATGTGATGACGTGTGAATCAATCTGTCGCTGCCGGCCGGTAACATCTTGACTTGGGATTGGCCTTGTCCCGTGGGAATCTAAACCAAGGGTATACCAGCAGAAAGAAAGCATGATTTTGTATTCATAAATAACAAAAGCCGCGATAACCGTTAAAAAATTAAACTGTAAACTAGGGGCGTGTCTTAACATGTTTTATTTGCGTTTATTCATGCAAACATGCCACGTACTGTAAATGAAATAGCTAATACTAATCGTACTAATAATCATTATAATGTCATTATATTTTTTAATATTAAAGCTAAATATTAGCCACAAATGACAAAAACATCAGTCAATGAGTCACGGTTAAATGTGGCATCAATAAAAACACTTAAATTGTTGTTGAATGACACCAAAAATGTTAGATAACAATAATCTCCTGCTTATGTACAGTGACAAAATCCATTGCAGACAGCTCTGATTTATGACAACTATTGACATTTACCTGCAAATGTGGGAATCTGTGATTACATTTTATAACTAATGTTGATTTTTAATGGTGATCATGTTCTCATACATGTTCGTTGCACTCATTGGGACGAATCCACCCATTAGACAATGTCCACAAGGCCTGACCCCGTGTAGTTGCATAATCTGTCTTGGAAAGGAAAGCATGCTGTGTGGCTGTAGCCCTGATAATTATTGTTTGTTGAGAGGGTGGATTAGCACCTGTCCAGGGCTCTGCTTACTCTAAGGGTATCTAACCAGACTGCAAACTGGTACAGTATTAGACTCAGACATGTTTTATTTGACCTGTAGTCTCGTGTATGAACATTATAAAAACAAAATTCAAGATAGGTCAGGGAGACACCCATTAAGGTATCAAATGTCGCTAACATGGGAATCACCCCATTAAAGTAAAAAATATTACATAGTCACATGATCACTACAGTGCAAAGAGACTCCATTGTAGTTTAGGTTAAAGATTTACAAATATAACAATTAGGAATAAGACAGCATGATTCACAAGTGGAAAACCATATAAGCTGTGAGTACAATTTTTTCAAGGATAATGTTTGGAGTATTGTTAACAGTCTGTATTATATTGTGTCTAATGTACTTTGTTGCAAATTCATGAGTGGCTCTGGGAATAAACAGATTATTTCTTCCACGTGTGTGGTATTGATGAATTTCAAAGTTGTTTGTGTATGGGATGTGATTGCAGTATTCTTGTGAGAGCTTATTAATTAATTTAAAATAAAATTTGAGTTGTTGGAGTTTGTATATGTTGTCCAACTTGAGAAACTTAAGTTCTATGTAAATGGTATCTGTGTGAGGATTGTATTTACTGTGTTCTCCTTGACAGTGTCAACCACACCCTGCTCCCAATCAGAATTGCCAACATAATCAACTAGAGTTTGGCCAACACTGAGGAGAGGAACAAGATCCTCATCATCCCAGATCTCCTCTGCTTCAGTGGCACTTTTGTATCGTGTCTGGTGTGACATATGTCCAGGCGTTGACCAGCCACAGGATTGCATCAAGGACGGTCACTTGCTTATCCACATCTGATGCATTCCTTGCTTCATCCATGACCATCAGAATGTGATGCAAGTTTCTTTCTGTAATGCAGCTTTGTTGTTTGGATTATTACAGCATCCATTGGCTGCAACTGTGATGTTGTAATTGGTGGAAAAAATGCCAGTTTGAAGTTCGAGAACGTAATTTTCAGATGGGTGCCACAATTATCCATGAAAACCAAAATGTACTCTCATCTTCTGGTTGAGTTTCTTCATCCAGGATTCGAAGATAACACCTGTCATCCTAGCCTTGGTATTTGACTCGTACTGAACCTGCAGCGACACCGTTGATATCCTTTGAAGGAACGAGGATTTCTAGATTTTCCTATGACAAGTGGCTGCAACTTTTCCCCACTAACGCTGGCACACAATAAAACAGTTATCCTGTCTTTGGCCTGTTTCCCACCTTTCACTACCAGTGATCGGGTTGGAAGTGTTCTATAAAACAAACCGGTTTCGTCACAATTGAAGATATCTTTAGTTGCATATCCTTCACACGTCTTTAAGGCGACCACTCCAATCAGCCACCACTTCTTCACTAACATCACCTGCCTCCCCACTCGACACTGAACATTTGATGTTGTGCCTTATCTGAAACTGGTTTAGCCACTGTTGCTGGCAGAAAACGTGTCATGGTTCAACTTGAGTGCCAGCATGGCAGCTTTCTGCATCGTTAACATCTGAGAGCGACGATCTTCCTCAAACCAGATTCACCTTGCTGCCACTGTGCGAGTATGGCATCCTTCTTTAAAACAATGTTATTTATTTGTGCTTTTCCAACTCCAAAATCAATCGCTAGCTTCTGACTGCTTTCTCCTTTCCTTCAATCTGAAGACCTACTTTTTCGCCCAGTGTTAAAAGCTTTCGTTTTCGTGAAGACATCTTTACAATTTCATTAGACAAGTGCAGTGCTGGAGTGTTTTGAACAGTTCTATATTATCACTCACTGTGAACATATTTCGGCCGCTTGTGAGGAGATTTCTGACTTTCATTCCTGCTCGCTGGCCGCGTTAGAGGGGTGGCCTTTGGTGAGGGGTTCAATAACATGTACACGCAGTCAGTGCAACAGGAATTTGACATTGTAGTGTGGGGGCCATTCGTGGGTGGGGCCACTGTAACAAGGTTCTCCAACTGGTATGAAAGGCAGACACAGCTAAGAAATATTTGACAAATAAGATCACCTGTGGCAAAGGAGGAATGAATACATAGCATAAACACAGTCATGTCACAGGCTGTTGTACATGTAAAGTCCAAAGGGTCAGTGGTATCACTCATCACGCAGCAGCTGTTTCCTTTACAGTAATACATCTTTGCTGTGGCAGGTAACATAACAGTAGATTACGTAATAGTTGAGGATGTTAAGTCCAAGTGGACACAGGAGCTAACTACTAGTTAAACTTTGGAAGGATGTACATTAAGTTGTAGTGTCATATCAACTCGTAAAATATGCATGTGTAATTTTATAGACCAATCAAATGTGTTATTGACAGTACAAATCCATTTAAACCAATTTTTAGTTTAGGGTATTTGTGGATACTACAATGTCTTTGAATTCATGTACATTATCAAGTTTGTTAAACATTTACGGATAAGATATTAATGTGTTATGTTGATTGATGTGACCCATTTGTGTGTAAGTTATAGGCAGATTTTAGTTTTGGACGGTTTTATCTGTGGCTGATATTTTTAATTCTCTGTAATAGGTTTATTCAACATGAATACAACCTATATCTCTAACAACCTTATACTAATTATTCACTGATTAAGACTAGAAAATGTATTATATGTCAGATGGATTATTTAAAATCTATGAAGAAACATCTGAGATTCTGAAATATATATATATATATATAAAATGTTATCAATTGGTAATGCCAACTATAATAACTGTCAGGAATCAAATAAGACAATTTTTTTCTAAATAAATGTGTTTTCTATGCTATTTAACACAATTAAATAATTTTAAGGTCTTGAATTTTAGCATAACATGTCATGCTTTATAATTATGTCATGGTCCCATATGAACCCTTTTTGGATAGGATTAATTTTACAGTTGGCCTGGGAAAAGATACAGTTATACTGGGAACAGATACAGATGGCATGGGAACAAATACTGTTGGTCTGGGAACATATATTGTGTTTCATGTAATTAAAAAATTATTATTAATAAATGCTGAGGTGTGAAACTTAGCTAGGATACATTTCTCAACTGGTGTTCTAGTTGACAGGGATTGTCATTGATTGTAGACAGTGAGATTGAGTTCATGGCGTAAACATAGTTAGCCATGACGTGTCAACCAGTCAAATCAATAGTCTGAATTTTCTTTCATGTCAATTCCCCACCTCTGTATCAATCATAGTTCAGTAACATTAAGATATGCTTCTGGTTTGTTCAAACTTATTTTGGGCTATACATGTTTAGGACAAAACAAAGGTCTATGACAAAAAACACTGAATAATTATAGTTTACAAAATGAAGTACAGTACTGTTTAAAGTACATATATTTTATATCATTTTACTTTGATAAGATCTTTGAACCTTATAAATTGCTTGTCTATTTAAAAGTAAGTTCAAATACAAAATAATTTTAAACTATAAAAAGTTCTAATAAGACACATGAACGTACAACTGTATTTTACTACATCTTCTTGTAAAGACGACTAAATGGTTGCAGTGTTAAAGTAAGCAGAGGCCAAACTGCCCGCTGTAGTGCTTTACTTGAAATGCTGTACCTATTGTTTGTTGCAGTGAGTACTGTATGACTTGGAACTGAACACCGATTATGAGTTCGGAGCTTCTCACTGGCCAGTCTCTGCCGGCTGGCCCAGCAGTCATGCCGGAGCCTGGCATTGGTGCCGACTGTTGCCACACAGTCGATGACGAGGCATATGAGCCGGAATATGTCGAGGTACCAACCTATGCCGAGGCTTTCCCACCGCTACCTGGTGCCGACCAAGCACCCGGTGACGTCGGCCGTCTTGGTAGTTCTGGCGCTGGCAGCAGTGCGCCATTGCCGGTTGCATCCTTTGGGAAATGGAACAACAAGATGTCTTTGAAGTCATCCCAAGTCACCCAGGTATGGTTGAGGTATTAGAGCGTGTACTTTGTTTTTCAGTAATCTCTTGGCTGTTCGTAATCGTATGTATAAATAACATGGCTTTGCGTGTTCAGTGGTGACCAGAAGTGCCAACTGATAATCGGCTAAATGTATTTTAATGATGTATTGACCTTAATGATACAGGCTCCTCGTGAAATGGGTGTATGTCATATCTCAAAAACTACTCATTATATCTTGACCAAATTTGCAGGGTATAATGTATGTATAAAAAGAAGGTTACCCATGAGATAGTTTGCAATTTGCATAACCGTAACCATGGTAACCGGGAAATCTTAGAATTGTTTATAGGTATGGTTTTGTGGGAAGTCCCATGAAAAATTTAAATAATGTAGGTCTCATTTTCTGATTTATTCTAGTAAGTAATATATCAATTTGTGCAATGAAGTAGTTTTGAGTAGTTTGGATGAAAAAAAAAAAAAAATTGTAAACAAAGTGTTTTGCTAAATTATTTTTATTCGTTACCCCCACTATGTGGTCTCTCAGACACTTATGATTTAGTTCAAAATCACTCATTGCACAGAACCATGATGCATCTGTGTGCAGTGAAAATCTGAGCATCTTATCTTTGTAACTTTTTTCGGGGGACTTTCCACAAATCTGAAAATATGTGAAAATGTTGTTCTGAGAAAAACGACAAAAACAGAATACTAAAGTACAACTATCAATATTGTCTCTAATATTGCACTGTTGTGGCCATATTTCAACAAGGAATTATATATAGATTCAAGAAAGTAATTATAAATGTATTTTTAATACACATTTGTAATAAAATGTGAAATAATAATATGGAGAGTGCGGGATTCGCCAACATTCTCAAGACGAAATAACATACAAAATTCAGTTCAAATGGCCAGTCTCGCTCAGTGTCCTCCTGCGTCATAGACGACTCCCTCAGAAGCTACCTTCTTGATGTCATGTTGCAACTTCTGCATGGCCCTTCTTTTCCTGGATGTCTTGGTTGCGGTCTGTGCGGCCTTCTCGTCAACTCGAAGACGAAGCGCGTCAAGCTGGGCAGTGACTCGCAGCAACGTCTTGCCCGGTGACACACCCAGACTACTTATGGCATCAGACAATGCACCAGCTCCCTTGTTGTATGACATCACTGCCAGGGCAACTGCAATCTCTGTCGTCTTCTTGCCACAATACTTTGCCTTCGGTGCCCTCCTCCAAACCGTCGAGTGTAGGCTCTCGTTTGCATTGGAGGTCACCAACTTCATGCAGCGAGAAAGCAGGTCAGGGTTGGCCAGGCGCTCAAACAGTGGGATCAGGCGCTCACTGACATCTCGTGGCAGAGGTGTGTCATGCTTCATCTGCTTCAGCTTGACGGCAGGATCCACACCCTTAAGTTGTGCTTGTCGCCAGTAGCACCAGGTGTCAGAGCAGAAGGAGTGGTGAGGGTCATCGAGGGTAGACAGGGAGTGGAAGAAGATGGCCCAAACAGCGTGGTGGGCAGCATCTGCATCTGGGGCATTCTCGACAATTGCCTTTCTGTAGTAGGACGACCACTTCTTCATCCGATCACGTGTCAAGCGGCCCTTCCCACTCAACGTTGTTGTCAGCAATGTAGCAGCCTTCACCGCAGATGTTGTACCACTCGCCTTCATCTTGTTTGCCTTCACCTCACTGTTCACATCCTTGATGATTTTTTCTAGGCCGTTGAACATTCTCTTTGCAATGTGATTGATACATTCCTCTTTCTTCACTGGGTATGGCGATGCAGTCGACAGAGCATCCATCACAGCTGCATCTCCATCACCCACCAGGCATGTGTAGCAGAATCCCCCTACTTCTTCCGACCGTCTCCATAAAATCTTGGCGCCTTCTGTCTCCATGGCCCCACTGGATCCAGTGTGGTTACACTCACACACCTGATGATGGGCTGCAAGCCACAACTCACGCTCCTTCCCTGTCAGCTTGTCCCCAACCAGTGTGCACTCAGCACAGTACTTGCTAAGTACCACATAGTCAAGGACAAATCCACTTAGCTGGTCGATCACGAAGCATGCTCCCACAGATGACGTGTGTCCGTTGATGTGCCAAGTCCCATCATAGCTGACGGTAATGTCACGTGGTCCATCTGTACGGCCATGGATATCATCATACATCTTGTGCACAAGGGAGTGTGATGTAGTGAGTGTGTCTGCCGCTGGGCCATGGAGCAACTTGTTGTGAATCTGGCGGTTGATCCTGTGGTATGTCCGATGGTGAAGGCCACCCTTGATGTTGAGCATGGCAAACATGCGCATCATCTCACGCTGGCCGATCCCCACCTCTCGTGCTGCCAACACTGCACGGTGGTTGATTTCAAATGGCTTTCTTGACTGCCGCTCAGTGGTGTCGATCTGTGGGCTGCTGTAGTCGATGTTCCCATATGTGCATCTTGAGCAAACAACTTCAACTTTCTGGGCATAACCACGGCGTAGTTCATCATGGGTCTTGAAAGTCAGCGTGCTGTGCTTGCATGTTGGGCAGAGTAATGGGGAAATCAGTGCATCCATCTTTTTCTTGTGCAGGACAATGTAGAAGTCGTCATTGTCCTGATCTTCAATCTGCAGTCTGTCAGCTGAGAAACAGAAAAAATAAAATAAATTATAGTGCTTGGGAATACTGAGATGTAAACTTTTACATGCGTGCGCGCGCGCACACACACACACGTAACACTATGATAGTGTATGGGAATGCTGAGATGTAAAGTTTTACACATGTGCAGGCACGCGCGTGCACACCACACACACACACACACACACACACACACACACACACACACACACACACACTTGGAGTGACAGACCAGTGTAATCTAGTCTAACGAAAGTCTGAAGTATGGTATAATACTGAGAGACTGGTATCACGACAGCTATCAGAATTCATAACAATAAGCTTATATTTGATAGTTGATATTTCTGGTATCATACTCACAACTAAACAGTGTTAGTTTCCGCTTGCTGGCAGACATCGCTGGTGTTGCTGCAACTACAACGGATTCTGGCGTAGCCGCTAACTCTGGACATAGCCGCGTAGCCGTAGACTCTAAGGCGGTTGCATTCGCCGGCACCGTCACCGACGTTGCCGGTACTGTGCCCGTTCCTGTTTCGTTGGCAACATCATTCTGGCTGCCCACAATGGCAACATCAGTTATCACTGCATCTAATTCAGTGAATTTTCCACCTCTTTTCCTGGATAATTTGCGCGTTTTTGTTCCAAATCGGTGACGAGTACGAAACTTGCGATATGCTTCCGACATCGTTGTTGTGGCTACCAAAATGCGTCACGCTGATTGGTTGACCTGAGCACGTGGCTCATGCAAATGAACGGATGACGCGCAGATCTCCCAAATCGCGTAGCAACTGGGATTCCTCGATTTTTATTGGCTAAAGAGTGGCGGTATCCCACAGCTATAGTTAATTTAGTATGAACCTTTGCTGAATGACGTTTCCGGAAACGGAAATGCCATTCAATTCATAGTAAAACGATACCAAAGATGGCGTGTTTCATTTCGGATTTTGTGTCGTATCGTAGCTTCTAAATGAGGCCTATTCAAGCGGATTTAAATGACTTGTTGCGCGACATGACGATTTTTAATGTTAGGGTGGGTGCTTATTTAAAGGTTTTAAGAACATTTATGATACAAGTTCAGCAAAATTAACTTAGGAAAGTGTGTACTAGACATTGTACATGCCAAAAAATGTGGTTTTAGAAAATCAACGAATTTCACAGTTTTTGTTATTTCACGAGGCGCGTGTATCCTTAAAATCAATGGGGCTCTGTTATATCTGTGTGTACTAAACAGACTTAAAATGGCTCAAACCAGATTCTAAGACAGATATTTATTTTGACAATGCTGTAATGATTCAAATTATACAATATAAAAAGAATTTAAAGGGCAAGGAGACTCCAATTAGCACACACCCACACACATAACGGAGAAAACGTTTCTGGTTGACAGCAACCTTTGTGGTTGCTACATACCTTCCTCGTTAGTTTGTGTTGTTCCTGTTATAATTAGTTTCTCATATCTAATATCAAAATCTGTGGATAAATAATTAATATATATATATATATACACATTACATTACATTTTTGAACTCTATGACTATGAACGTGGAACAGAACTAGATTATGTGAATAACCGTAAATTGTTTTGTGAGGTTCTTGTGAGCCTTTGTCATATATCGCACTTCCATAACCCTTTGCAATAGCCAATATTCTCTTTGGACTGCTTTTGGCTCATGAATAGCCACGTATAACTTGTTGCTAAGTTTGCTCACAACTGAGTAATTGAACTTGGGTTATTGCAGTGGGTTCGTCTAGTGTCTGTAAGCCTTCATTTAAAGGTGATGTGTGGACAATTCGCATAGGTCGTGCTTGTGCTAGTATGGCTGGCTGGTAACCGATTGTTTCCATGAGTCACCTGTTTCGTACATAATCTAAACAAAATGGTGATCTCTGGTCATCGCATAGATGATGCGCCACTGATAGATCTACGCTTCTCCATGTCCTGTGACTTGGCGTGTTGTGTGAGAACTGAATGTGTTTTGTTTGTGCAGGTGTTCTGTGTACCTGTGGAGGAACGGCGCTTCAAAGAGATGATGGAACAACAGTTTGGTGAGAAGGGAGGCACCCAGGCAAAGATCTGCAGCAACATCATGGCTGAAACAGGTACAGTGTAGCTGTGTATGGCATGATGCTTTTTCGTGTAACTATCAAGCAGGTGTTGACTGGGTGGAAATTTGTGTGACTTGGAGCAGCAGTGATTGTTGGAACAAGAAAATTCAATTGGCCAGCTTTTTTGTGTGGAACTCTGTAAAATGTAATAAACTTTTGCAGTTGGCCAAAGCAGTTTGCTTAGGTAGTATTGTTTTAATTACTTAGCTGGCGATCCCCTGTTGTGGGTCTTGTCTGGACAATTAGTTGTTGAACAATGGCATCGAATGCATAACCCTATCAATGCAACAGGGGAAAGTACACATAAGATTACACTTCAAATATCTCCATTTCTAGCATAAGATTGTAGCAAAGTATCATTGTAATTATTCATCTTTTAAATATACATGATTTAAATGAGCATTGTATATAATTGTTCTGCATTAGCAATGAATGTATATACACTGCATATATGTAATGTAAATAAATGTATTATTATTTGTGATAACTACTGTAGTTGAGCAATATGTCATCTTGTGATTTTGTTGCAGTAATTGGAATTTATTAATTAATTAAAAATAGTTTTGAAGTATTTGTTCAATGGTGAATAGGTTCAAGTATAATTAACAAACAATCTATATATTAAAACACTAACTTTGCGGGCAGTATCTCCTCCGAGGTGATGAAGTCCACTCGCCTCTTTCTGTGTTCCTCCGCCTCCTAGCACCGCTGGCCTCTGATCTACCCATTGGCGATGTATTTTCAAAAACTCAAAGTTGGTTATTTAGAATTATTTACTTAGTGTATGCTACTCACCTGATATGCCTTTCTACCTGACAGAGAAAGGTGGAAACAGTGGATGGATTGAGTGGTGAGCCATTCTTCAGAAGGTGTCAGTGTGGCTTCTTTCCTGGAAAATATTGGGTGTAAGCTAGTGGTTATTGCTGGTAAACGTTTGCTCTGTTCTTGTATACCGGGTGGTTGTCCTGCAGGGCTGTCTGTGCTGTTTCAGGCGTGGCCATTGAGATGAGCCTGGCCAAGGATGAGAGTCTGACGGTGGTGATCACCGGCAAGGTCGATGCAGTGATGAAAGCACGCAAGTCAGTTGTGCAGAAACTGCAGACGCAGGTAAGACTGGTCTAGGATAGGTTTACCTCACTCATGATCACTGCATGTTTGTTTTTCATTCGGCCTTGTGGTATGACTTGGAACCATTAACATATTTCTAATTTGATTGAATTAAATGATAAATATGTGCATGGATGCATGCATGCATGAAATTACTCAAATTCTGTTTGTACATTCACATCATCGAGAGTATGGACCTGCATGTTGATACTTGGTTGTGCAGGCGAGCTGCCGGATACAGATTCCAAAGGAGCACCATCGCTACATTCTGGGCCCGAAGGGCAAGAAACTGGCCGATCTGGAGTTGGCGACCGCCACCAAGATCACGATCCCGCGCCTCGAGGACAACTCCGACAACGTTCTGATCATTGGCACCAAGGAAGGCATCGAGGTGGCACGCCACGACATTCAGCTCATCTCTGACGAACAGGTGAGTGCTTGGCTGCTGTGTAGTGTTTCCTATAGTAAATTATGTTGTTTAAATTTGGGATGTTCTTGGTGGCTGGTCAGGGGTGTACAGCTTTCCTGAGGGATGTTTTATAGCACGAGTATCACCACCACTGGACGGGTGTCGGCAGTGCTCATTGCGGTAAAATTTGTTGTAGGCCAAGCTCGCATTTGAACGTTTGCCGATCCCCAAGGTCTACCACCCGTTCATTTGTGGGCCATTCAACCAGACGACAATCGCATTGGCAGAGCAGACTGGCGTACGCATCAGTGTACCACCGCCAACTGTGCTCAGGGATGAGATTGTTGTTTCCGGCGAGAAGGAAGGAGTTCACCAGGTGGTCAACGCCATCATGGCGATTTACAATGAGAAGGTACGGCGTGCTTTCGACCAGATGGTAATTAACAGCTGAGGACTTGATCGAGCAGAATGTAGTTTGATCTAATGGCCAGTAGAATATCATGGCCTTGATTTTGTTTTTAAAATAATGTTTATTTTATTTTCGTTTGGTATGCAGAAGAGTAATTTAGTGTGATGTAAATTGGATTGGTTTTCTGTAGAAATGACTACATTTGTGTATATTTCTAGTACTTTCTGCATTCAATGTTAATGTTGCAAACAGCATGTTTTAAGTACTGTGAGCATTCCTTCATCTTGTAGTAGTACCCCATTGCGAATAGCACATGACAAGATGTTATAGTCTACATTAGGACATACTGCAGACCTCAAGTAATCCATGCCCTGTTTGTCTTGTAGAAGCACAAGTGTCAGACTGTGAGCGTGGAGGTGCGGAAGTCCCAGCACCGCTACGTCATTGGTCCGAAGGCCTCCCATCTGAGTGAGATCCTCGCTGAGACTGGTGTGTCTGTGGAGCTGCCGCCGCTCGAGAGCTCATCAGAAACCATCACGCTGCGTGGCGAACAGGACAAGCTTGGCTCAGCTCTCACCATGGTCTACTCGAAGGTGAGCTGTGGAAGATAATAGTTAGTAATAATTATACAAAATCTAGTACCTAAATCTCTGAAAACTAAGCTCACACGCATGTCAAGATGTAAGGGTTGGGCAATCTCGATATTTAAATACAATGCTAAAGTTGTCAACAGATGAACTTTTAAGAGAGCGGTCTATAGATTGAAAATGTTTGTAAGCTGATTAGGTAATTAGATAATTAAATTTGACGCTGCTCTAACCGACGATTGTTGATGTAAGGATAAATTAATTTATTCAGTTAAGTTGAAAAACGTTTATTTCTACTACTACTACATTGGCACAAGTTGCCCTGCTGAATTGCTTTGCGTACTATCAATAATTCAGTGTACTATTGACGATAGTTAATGATAGTTCAAATTACTATCGATAGTCGTCACATCAACTATTGCAATGTATCAATAGTTTGATATATTGTTACAACCTTAGTATAAGAATCGTCATAGCATGGTGGTTGATGTTTGCAGGCCAACAGTGTGATGATTGCTGAGGTGAGTGCTCCGGCCTGGCTCCACAGGTTCATCATTGGAAAGAAGGGCGTCAATGTGAGGAAGGTCACGCAGGATCTACCAAAGGTATGTTATATTACTGTTTAATGTCGGCATAGTTGGGTTTGTGGGAGGAGTTTTGCACTTGATGGAAATAGAATGTTTGATGTTAATAATAATAAGGGAAAATTTCCTTTGCACCTAAATCCTCAAAAACCGTAGCTCAGAGCCACATCAAAACAAAAGCGTCAATCTTGAAATCGGTGAAGCAATATTAAAGCTAGAAATATTGTGAAAACGTAATGTCATCTTATGACGAAAACAGAAGAACAGTGACATTTAGAATGGTGTGGCACTATAGCTCTGTTTGGACTGGTAACCGTTCTGTTGTTGCTGGTTATGGTGGATGAGTGAAGAGACTTATTGAACCGTTGTGATGGGCAGGTGCACATTGAGTTCACTGATGGCGAGGACAAGATCACGGTGGAAGGGCCGCCGGAGGAAGTAGAGGAAGCCAAGGCATCTCTGGAGGAGCTCACCAAGGAATTGGTAGGCGTCTTGCTGTGTGTATTCTAGATCCACTTCATTCACATGCAGTGTGATGATAGCTGAAGTGAGTGCTCCGGCAATTTATTTCACCCCACATTGCCTGTTTCTTTGAGAAGAGACTAATAGCCGTTAGTCCCTTCTTCCTGGTGTCTACAAAGTAAAAGATCCCACTCAGGGAAAACTTGTTGTGGACTTGCAGAGCTGGTGATTTCTAAACTACAGATTGGCATAACAATCCTGACAAATAGCCAATTATCAAAGTAGTGAGGTCTGGTCTATCTTGGTCGTAGTCATGACAGTAGACGTGGTTAGCAGATAACTTGTTTTGTTGTGGGTGTCTGTTTAGTGTGCCAGACAACTAATTTTCATTTTGACAAAAGCACCTGGTCATGACATAACAAAGAAACTTGAAAATCTGCTGGTTGTGTCCTACATGAAAATGTCTGGTTTCTCTAACGAATATATTATGGCAAAGCATCTACATTTGTAATGATTATTAGGCACCGGGTTATGTGCCACGGGATCACAATAAACTATCTAAGACTGACAGCTTGAGTCCTATTTGACCAAAGATATTTGTTGCGTCCACAGATGGCAAGAATGGCTTTTGCCGAGATAGACGTGGACCAGAAGTATCACCGTCACATCATTGGCAGAAATGGTGCTAACAGTAAGTACTAGTTCAAATCTCTTTCATTGCGTTGTCATATACTAGAAGTCCATATTGTTTGGTTTTAGTGAATCATCTAAGATGTTGATGAAATTCTTAATAATTTAGTTCGATCATTTGCTGTTTAGTATGTAAACTTTTTGGGTACCGATCATTAGATTATTTTAGAATGTCATATATTGTATAACTAAGGATTTTATGTTAATCATTATTAGCAACACGTCAAATTATTGAAGAGCATTGATTAGAGCACAAACAATTTCAGTGCATCTTCACAAAGATCACATGGTAATGTTGGCATAAATTCCACTTGTTTTTATGCATGTTACTTGATGCAATTGTCATTTTGATCGTAGTTACTCGCATTAAGAATGACATGGGCGTGGCCATCCGCATCCCCCCGGACAACGAGAAGAGCAACATCATTCGCATTGAAGGCAACCCAGAGGGAGTCGCCCTCGCCAAGAAGGAACTGCTTGACATGGTCACTAAAATGGTAGGTTATCTCAAGCGTACAAGCGTAATTGTGTCGTGTAATGAAAATAATTGGTCTGTGCAGTTGATTGTGTCTAAAGGAATACATTTTTCATCATTGTACAGTAATCGGATAATTGCTTGCACACATCTGTCCGCAGGAGAACGAGAAAAGCCGTGACATCATCATCGAGCAGCGTTTCCACCGGACCATCATTGGCCAGCAGGGGACGCGGATCCGCGAGATTCGCGACCGCTTCAACCAGGTGCAAATTACATTCCCCGACTCGCATCGTAAGAGTGATGTGGTGACACTGCGCGGCCCAAAGACTGACGTCGACAAGTGCTACAAGTATCTGCAACAGCTACTGCAGGAGTTGGTGAGAATACGACTAACTGATGCTGCATTTCGCTTCACTGTGACACAGCTAGCTAACTATTCTTGTAGAGCTACTGCAGATAATGATTAATTATTTATCAAGGTTTCTGTGGTGTTGACAATGCTGTAGTAACATTGGCAATATCTTTAAAAGCATAAAAGACATATAAATGTAGTTGGCGTTTGATTTCTGACTTATGGTATGCTTCTCAACATTTCCTGTGTACACTTGTTAACTTCCCAGTCTGGGTTTCTTGGACCACACCCAATGAAATGACAATGTGTAAACTACTGCTCTGTCGTGTTCTTGCAGCACTGAAGTCTCTTTCTGTGGTTCTGTTGCAACGTGCATTATGAATGTCCTTATTCAACTGTATTAACGTCAGTGATTCGCATTGCTTCAGATCGTCAGCAACTTCATGGCTGAGGTGCACATCTTCAAACAGTTCCACAAGAACATCATCGGCAAGGGGGGAGCCACCATCAAGAAGGTGTGTCACTTGTGTCACCCGCGATGATGTGACTTATGTCACCCATGTTGCTGTGACTATTATGTCATCCATAACGTGTGACTACTATTACCTCCCATTTAAAAAAAATTATTTGTCACATACTGCTAGAAAATATGTAGCCAAAAAACTCTGATGTAAAAAGTATATATTTCACTAAAGGATAAATGGTGGAATACATCTAGCATTGCTGATGTTGTTCTTAGTTTCTTGCAGAGATTATTCAGCTTAGAAGCAGAATAGTCGGTACTGGATGAGCCATTTGATCAAAACTGGGTAAAACTTGTTGGCTCTTCCCATCACCTGGTATATGGGATGGAAGTTGGAAATATGTCTTTTGGGTGAGACAGTAAGAGCTGTTGGTCCCTTCTACATGGTGTATATGCCAGGGGAAGTAAAAGATCCCACACAGGGGGTAAATTTGTAACCGGCTGTAGGGTCGCAAGTGATGGTCATTATCTCTAACCCACAAGTGATTACTCATGTCTCACCCAGTTTGAGAATACTCAAGTCACATTATTATGTGACTACTACAATTGAAGGAGCATGAGGTGTTAATGATGACTTTGATGTTTGTGTAGATTCGTGATGAGACGGACACGCGCATCGACCTGCCCAGTGAGAACAGCGACAGCGACACTATCACGATCACCGGCAAGCGTGAGAATGTCGAGAAGGCAAAGGCACGCATCGAGGCCATCCAGAAGGAACTGGTATGTTGGTCGTGAATTTGATTTCTTGCGATGTGATTCTATAACGAGACAAGTAAAACAGTTGATTTAAGGAAGAGGCTTTACATATAATGTCTTGGCAGAACAACTGTTAGTTCTTTCATCCATATATAGCTGAGACTGCATTTTTGGCACCAGAAATTCTTTTCGTGCTCAGGGCCTAGTTTGACTAACACTGACCAGTGGTCATTGAATAAAACTGGGTCTGTTTAACAAATGATGCGTGACGTGACGCATGCATTCATGTCCATCTGACTAATCTAAGCCGAATGAGAGTTGGTCAAGGCTGGTTGTTTCACAATGGCGGCAAGCGTGACATGTAACATACCCATCAGCTTACAGCTTCTAACGTCCCTAAATTTAATAACAATGACACTAATATTAACCACTATACTAGCACAAACAACAATAATTGTACAATTGCTCTTGTTATTGTCGTCTTGCTTCCTATGACGCTATATTGATTGCTATGGTGACCAGAGATTCCACCACATGCGGGCTGTGGCAATGTTGGATTGTCAGTGTTACGTAATTCTGACCAAACCAGGTCAGACAGAATGTTGGTTGGTCGCTAAGTCGAACTAGGTGTGGCACATAAGGCTCGACATCTGTTCGTCTGTATATAAAGCAGATTTCAAGAACCATGGAAACTGTTGCTTTGCCAGGCGAACATCAAGGAAGTGAGCATTGATATCCCGCACAAACTTCACAACTCTATGATCGGAGCTAAGGGACGTCTCATTCGGGCGATCATGGAGGAATGTGGTGGTGTCATTGTTCACTTCCCACCAGAGGGCTCCACCAGTGACAAGGTGATCATCCGAGGCCCGAAGGACGATGTGGAGAACGCTCGCAAACAACTGCTGGACTTAGCAAATGAACGGGTAAGTCTTTAAAATGAAGTTATTTTATCTCTTCTGGTGGTATGGTATATAAAAAATGGGATTTTACTTTATGATAAGTTGTTATTTCTTACGCAGTCGCTCGCAGCTATGTGCTGTGTGAAGAAATATAATTCGCTAAGATTTTGTGATTCAGAAGTTATGCATGGTGTGTGTGAACATACAAAAAATCAAGGAGTGTGTGATTGCTGATTCAGAAAGAGGCAAGTCATGTGAGCGAGGTGAAAGCCAAACCCGAATACCATCGCTTCCTGATTGGGCGTGGTGGTGCGAACATCCGCAAGGTGCGCGACAGCACTGGTGCACGCATCATCTTCCCAAATAGCAGTGATGCCGACCAGGAGTCCATCACACTGATTGGCAAGAAGGAGTCTGTCGAAATGGCCAAGGCAGAGCTCGAAATGCTCATCAAAGACCTGGTAAGTGTCAAGTTTGCAGTCCATCAGTCATGTAAGTCTGTGGGAGCATTTGGCATCCTGGGATGTAGACATTGTAGCTGTGTGCTATGGTTGACAAGGCGGTTATATCATGGAGACATTTTTCAGTTTTGTTTAGCAATGAATGTTAAAATGATTGAAATAAAGTATTGAAGGACTGTGTGTTGAAAACTAATTTAACTGGTTTGCTGTTGATTTGTTAATATTCAATGAGAAATTGGTAAATGGTAAATTACCATAGACATGAACAGTAAAATTGTCTGATGAGATGTTCCATCAAGTTATAGTACTTCTGGTTACGTTTCCAACCAGTCCTGTTTCTTGTTGTTTCTTTAATGGTCTACATAGCATTTATGTGAGTATAAAAGAACACAGTTTTCCATGAGCAATATGCTACACTCAGTCTCTTGATGGAATGCAAAGTGGTCCTTTAATTGTTGTTACATGGCCTTGCGTGCGGTGCAGTGGCATTGTGGTTAGAACATCGGACTCTCAGTCGGGTGAACCCGGGTTCGAATCCCCTTGCTACTATTTTGATGTTTGGGCAATTCCATTTATTCCGCGTTGTTCAAGTGCATTCAGCTGTTTAAATGAATACCTAGGCACTTTTGTTCACTCCACATTGCTCCAGTTAACAACAAGTGGATATGTGAATGAATAGTCTTTGTGCAGTAATATCAACATGGATGAATGCTTCCCAGAGAAGTCGAGTTGGCGTTGGAATTAACAGGTCGGGGTGAAATGTAAAGTGCTTTGAACTCTTTTTAGGCTGTAAAAGGATATACCTTTACCTTTGCTGATGTTCAACCTGTCTCGTCTCGCAGGATAACATCGTTGAGGGCGAGTTGAGCGTCGACCCAAAGCACCACCGTCACTTTGTGGCACGTCGTGGCGAGGTGCTGCGTCAGATTGCAGACGAATTTGGTGGTGTCATTGTCAGCTTCCCTCGCACCGGTGTCAAGAGTGACAAGGTCGTTTTGAAGGGCGCGAAGGAGTGTGTCGACGGTGCCAAGAAACGCATCCTCGAGATCGTCGCTGATCTGGTAGGTTGACAGAAACTTCCTGCCAGTTTTATTACCTGTGTACTAGTGGTGCAATTACCAGAATATGCCTGTTATAATACAGTCTTTAAAAATCGTAAATGGGTTTTTCTGTTTTAAAATTAGAATGTTTAAAGAAAGGTCTTAAATTTTATTTCACCAAACAAGGTCAACACCGTGTGCTATTATATAACAAAGGTGGATCGGACTGCGTATCGCTGTGTGATATGCTTCTTTAATCAAATGATACAGTTTGATCAGCAAATAAATAGATGGATCCTAGAGGGTGTTTGAAAAAAATATTTCTTTATTATTTTGTATTGATCTTTTGTATTGTAAGTATTGGTCTTTAAAAGGCTGTAAATCTTATGAGCCCAAAGCTGCACAAACAATATAATAGTATCATAATTATGTGGGATGTAGTTTTTCGTGTTTGAATGTTGCTTGTGTTGTCAGCAGTATGATTTCAATCACTGGCGTGGTTGTAATGATGTTTGAAGAAGATGTACACATTGTTGATGCTGTGTGTGTCTGTAGGACGCCCAGGTGACGATCGAGTGCGTGATCCCACAGAAGTACCACCGCACTGTGATGGGTGCCAAGGGTCACCAGGTGCAGGAAATCACCCGGGAGCACGAAGTGAACATCAAATTCCCCGACCGACCCACGGAAAACAAAGAAGGTGTGCACACTTAGTAGACGATATTCGCGATGCACGCGCATTAGCACTAGATTTTTTGACGATCCATAACTGTGGTTTCATTCTTAGCCAATAGATGTCGTACGTGTTATAAATAATGTCTTGTCCCTTTCAGAAATTATCATTTTAAAATATAAAGTATATTATGACCAATTTCGAAATCTACCAGTTTCTGGCGTTGTAGTGACATCACAAACATATCGCAATGACGTCACATACGTATTGTCATAAACATCACAGTGACATCACGAATACGGCCGCAACCGGTTTCATTCTTAGCCGATATTGTCTATTTATTCTTCTCGGACCAGAGGAGACAAGTATTTTAATCTATTTTGTATACTGTTTCTGTGGTGGTTGTTTATGGGAAACAGAGCGTAATGGGATGGTTATCCCACTGATATATTTATGCTTTATACCTATGCTTATTTATTTTAAAGTGTTTATTTACGATTATGTATGTTACAATCAATGGTACATTATTACTGTACTGCCCTTGGGAGTAAAACAAAGATGGAAATAAACTGGTTTAGTATTACAGCTGCCATTCACTGATCTCCCTTGTATGTGTCGTTGCAGTGGCTGCAGTACAGAGTGAGGAGGCTCTTACAAATGGAGACGCCGGCCTGGAGAATGGTTCCGGCGACAGCGAGAAACCAGTGAGAAGGCAGGACATCATCATGATCCTTGGCAAGGCAGAGAACTGTGAAGCTGCCAAGCAGGCATTGCTGGTGTGTACACAAAGTTTACTGTCACATAGTTGTTACGTTGATTAGCGGAAGTACAACTCTTTCATAGCACAGCATCTGGCCTTTAATAGTCCTCAAAATGCCTCATGCACTGGCAGATTTGTATATTGTTCCATTGCTGCCTGTTGCTAATTATTAATTTACACCTGAAGATGTTTAATCCAGATTTTATATAATGGTTTGTCATTGTTCATCCTTACCCTATGAAGAGCATTTCATTTTGTGATTTTCAGGTAGATTTTAATTAAACGATTGATTTATTACATTGCTGTTGCAGTCGAAGGTTCCAATTACGGAGGAAGTGAACGTGCCATACGATTTCCACCGCTTCATCATCGGCCAGAAGGGTCGAGACGTGAGACGTATGATGGAGGACCATGATGTCAACATCTCCATTCCACCTGCCGATGAACACAGCGACATAGTGCGCATCACCGGCGCCCCGGAAAACGTCAAGTGCGCAGTGGTCGCTCTAGAGGAACGTGTTCAGCAGTTGGAGGAGAAGGTATGTAGTGTGGCCAGGAAGTGAGTGTTATCTTGCTTTGTGGTTATATTGGTGGAGAAGGTATATAGTGTGGCCAGGAAGTGAGTGCTATCTTGCTTTGTGTTTATATTGGAGAAGGTTTGTAGTGTGGCCAGGAAGCGAGTGCTATCTTGCTTTGTATTTATATTGGAGAAGGCATGTAGTGTCGCAAGGAAGCAAGTGCTATCTTTCAGAGTTGTCTTTTCAGGTATTAATAATCGTATTATAATATGATGTGGACTGGCCAGTAATGATATGGTCCCTGCGTTTCAGGCCCAAAAGAACTACCAGCTGGAGATGGAGTTGGAAGCTAATTACCACCCCAAGATCATCGGCCGCCGCGGAGCCGTGATCACAAAAATCCGTCAGGACCACGACGTCCAGATCCAATTCCCGGAGAAAGGCAGCGAGCATCCAGATATGATTACTATCACTGGTCTCGAGAAGGACACAATGGCTGCCCGCGACGACATCTTAAAGATAGTTAGTGACCTGGTGAGTGATATAAATACTCGCTTAACTTATAAGATTAACAGATTAATTTCAGATTAATTTCTGCTATAAATTTTCAATTTGGTCTTTGGTATTTCTGTGGGTTTTGCATACATGACATGTCACAACTAATGGGCAAGTACTTGTTTTTCAGCCTGGCTATTTGTTGTACATCTTCTTACATGAATGTTAATATTTCTGAAATGGCTTAATGGTTTCCAGTTCATTTGTATAGCCACTTTATAGAAGCAACAGAAATGTGGTTTTCGAAATAAATGCATGGAGTATCATGGGCAGAAAAAAGCAATGAAGAAATTATAAGAACAACTAACGATAAAAGGAAGATCATGTGCCAGATGAAGAAAAGACAATCAGAATGTCTGGGCCATGTGACGAGAAAGAAACCTAAAACATTTGGTGACAAGGGGAAAGACTGATGGAAAAAGAAGCAGAAGTCGGCAAAGAATGAAAATCCTCGATGGTCTAGCAACCTGGGTAGGAAAGAGCACAACAGAACTATTAAAAGATGCCAGTGATCGTGGGAAATGGAGTGTCATGATCGCCTGCTCCCTTCAAAAGACACGGCACTAGACGATGAGCCACTGCATCGTGGACTGTTGTTGACTGTTGTGCGTTACCATTGCAGGAGGACATGGTGACCGAGGAGGTGATGATCGATCACCGCGTCCACCCACGACTCATTGGCTCACGTGGTCGTGCCATTCGCAAGATCATGGATGAGTTCAAGGTCGACATTCGCTTCCCGAACCGCACTTCTGACAACCCCGATGTTGTCATGGTGACGGGCAGTGAGGATGATGTGCTCGACTGCAAGGAACATCTGCTAAATCTCGAGGAAGAATACGTGAGTAACTCGCAGTAATTCTATGTAGTGTAATATAATTATTATATTCTGTATAGAAGAGAATGGCTGATAGACGGACAACCTTTGCCCCAGAGAATCACATCTTGTTGAATGTGAAAAAAATCTGTATTTGTAATCTGTTTTCTGTAATTTCCTCCAGATTAATCGCCATTATGCCAGAAACTCTTATTTAAATGTATTAAATGTCTTCAGTGGAATTCTTTATCTGTAATCTGTACAATGAACATGCACCAAGACTTGTACGTTTTGTATATGCTATATGCAAGTTGTGTTATAACTTAAGTTCATATAACCTGTTAGAATGTAGTGTTCGTTGACACATAATTACTGATCAGTCAGCAACATTTTGATTTACTATATTATGATTGGCTAAAAGTTGGCATACCATTTCGTTGTTTGATTCCAGTCAATACATTTTCTATACTGCAACTGTATTTTGCACAGCCACCAATTTTGTTGAGTGAAGATACTAACACTAATTGTGTTAAGTGAACATAAACCAAAATTGTATGTTCTAAGTTGTTCAAACTGTTGACACAAACTGAAGTAGTGTACCATGGTTTACGTGGAGCTGTGTGAATGCATGTTAGATAAGTTATGTGACAGAAATTGCTGATGACAGTCACATGGGTAAATCACCTGCGTGTTGAACATTGCAGTTGCAAGACGTCAACGAGCAGAAGTTGATGGATCAGTACACACGAGCCCCGAGTCGCCACGACCACGACCAGAAAGGGAAAGGATCGCAGCCGCAGGGCTTCATGGTGCGCAATGCACCCTGGTCGAGTGCGGTGCCCGACACCAACAGTACCACCGACTTCCCGGAGTTCTCTGCAACCGTGGAGACGAAGAAGAACCCATGTTCCTGGGGGCCTGTGCGCAAGCACTGAGCTTGTGGCGCTTGTGGCCCTTGTACAGGTTCCTAGACTCAGCAGATTACACGGTCTCTTTATTAGGTGTCGGTTTGCAGACTCTGTAGTCACTGGTAGGATAGGTACACTTCACCGATGATGATGATGATGATGATGATGACAACGTTCACTATGATGTATACTTGTGGGAACACTCCAGGAAATCTTCCCCTTTTATTTCTTGGCACTGCCGTCTTGTAGCATGCACATTGCCTGGAACGTGTGAGCTTATTCAGCACTCGATGATACAAAGTGTTCGAGATAAATGATGCGAGTTTCTGTTTTCGAAAGCTCCCTGCACAAACAGCATCACGCTTATGGGGTTGGAATCGTGTTTGCACGAATGCAAAAGCAGTTGTTTCTGAGTTTCTGGACGTTGTATGTCGATGCCCCCCCAAGTGTGACTTTATATGATTAAATAATGGATGTTGACTATAATCCATTCAGGACTGGTCTGTCGATTTAATCTGTCAGACGTAACAAAGCACAGGATTTATTAGCATTCTCCTCCATTCTTTTTTATTGCCTTTGCCAAACCAAATGTTTACTGGCAGCACAACCGAGGAGTCACGCAGCGTTTTTAGTTCAGCAAGCCAAATGTTTGTTAAGGTTGCTCTCTGTCTCGCATATATTGTAAGCCAATGATGATTACCACCAGGTCTTTGCGTGGGTTCTGTTTTGACTTGTTTACATGTTCTTCATGTATCTTTCGAAGTGGCGAGCCACCCCCGAACGCCACGCCACTATCGACGTGGCGGCTGTGAATGAAACTATATTTTTATGATGAGAAGACGACACCTGTGTAATTTAAAGCCCAGTTCTTAATGGGTGGTACTTAAGAGTGTGTTATCAGTGCACACAAACATGCAGCAAAATAGGCGGGTATTGTTCATCGTGGCCATCCACTCCGAATCGGCAGGTATTTGCTCAAACCACCAAAACGTGGTTGGCAGGTCACACGAGGTCAGTAAACTGCTATACATACTGCTGTCACTGTGATCGTAAAGAGTTAAATGTTTAGACGAATATTATTTTGCAGCGTAAGGTTGTCAAGTAAGTACGAGATAAAACGTAACTATGATAATGAAAATGTGTACAATATTGAAAATTGTAAACTGTACAATATGGTGTATGTTGATAATGTGTACTATAAGATTGTGTGAATCTGCTCATGTAAGTAGGAATACATAAATGAAGACTTGTGTAAGTCAGCAAGATGTTTGTGTTTTTATTTCTTGCACACGAGTTTCTGACACACCGTTGCTGTAGATATTATATTACCTTGTTGAATTAGGGATCATCTACAAATTACGTAAGCAATTAATTTTGGAAATATACCCCCATGTATGCACACTGTATACTTCAGGTCTGACCCCCCTCCATTACAACTTGCCAATTCCCCAATTCAGAGCAAAGTAGTTCCATATCTGTATACTATAGCAAACTAGTTCTGTCTCTATATTATAACAAAGTAGTTCTGTCTTTGTACACTATAACAAAGTAGTTCCGTCTTGGTATAGTATAATAGCTATTCACACTTATGCAATTTACACAGTCAAATGATCACAAAGTCCATTTTTCGATGATCTTAACAAAAATACACTCGTATTAAACCGGACTGCATGTATTAAACCATTCATGCACTGCAGATTTGCAGTGGGCTAAATAAATTGATGAGGGAGTCTAAGCCACACCTTCGTAGTCTCGCTAGATGGTCTTATTTCTAAGGTTCCACTCTAGTGAGTGACACACATTGAGGGAGTCTTAAAACCACACCTTGGTAGTCTCACTAGATGGTCTTATTTCTAAGATTCCACTCTACTGAGCGACACACATTGAGGGAGTCTTAAGACCACACCTTGGTAGTCTCACTAGATGGTCTTATTTCTAAGATTCCACTCTACTGAGCGACACACATTGAGGGAGTCTTAAGACCACACCTTGGTAGTCTCACTAGATGGTCTTATTTCTAAGATTCCACTCTACTGAGCGACACACATTGAGGGAGTCTTAAGACCACACCTTGGTAGTCTCGGTAGGTGGTCTTATTTCTAAGATTCCACTTTACTGAGCAACACACATTGAAAGTTTGGGAAATTAATCCTGTGAACAATGCAACTGCTATCACAGACCATGGTAGTTAAACAAGGTGACATGTTCCTTGGTTTGACTGGGAAAGATACTACAAAGTGTACCACAACTAACTGTGTGGAAACAGACCATGTACAGTTTCCACGAAACTGGTGTTAACATGACAAATTATATGGAAATGGACCGTGGTCAATTTCCTTGTGTGAACAATGAAATTGTCACAACTATTCAATGCAACTACATAACAGACACAAAGGACAAAGTGATGCATGTAAACCTTGGAAAGACCAGCTTTAATGCCAAGTTTACTAAACATTTAGTGTGGTTATATTATAATATATCGTATTATTCAGTAAATGTACTACCATAAATAAAATACTTATATAAAATAGCATATGGTAAAATAAATCACAACCAGGTGTTATTCTTAAGTAATATCACAGCAAATTGAACGAAACATCCAGAACATACGGCTTAACCTTTTTCAGGCAGCTTAGTCATAAGATGCAACTTTCTGTGAATGAAAATGTGAAAACTTAAAATTCTAGGTTGATATATAGGCTGAAACAATGCTAAGAAATAAATGTTCATATAAGAAGAAAACCAGCTGCTTAAAGGAAAGTTCATAATAAAAGTAACTTTATAGAAACAATAATAATCTATTCGTAATAATCAGCTAGCTTTTGTTGTTTAAGAATAACGATCAGATCATTTGTTTTGCAAAACAATGGCGTGTCAAAGAATCTTTAACCTAACATGCAGCAGACTGTGTGGAAGGCAACTTCAATAACAGGCACTTAAAATTATTCCACAAAATTAATTATAAACTATTTTCAGAAGTTTCAGTTTGTACAAAGAATTTTAAGCTAAAACCTTAATATTTCAGGACAGAACGTTTCACTGGATCCAATTGCATATCATTACACAAATGAAGCCCTTCAGGAAATGAAATACAAAATTCGTGTGTCATGTCAATGTTTCAAAGAATGATTAAACTTAAAACATACATTGCTGACTTCCTAACTGAAGGCATGCACTGCTGCATACAGTAACTGTAAATTATCTTTTTAAGTTTCAACCCATTTATGCTTAGCTTTACATGAATGTGTAAGGAATGTTTCATCAAAAAAGGTCATTTACACATCTGTCTCAGAACCTGATTTCGTACAGCTGGAATGAACTATAGGTAGGTCAAGCACTGTTGCCATTGGCAACTGTGCTTTGGTTGACCTGGTGACCACTGCCAGTGTCTCTAACTGAACATCAGAAATTGTCTTCCTGTTTGGCAGAGTTTTCTTCTTTCTACTTTTCTTTTGTTTACCCGTGGTCCCTGATGCCTGTGCGTTCAGGAAATGGTCACTAGATAGGTCCAAAGAACCCATTTCAATCGCTTCAACCAAGGTACCCGTAGCCAATTCCTCTTTCCTTGAAGCAGTCACTCCAGACATGGAAATAACAACATCCTTTGTTTCTGCATCATCGCCTATCATCACCTGACTGAGCCTGACGGAATCGTCCTTCGCTAAGAAATCAGTTTCTTCAACATGAACCTCTACCTGGTTCGTGTTCGTTACAACCACTGACCCATCAACGATTTTTACCTGAGGTAACCTGACAGATTTGTCTTGCGCTTTATGTATCTCAACTTGTATCGTGTTACTTCCACCATCTCCATCAAGGTCATGCATTTCAATGACATCATCATTGGACTCTGACCTTGACTTTTCACCCATCTCCATGACGAGAATCTGCCTCAGAGCATCCTGCAGTTCTGCATCTTCCTCCGACTGTGGCATCATTATCTCGATCGATGGAATCTTTTGTTTCATGCTGTTGCCAATAGCGACCTGTTTGAGGTCAGAGTCACTGGCAGCACGGCAGGAGTAAGGCACTGCGCAGATACTAGAGATGGAATGCGACCTCTGTAAGTTTGGGTCGCTGGAGAAGTTACGCTGCGACGGAGAGACCACCTCCAGTTCACTTGGGCAGTAGTAGACTTTCATGTTCTCCGGTATCTCTGCACGTATCAGCGGCCGCAGCATGAATTTCTCTTTTCGTAGTTTCTTGACAGCCACATCGAGTGACATGTGCCACCTCGCAATCGTAAAACTGCGGTGTGTGTATTTCTGTGTTATGCAAACGTTGATGTCGACTATTCGCTCGCTCACCATTGCCGCCGTGATGCTGCTGTACTCAAGAGCTTTGATAAACTTGAAGCAGGACGGCGTCATCATGTCGCATTGTGGTTTCTTCTTTGAATGCGAACTATGCGAGGATGTGTTCACGGGCAGTTCCTCCGTCTTCCGCCGGGTCACCTTCTTTTTATCTGGCTGCAGATACGACTTCACATAGATGTTGCTGATCATTGACGTGTTGGCTAAAACAGAACAGGAACATTCAGTATAAGTTTGTGGTAATTTTTAAATGGAAGGGTGAATGTGTGCCATGTTCAAAATTAAAAATATTTATAATACGTATTCTTTACAATGGGAAACATAACATGAATTATTTATAATGGGAAAACAGGGAAATGTTTGTACATGTAGTGTGAAATGTTTATAATGGTAATTGTTTAGAACGGTAATGCATGAATTTGACATCTAATTATTTATGGATATTAAAAAAAAAAAATTCATTTTATTTCTACAAAAATTAATGCACACATGCATGCAGCTGTATGAGTGCATGTCTGCTTGCATGGGAACAACCTGCAGATATCTGTCACGCACTGCAAGGTAATATGATGTGATATGATGATTTGACTGCAGGGAATGTGAGAAGTCACCCGTGCCAACTAGACTCACCTGGAGGTAGAAGCAGATCCTGTAGCTGCCAGACTCGTATCTTCAACGTCTGCTGCTTCACATTGTACTCAAAGGACAACTGAATGTGTCCTAACACTGGAAACATAACAAGTCATGTGATCATCACATGACCACTCACACACCTGGCTGTTGGTAAATGTGCATGTATCAAATGATGTTAATAACAATGTTAAAGCATGGTTTTATAGTTCATTTGTGTAGGCATTCTGAAAGGTCACAGTTATTTTGTATCAGTAGGTAATTTTTTTTACATAATTCATAGCTGCAATTTTCATTTGAAAAACTTAATTACATAATGTTAATTATCTATATACAGCAAATAAAGATAACTAAGCCAAGATCATAAAACATGTTTTCCAACTGGGTGTCATATACCATTTACTAATTTCAAAGATATCTAATGTGTAATTTTACAAAACCATTTTCAAAACTATTTTTCACATAAAATTACTCTTTCGTGGCTCAAACGCATGCATAAAATCGATTATAAAATAAAAATGTCCATTAAATACCGATTGTCACGAACTGAACGGTATTCTAAAAAACAGGTCCATACTACATGTGTAAAGTACATTACATGGCACCACCCTTGGGAATGTATCGGTCATAAAATTCTATACAATGAAAACAATTTCCAATTAAGTCACCCCCCCCCCGAGTCCATATCCCCAGGGTAGTAATTTTCTAAATCCAGGCGCTCTAGGTTTTCCCAGGAGACAAACATCGATAAACGGAAGATTCATCAATAATTAATTTGGAGAAACACCTCCGATGGCTGCAATATATCTACTTGGCAGTTGGACAGATGCCCTAGATGCTTTATATAGATAGCTTTTACATGGTCACAATATGTTTAATAATTAAGCCATTGTTGGGGCAACAAAATTGTTTTAGTATAGAGTTTTATCCTATTATATACTTTGCTTTCAACAGTTAATTACCCATTTCATTGACTGTTTAGTTTTACTATAAAACACACTATTTTTTTCTGGTCTACAAAATGTTATCAACCTATAAACACAAATGATGACAGATGACAGTGGAATCAGTGTGATACGTCGAGAGCTGATACAGTGATTAGATTGCTCTGTGTACCTGGATCTCGGGTGGTGCTCCACACAGATTCTGTGCTACATGTCCGCGAACAACTCGAATTGCTGCCGTTACTTGTTGCCATGGAAACAGAATCGAGCTCAAGAATGCTGCCGGCATCACTGCTTAGTTGTTTCTGTATCACATTCTGATGTTGTACTGCTTCCACATCACTTTCTGATATTTGTTCTTTCTTTTTTTCTGAATAAACTTCAGATGCATCCCCTGAAAGATGAATGATAATGTATTTTGTATTAAACTAAATATAGAGGCAACTAAATGATAAATTTACCAAAAAAATGCATGTTTTTTTCTGTAGAACTTTTTTTGCTCCTGAAAAATGTTTACTCACTTTGTTGCTCAAGAATCAATTTGCAGTCGTTCGTTGCAACATCATAGCAAGACTTCCCTGCATCATTCAATATGTTGTATCTACCTCCAGCCACCAGAAGCAGTTTGAGGCAATCCATGTAGCCCTGTGTTGCTGCATAGTGGACCGCAGTGCATCCACGCAACATATCTCTCTTGTTGGCGTCTCCTGAACATACAAATGGTCATAACAATTTCTATTTGATGACATATTTTTAAGAGCAACATTTTCTTTAAAAACATGCAGACAATTGAATATGGTCAAGATAAGCATTGATTTTATACTATTGTGATGGACAAAACTTTTAATCAAAAAGCAATTAAAGTTTCACGTCGTTCTGTGACCCTTACTTTTAGTAACATAATGAAGATCACAGAATGTGTACACAAACAAAATAGTTCAAATTGCAAGACGTGCCACCCCATCATACAAACATGTCAAATTAGACAGAGGCTGATCAAATGATGTTGACAAAAACATTTTCAACATCAGTTGTTCAGTCATCGATGTTTTTCTGATACCACTGAAAGAGGACAATAATTTGTGTTTCTTTGGATCATTGGACAATTTGTCGTAAAATTGTTTTTATACTTTTTTACAACACATCAAACATCAATGAACTTGCCCATTGTGTAAAGAAAATTCAGGAGAACCCTTGCAAGCCCCACAATTTCAACCCAGTGTTGTGACTGGTTTTTAAATGTCGCCAGATACAGCCTGATCCCCCGATGACCACTGTAATGATGATGGTCACTTACCACCCGTTTGCAACAGCAGCTGGACAATGTCCACATCACCATTGTGGGCAGCTTCATGCAGTGGGCTCCACTGGTAAATGCCAATTTGGTTTGGATCACATCCATCCTTGATAGCCTGTCGAATCTCTGAAATGTCACCAAATCTGACCGCTTCGTGTAGTGCAGTGTCGGTCAGCTGCTCTAGGCCCATGCTTCTGTAATCCTTGTTCTTTTCATGCTCCCCTGAAACAGCATTGCAAGATACTATGGCTCTATGCTAATGCGCTGCGGAAAACTTAGCCACATAATAAATATAATATCTGTGTACTGATAAAAGTTCCAGCAGAAGATACTATAGAAATGGTTCAGTTTCAGTTCAGGAGCAATCGTTAATAACTGTCTATAGGATTTATTTGAATGCATTATACTAGTTATCCAACCTATATCCCCTATAACTATATTGACAACTGCCAGCAAAATCAAATGTATCTTGCAACCTTTTTTGTGTTCAATTATAATTGTAAGTAAATTAATTGATACGCTATAAGATGTCGCTATGATTATAATGAAAATACTAGCCATATAAATATTGTACAAAGGTTTGCTCTTTTTTCAATATCGCTTTGTCACCTTAGCATAGCAAAAACTCTGTCTCAGTCAAAGTACAATAGTAGTATAATTATTTTCATTCTTTCCAACAAACTTCAAAAAAGTGAAAATATTGAAAGTAATCAAAGAGTGTCTCTACCTTAGTTCAATTACTAGTGCATTGTTAGTAGTTCAACAATACATATTACTGGTTAGCAGGCTTCCTGACAGATGCATAAAATATGTATAAATAATAAACTATAATATGGATAGGTAAACTTGGAAAAGTGCCAACGCCCCCAGATCCGGGACATAATTAAATTGTATTTACTTGAAGCTTCGTTTACGTATGCCATCAAAAATACATCAAAGCAAATATAAATATGCTTACCTAATGAACATACAGTTTCCACTATGGGTTGGTTGTATAGAAATAAACATTCGTGTCAAGTTTTATTTGTAAATGAGATTTCGCCGTTCTCCCTGACAACACGACGCACCTTGCCACCATTACCGCGCGAGAACTTCGCGAGATGTGCATACGCGCTTGCGCAGTCAGCAAATAATGGCCTCATGGGTAATATAAATGGCGGTTGCAGGTTCATTTATCGGAGTGGTGTAGGCTTACACTGTCGTTAACCTGCAAATATCCAAACTTAGCATTACAATATACTGAGAATATATCTGTTTTCTTGTGTGGCACATATATGCTATTCACATGTACGAACAGTTTGTAATGGGCTTGCGCGGATTTGTTGTATTCGCAGCTAAAATATGGAGTTTCCTGTGCTACATCATCCGGCGACAGATCCGATCAGTGAGTGCGGTACCTGCATCTATGCTAGTTTCTATTCAAAACATGTTATTGAAACATAAATGACAATGGCTTCGTTTGTAATGTTGAATCACGAAACATTGTACATATATGTAGGGCCTTGTTGCATAGGCACCTGTACATCATTTGATGCACCAGTGCGCGCTGAATTGCGCGCTGACCCCTGTCGGCCTACCGACGGACTACATCACGGCCAGCTGAATCAGTTTGAGCCCCTGTAACTAATATATATATATATATAACAGGGTATGCAACTAGGAATGACCCCACTCACCCCCCTTTCAACATCCATATCTGGGCGTTGCGATGCGTAATCCGAATACTACGACCATACACAAATGTCCCAATGAATAAACTTTCACTATACCTACTTGTCATTAAAAACATATATGGATTTCTTATGAAAATAGGTATGTTAACAACTGTATGCACAGAAAGCATCTATGACAGAAAGCATCTACTACAAAATCCATCAACAACTGCTGCCCAACAAGCAGTTTTTGGTCTAAATATTATTGATAAATATATATTTATATATATAAACCAGCTGACTGAGCACACAAAATGTAATAATATGTAACATCGTAAAGATTATTGTGTAGCCTATTAAAGGTCCCTCCTCAAAAACTTTTTTGTGCTAGTCTCATTTCAAATTCATTATGTTTAAAATCAAACCTACCTAGTATCCAATGCAACATGCTAGCTCGTTTGTGCAACTTTTGTATATAGTTTTTTTGTGAAATCCACTATTTTGAGCCTTTGCATATCTAATGACTAAAGTAAATTCTTTTGATGATTAAAAATTTTTTTTTTTTATAAATCAGTTTCGGATGTGACATAACTATTTACACACTACACATTTGCGCACCAGCGAACCGGATTTGCGATTGGCTAAATTAGTTGAGGATGGAGTTTTAAGTTTTCTTAGAATAAACTTGATTGGTTGATCTGCACATATGAAAACATAAAAAGGTGGACAGGTTCTTTATATTTCACTGGCTTTTGTTGGATTTGCTAGTGACAGGCAACTTGTAGAAAGGAGTAATTTTTTTGGAACCTGGGTAACAAAAATATCCACAAGACGGTTATAAGTGTAATTATGATAACAAGTTTGATTCTGATTACTTGGCTTTTTTGACCAATTGAGTACGCGTACGATAAAAAAATTTTTTTTTAATGATTACGCAGTTATGATTACTGAGTATGACTACTCTGTCTCTGAAGCACTGTAATTGTAAATAATTTGCATGCACCCTAATTGTAATATATTTTTCTGAAGCACTGTAATTATAAATTAATTTTTATGGTGTAATTGACCATTGTAATTGAGCCCAGCCCTGAAATCTTGTGGTTTACTATATCCTTTGAATTAAACCAGCTAGTTGAAATGCATTGACCTGTAAACAATGTTATGCATTTGCAATCGACTGACACTCATGCAGTAATGTGCAGCTGTTCAATAATATAATATTTTATCGTGCAGTACAGCATTACTGAAACAACGAACACCATCTGATTCCCCGGGTATCTGAAGTTGGGCAGTGAATAGCTTTAATGACGGCAGCAGACACTGTTAACTAAGGACAAGGTTACAGCAGACACTGTTAACTAAGGACAAGGTTACAGCAGACACTGTTAACTAAGGACAAGGTTACAGTTTTTTTTACTCTGAAATGGTCTATTTTTTGTAACTTCTATTAAGCATTTATCAATTGCTGTCAAATTCCTGTCCCCCCCTGCTTAGGAGTTCGTTTTTTGCACAGAAACAGAATGGATCGGTGGAAGCTTGTAAATGTGACGTGATGTGCGCATCAACAGCCGTGTACGCTACTTAACGTGATGAATGTTTCTCAGTGCACTTTGTTTTTGTTTTCAGATTGTGCAGCACCAAACTATCACATATGAAATAGTTCCACTCTCTCCTCTGTCTATGCAGAGACTTAGTAAGTGCTGCCGTATTGGGCGTTCATTGTTAGGAATGGGATACTGTGTCAGGCAGTTTATGAGTGCATTTGAATTCCCATTTCTGAATTTTCTGTACTATCCCTGTACAACAATTTCCAAATCTATTTACAGTTAACAAGTTTGCACCATTTGATATATATGTAACATTAACTAAAACGTAGTAACAATTATTATTGAACTTTTCTGTGATAAAATCCGTCGGGTGTTGGCATGTTAAATTAAAACTCTACAATTGATACAAACTTTGTCTTCATAGTACTTGTTTTGAAACTAGGGTGATTATGAAACAAGCTTCACTATATCATTGTACTAAAATATATATTAGGAATTGTGCATCCGATGGTGTGCAGGTATGCTGAAGCGGAAAACGTTAATCCTTGACCTGGACGAGACGTTAATTCATTCACATCACGACGGCGTACTGCGACAAACGGTCAAGCCAGGCACTCCACCTGACTTTGTTTTAAAGGTTTGTCGCTTTTTCACACATGGTTTACTGATCTTTTGGTTTCTCATCATCATCATGATGGGTATGCCCATAATAGGAGGGAGAGGCGTACTTGGTTACCTGGGGTAAATTTGTACCCCTATTATTATTTTTATGGGAAAAACAAGATATGATTATAATTTGCATATTAAAAACCACCACTGACATATAATGGAATACATATTTATCCCCAAATCCCAATAACATAAGTTTTGACTTTGAACCTAAAATGCAGGATAACTGTTATATCTATATTGGATTTATACGGTAAGTTAAATGAAATATACCAGGAAATATACTACAGGGATGAGATTTAGCAAGTCATGGAAGGTAGCCAGTCAGGCTACCAACCTGGCAAAGTAAAGTAGCCCGACAGCTTCTTAGGTAGTCCACTTGCTAATCAATACGTTGATGATAGAAAGTAAATACTTTGAAGATAGAATGTATGAACGACATCAACGAAAAATAAAAAAACATCAAAAACAAACAATTTTGAAACATTTATTTTCAAGGCAGGATCAATAGAATGTGATACATAATACTGAATAAAATACAGTATAAAATTATACACAGGTTGTTTTTCTTTCATAACATGGTACACCAACAGTCTACGCGAAAAGTCTCCAAGCGTCACAAGACATCAGGTCCTATGAACTGAACAGTTTTGCTGATTTTTTACAGGACCTGATTTTACCATAGCCTAGAGAAACTTTAACCAGGTTCCCTGATTGATTCACCAGAAGCGCTCCGCGCACCATGGAGATAATTATATCTAACTGTAATCGAGATAGCATATGTTTATATGTGGTTATGTTCACGTTTTCCTCGTAGAGAGTTTGCACCTCGGGCGCAAAACGTTCAGGGATTAATCTACGATCCCACGAATGAAACGTAACGCATTAATTTTTTTCAAAATACCCCATATATCAAGCGCTCTTAGTAGTTTTTATGGTAAATCAAATGTTCGCTGCGTAAAACGTTAACTGCCAACAGTCGCAGAAACCACACGTGCAACAGCGAATACTTCGGTACGTAAATTATTTGAGAGTATGTAGCGCCATATGGGCTGTTTATATTAATTATAGTAGAAAGCACGCACCCACGTATTGGCCCGAGGTCACAGACCAATACACAATAAAAGGACAGTAGAAAGCAGATATTCTACTATTCTAGAACCAACACAAATAACCATGCCCTGTGGGTCTAAATTCACGTGACCTACATTTTTAACATGCAACGAGTGTTGCATCACTTGTATGACATGGTTGTTTCTGTTAATAAGTTCGAGCATATTGATGGCATATTGGCCTGAGGCATTTGGTAAACATTGCTATCTTGACTGTCACATATAAACTACCACATAATCCCATCCTGGGGATGGGCATTTTTGCTAGTATATATAAAAGTGGCGCCACGCGGCACCAAGACTGTTAACATGACCGGTTATTATTTCAATGTAGAATGACCGTTCAGTTACATGTTGAGCATCGATGTGGTTGATTAAAAATACAATGAATTTTTCCTATTGATATCGGCTACTGTTTGGCAACATTTCTTGCAATGTCAAACGTGTCACAAACACACAATTTATGGTTTTAGACATGTAGTTAGGACAACACTTCTGAGCTGTTAATTAACATTCGGGGTACTGTAGTCAAAAATTGAAGTCACCAGAAGCCATTTTTGGGCGCCATTGGCCACAAGGACACCCTCTAAATCTCAGATGGTTTTAGGAAAGGTACTTAAGTCCAGTACAAGTACATTTCAAATGTACTCAAGTACAAGTACAAGTACTTTTGGCAGACTTAACTCATTTCTTTTAGGGAGTAGGGACTGGGTTGTAAAATTATGTGTGGATATTATTGTTTGTGAGGGAAGTACTCTGATTATTGTGATAGGAAAGTTTAAAATTAAATAAGTTATCGAATACTCAGACATATTTGAAGAAACAAAGTAATATATCCCTGATGATGTTACATATTTATTTCATCACATAAGTACAGACATTGACAACTGATAAAACAAGATTGCACATATTATAGTAATACACAACTATTTCATAGTCCATAACTTCATACTACATGACTTATTGTCAAATCAGTTCATTCAGTTGCTCCTCGAAACGCTTGTCAGACAGAGAGGCCCGGTCTGGTCTGAAAACTTTCCCAGCAATGCTGAAAAGAAGTCACGCATGAGCTGATGGCGCTGGGGCAGTCAGGTAGCGGGAGGCCAACTGTGCCACGTCTGACTACTTGAACTGGTTGGACTTGCTCACCTGAACTGCTCACTGAGCTTGAGCAGATATTTTCTGTTAAAGTTCAAACTTGTCTTCAAAATGTGTTCCACTGGATTGCTCACTGACCTGGTGTCAATTACATCTAGATAAATTATCCTTATAGAAATGCACTGATGCATGATGTCCAGCATCAAGGTGTAAATGCCCCCATTGTCTTGTCACTGGTTTTGTATAGAAGCCCCATGACCCCATGACTGGCCAGTGGGAATGGTAGTTGGGTGACTTGACTTACTTGTTAACTCATTATTACATGATCACAATTCAAAAGTACTTGAAAATTGAAGTACTTTTGGAATGAACTTAAAGTACAAGTACTTTAATTTTTTTACAAATGTACTTATTACAAAGTACTGTGGCACATCCCTGGAGCTGGGTACAGAATTACCTTAGGTATGCATATAAAGGTTAAGCAGCTGTGCTGGAATCGCTGAAAAAATCAGATTCACAGTAAAACTTTACCATAGTTCTTTGATTCAGCCACATATCACATACGACAACTTGACTGCCAACTTATCAGGTGGTGGATGACTATGACGATAGTCAGAATGCCACATTGATCAAATAAACTTTTTTAGAACATTGCTGTTATGCCATGTGCAGTTCGGAGATGTACATTTTGTTCACATTATTGCATTCAGGTTTGAGATTATAATTTCATCGGCACTGATGGAAATTAATTGTTGGTGAAGTAATACAGTATTGTAATATTTGGTACACTACAAAAGATGTTAGAATAATGGGGAAATTGTTTCAGGTTGTGATAGACCGCCATCCAGTGAGGTTTTTTGTACACAAGCGGCCACACGTAGATTACTTTCTAGATGTCGTAAGTACTATCTTGTTATTACCCATCATCAAGTCAGGGAATTACTATGTTACGTGATTCTTTTCTTGGCATTTCAACTAATATTATGAATTAGCATGACGTTCGGAAATGCCATGCAAATCAGAAGATGCTAGTTTAAAATTGTTTAATATGTGCTTAACATAATTGGTTAGAACAAAACCATCTACCAGACCAGACTGGCGGTGTGGTTTTCATTATGGACATGTTTTAAATTTCCCACACTTGCTATAAATAATCAACATTCTTTTTATGTAAACGCATATTTTGGTAGAATGGCTTTTCTTTTCTGCCTTGTGTCCAAGGCCTGGTCTCAGTTGCAATGAAATAAAAAATTAAATAACTTGTGTTTCAACATCAATATCTAAATAACCTGTGTTTCAACATCAATATCTAAATAACCTGTGTTTCAACATCGGTATCTTGAAATGCATTTTACAGAAGGCAGTCTAATTGTGTATAATGGTTCATTTTGTATATCGCCATTGAGGTGTCCAGAATATGGATGCTCAATTTGGATAGATTTGTATTTTATTAGTTCACAATGCTGCTTTCTCAACTATGAAATGACTAGATTCATTTGCACAACAATGTGATATATAGATTTTTGAAATAATTGTTTTTCCTATTTGCACATTGGTTTGTTTTGACTCTTCACTGGTCATGGTGTGTGCACTGCCACAACATAGTGAAACAGCATAATGAAAATAAGTGCATTAACACAAACTGCGTGGTATAAATGCAGAAAATAAAATAACTTTTTAGTGTGCCGTGTACAATGTGCGCAAAAAATTGTGAAAGTTACATGGTATCTACAAAGTAAGTTACATGTTGTCCGCGAAGTAAGTTGCATGGGGTTCACGAAGTAAGTTAAATGGTGTCCGCGAAGTAAGTTACATGGTGTCCGCAAAGTCTCATTCGTATGACAAAAACATTTTCCATTGACAGATGTTCCACAAACAAGTATGCACCATAAGAAAAGAGCAAATGGTCTTTGCATGTGAAGAAGACTTTGTGGACCATGTAACTTGTACAATTCAGCAATTTGCTGCACTCAGCATCACATTTTTATATATTTTTATTCTCATATTTGGTTGAGACCAAGTGCTAACTTTGCCAGGAAACCAATTTTAGTCATATATTCTGCACTACTAATTATCGATGCACTTATCTTCATTGTGGAAGTGCACATGCATTATTGAACACGAAGCGTGTTTGTGTCCCAGGTGAGTCAGTGGTATGAACTGGTGGTCTTCACGGCCAGCATGGAGATATATGGAGCGGCTGTCGCAGACAAACTTGATGGCAATCGTGGCATTTTAAAAAGGAGATACTACCGACAGGTATCACAATCGTTCTGTTGTATGTTTGCTTCATTTCTGCCTGTCTCCAGTGATACAATCCAGGTCTTACAAGCCAAACCTCAATTGTTGTATGTAACTCATCCAGTAATGATGGATCTAGTAAGAAAGCATTGACTTTGCCGAGTCCAATTTGCTGTACACATTTTTATTAGGTTGCATTATGACAACATTTTTAGAATCTTACATTACTTGTCACCACGTTGTAGTGTAGGTTGTATACTTCTCTCCTCTTCATAGCCTAGTTGGTGCATAAGACCACAATGCAAGTTATATGTTTGCTACAAATTATGTAAAGTCTTGAATAATGTATAACATTATATGATCATCTATATTTAGTCATGCCATCTAGAAGACAAGAACAGTTGGTAAATCCACAATTTAGAATTATTTTCGTACTGTTTGTTGTTTATTATAGAAGTCCAATGCTTAATTATTATATTAGGCAATTGAATTGTTCTTAATGCGTGAAGTGTGGAAATAATTTTTTTTATTTGTTCTTATATCTATAATCCAACTTAAATTAATTAACGACATTTCTATGAAATAGACGTACATTATTATTATTATCTTCAGCACTGCAAGTTAGACCATGGCAGCTACACGAAAGACTTGTCAGCAATAGACAACAATTTGTCTCGAGTATTTATACTTGACAACTCGCCTGGAGCATACAGGTCATATCCAGGTCTGTAGAATTTTCCATTCCACATAAGAACCACTACTTACCAGTTACATATTTGGCTCAACATGTTCCATATAGCAAAAGTTCACTGTAGTTTATATATAGTGTATACTGTTGAATATTGTTAACCTTAGTCCCACGGGTCTGTGTTTCTCATGTCCAACCTACACTGTTCCTTAACTAATGCTGCTTTGTTTCCTCTGGTTCTACTGCCTTCTTTAAGTTTGAAGAACATATTCCTATCAACATCCTCATAACCGTTCACTATTTTAAACCCTTCTATTTGGTCTCCTCTTAGTCTCCTGGTCTCTAGTGTTGTCAAACCACATTGTAATAAGCGACTTTCGTAACTAAGGTCTCTTAATTCTGGAATAATTTTAGTTGCTCTTCTTTGTATTCTTTCTAGCTTGTCTATGTCCTTTTTACGATATGGCCTCGGTGCTTGTATACAATGTTCCAAATGTGGTCTAACTATTGCTTTGTACAGGGGTACAATTAGCTGTTTCTCAATTAACAGGGTGTGTTAGCCAGACATTTAATTTCTGTATATTATGCTACGATGTAATTGGAAAAGTAATTGACAACACCAATTCCAATTACTTTAAAAATCAAAACATCAATTCCAGAATTGGGATTAAATGTAATTGACCCCCAAGTCTAGTGCTGGCGTTTTGGAATTCCTTTCCCGTCAATACCGAGGTTTCCGAATTATTTGCGTCCGGATCATCGAGGTCACTGTATCAATATTTGATTAAGGTGTTTCATGTTGGGTGGCTGGGACTTGGAAGTATGTGTTGTGCTGTTGCAGATAATGCGTTACCGATCACGTCATGGTTTTCCAACCCCACTGACACTGCCCTTCTCAACTTGCTGCCGATGCTCGATGCGCTCAGGTTCGTCGGCGACGTGCGTTCCGTGCTCAGTCGCAACATGCACACGCACCGATTGTGGTAGCAGCAGGCAGCAACAACCATGGACTGTTTTAACATATGCATGCATGCCCTGGGAAGTCGTGAAATTTAACCTGAATTGTGTTTTACCCTTAGACTTCAAGAAATCTGTCAAATTGGGAAAGGTGGGTTGGGTTAAAAGTTGTAGTTAGTGAAAGACATTTTTGGATGACACTGACTACTGTTCTGTAAGCAATGCTAAGCATGCAGTAACCTAGTAATCGCATATCATTTAAAAGCATGTCATTTGTAATTAAATTGCACCAAGGCAATTCACAACCTTCCAAACGTACAAAAAGCACAAGTTTCATTTTTAACAGCAGCAGATGAAAAGGAATGGTGCATAATGTTTTGTTGTTGTGCAGACCCGATTGATCCTGTGTAAAATTCGAAACATTACACCAGAAGTTTTCATTGTTTTGGGTACGGGCTGTTGATCAGTCTGTACAGTTGTAGCATGCTGTGATATTCACAGTTGTGATCGTGTAGCCATGCAAAGCAGTTTTTTCATGGAACTAAAACCAAGCTGGTCTTCTGACCATGTGGCCATGTTACACGAAGAGTTGTTAACGTGGTCAGTGGGTTTGACAAACTTACTGCCTGAAGAAATAAGGTATATTAGTTACAGTTAGTTACTACACATTCATGCACTTAATGTATTAGCCCTTGTCAGTGTAAACCAGGAAAGCATATCATGTATTTCAAGTTTTCTTTTTGTTTTACTATGATTTGTGAATCTGGCCGTGTAAACTGCGACCATGATATTTAAGACTACTGATAATAGGTTATAAATTCCTCCCTACGTGTTTGCCGCAAAACGTGTTTACCTCTGCTGCTATCCACTTGATGGCAGCACATAACCACTTATATGTGGTTTGACGTATAACACGTTTTGTGGATAAATGCTTCATGTGTTAACTCACCAGCAAACCTAGGACATCAGTTTATGAATGATGTTGCCATAGGTTGGCTACAATTTCCTGTGAATGTGCGCTGTGTCGGTTGGGATTTTGTAAACAACTCTTAGTAGGGATCAGTAAGTTATTGTAAATAGATTATTGTGCACGAGGCATGCAGACAATGTTATAGATAGTACGTGTACCTAGAAAGGTGGGACTGGTCCCCGTCTCGCATACACATTATACATATTACGAGAACGAACTTTGTACATAGTGACAGTCAAGAAATGAATAAAGTGTGTATGTATCATTCATGTAGGTGCGGTTGCCCAGTTTCCATTCAGTTCCATTTGTATCCGTGATAGGCTCAAATGAACTTAACGTGAATCTCACTGTGAAGCTCAAATTTTAATTCAACATTACGTCTGAAACACAAGCGGTGGTATACATGTTTTATTTCGGGCAAACTGTTTTCACACGGTACTACGACTTGGCGATTCACAGACGGGCGTCTGCAGGAATTTTTCCAGGGAGGGGCAAGAAAAAAATACATATATATATATATATATATATGTATATATATATATATATAGATGTAAAATTAACATATACTTTACTCACAAATATACATCCAAAAAAATTCCAGATCCAGTGGGGCAAGTGCCCGCCCCCCCCCCCCGGGACGCCCATGTTCACAGACACTCGGTTGTCGTTGTTTCATCTAGGGCAGTACTTTGTCTCTCAATAATTGTTTGAACATGTTATAAGCTGCATGGTGATTTTATCACAGTGGTGTATGATATTTAAGAAGTTTTCTGATTTTTTCAAGGACCAACCCTTATTGCTTAAGCAATTGTAATTATCTGGATCGATTGTTTTGCAGTGATACTGTTTGTTTCGATAATGTTTCAATGGGTAGCTAAATACGTGAACTTAACTGGGGAATGGAATAGCAGTCCGGTAATTTTACACATTGTAGCCATGAAGGTTTACCTATGTAAAGACATTTGGTCACAAGTAAAAGTTATACATGCTCTGCACTAAGGTTAGCATGTTGTGTGTTTTTTCTTTGTTGATGAATGATGTTGAATATGTACGTACAAAACAGTTTTGTTTCCCTGTCTCTGCATAGGCAAGGCACTAAAACAAAACAAGGACAATATGTCTGTTAGTCCCATGCACCAGACGTTGCATTCCTATAATGTATTTAGCAGAACAGTAGTATGTTCTTGTGAATATGAAATGTACCAGTACTCAGTAGAGAACTCTGGTCTGAATCAGTTGAAACAAAATATCAAACATACTCTACTGAATAAAATTGCCCGCGGACACAAGCAACCAATGAAATAATCTGGTCAATCAAAATATCTTGACCGTGCTGCAGCTGTTATCGTTAGCTGGCGTAGCAGCTACTTCTCAGTGACGTGTGCGTGAATTCTATCATTTGTTTGAATCCTAAACGTTGGCGTAGTGCCGTTATTAAATATATACATTTGTACCATGATAATATTAACACCACAAACATACTTAATTGGATTTGAAGGGCACTTCAAAGCGTCATGGTTTTGATGTTTACACACATAACTCACAGTACGCAGGGCTTGCAATTCAACTATTTGCACTACCTCTTTTACTCGACAACGCCGAATGGTTTGCAGATACGTCATAACTAGATGCCTCATCGTCATTGTCAGCAGTGCTAGTGTTCAGCAACGGGCAGTTCTTGATGGCGAGGTACTGTTTGGGGATCTCCATGAGAGCGTTCAGTGCGAACTGGTATTCTGGGTCTTCCTGGCCATCGATGACGGCGTTGAAGTCGACGAAGTGGAAGTTGTCGAACTTACGCGACGGCAGACGCTGGTCGAACGCTTGCATCATGCCCCACGGCCCGTCTCCCACGCCCACCATGATGATTGACAGCGGCCATAACGAGGCCGCCACGATGGCGTTGCGCGTGCGCATCTCATCGACTACCTGGCCGTCGGCGATGATCACCAGGATGTGGTACTACAGAACGCGGAACACAGATTATTTGCATATTACACACGCTTTCAATAATATAATAGGCCTCTGTGTATATACAGGGGTGCCATTATGATTCATAATCGAACGTATGCGATTACAACGGAACTATTTGTTTATGTCATGACGCGGTAATCGCGTACAAAATGGAGCGTGCGATGACTACGGAACTATTGTTTATGTCTAACCATAAAGGTTCTTTTGCGGATCTTACGGATTTGTGTTACCCGTCACCGGTGCACCACTCGGTGTTGACACGTATGCGTATATGAATAATCAGACAAATATCATAATGTTGGCAATGTTTGTTTGAAAACACGCTACTTGTTCAATTAGTGAAGGCCAAAATTGCGTAGATTGTGTGATTATTCGTTCCTTTCTCGACACGGTTTATGCAAAGATACACTCAGACAATAATGGTTCAAATGTAGGTAGAATTTATGCTCCCGACTTTTCTCTCACGTCGGACGATCTCGATGGCTCGGTAGATGATCGGAGCAAAGTTGGTCGGCCCGCTCAAGGTAACGCGAGTAACCGTTTCATTGTACGCACGGAGCATATCTTTGAAACCGCAACAGAAATGGCGCTACAAACAGGCAGCAGGCACGTTCGTTATGTGCGTGTAACTATTTACTTGGAATGTTGGATGTAGCAAAGTTGATGTAGGAAACGGTTTTGTTTCAAAAGGTACTTGTAGCAAAAAGCGGTAGGAAGTAAACACGAATCTACCAAGACTCTTAAAATGGCGATTTGCAAGCACGTTGCATTTGAATTGTGTATGTCCGACCTCTTTCCGGTAAATAATCAAGATTAAAGGCTGTCAATCGGAGCGACTGCAGCTACGTTCAAACCAGTACCTTTGGGTCGAGTTCAAATACAGACGTGCCCTTTGTCACGGAATCCCCGAAGCCATAGCCACGAATAATGCCTGTCTTGTCAAATGGCGCGAGCGTGTGGCCAATGATTCGAATAACCTAAAAAATGCTACAACCTCAAAAAGAAGCTCAGCGTTTGACGGACGCTTAGACATTGTGGTAAAGAAACCTTTGCACGTCTTCAGCCTTCACTATGTGAATGTTGAATTTTGTTTTGCAATGGAATGTACTAAACAAACAAACAAACAGGTTTGGCTTACTGCAACATGCTGTTGTATGTCATTCAAGTGTGCGGTGTACGGTTTAATTCTTCTTCACTGAATGCAATAACATGATCTGTTCAATACGTGTACGACAAAATGGTATGCTTAGTTGTATGACAGTCCTTGGTCACATAAAAACAAAGAATAAAGTGGTTTGACCACTTTGTCAGGATCAAGTCAAATCAGCCAGCTGCAGGAGCACGCAACACGAACACGTGGGTACAGAACAATATGGCGGCCGAGGAAGCGATGGGTCGATAGTGTTACAGAGACAGAAAGCACAGGCTCAAACCCGCATAGACCTCCCACCTTGCTGTTGAGCAAAGGCTGCAGTGGCGTATTTGGGGGGGGGCATTTTGTATGGTAGCATGGTAAACTACTGGGTGTCTAAGTTTGCTCCCTTTAGCCTCCCCTTTGCGAGATCCTAGATACGTCACTGGAAGGCTGCATCTCCCCGCGACGCTTTACGGCAACAGCAGAAGAGAAAAGTAAAGTAAAGCAAGTATGACGATGGGTTCGTGAAACGCAATTCAGCAATCGTTGTGGTAGTTTAAGTTTCTAAGATTTATTAAGTTGCATTACCTTATAGAAACACCCGACTCTGGGTCGTGCCACAGTTAACACGATGTAAGTATGAGTCACAATAAAACAAATGTGTTGCTGCAGCGTGCGTGCGTGCGTGCGTGCGTGCGTGTGTGCGTGCGTATACATAGAACGGTCACCTGCTGGTAAGGGTTTTCGACGTCTTCGTCAATACAGTGCAGTTCTCTGCCGCCAAACGTAAGATCGCCTTGCAATGCATTGCTCGCTGTGAAGTCTATGCCTGTGACAATGGTAGCAAATGATCATGAGGTTCCCCAATACAATTGGAAGAAAGTAAAAATCACAACAACAAGAAATCATCACGTTTTTTCCCACGAATACATGACATATTAGCTTTCGTCTCTATGGGACAGCTCTCGGATGTTCTCAGCTAATCGGATATATATATATATATATATATATATATATACATATACATATATATTATGTGTAATTACTTGTACTAACATATATACATATATACACGCACGGTAAAATGTATAATTATTTGTACGTTATATTCCATCCACGAAGATATTTACTAGTATGTCTAGCAAACAAGGAGTCCGTGCTGGCCCTGCGTCGTCGCATCATTGGTTACGCCCCCAGCGGCCCTACTAACACAAGGAACCTACTCTTAACGACGAGACCCGTCGTCTTTCTTTGCGCCATAGCACTGGCATGGCACTTTTGCACACATTACAATTAGCACGAAACGGTCATTGGTTGCAGATGATAGCTGCTTGCAAATTAATTAAGGCTCACCGATTATTAGCTTGCATTCGACCAGACCGGCGTCTCTGATAGCGGCCGATACCTCCCCTAGCGTGCTGAACTCTTCGTCACATTCTGACGTCATCGAGTAGCAGCGCAACACGTTCTTGGACCCCGCAATGAACATGGAGTCGTTGCTTTGCACTGGCATTAAATTGTCTTGGTCTAGGTACGTGCTTGACCGTCGGCGTCGTTTTCGGTAGTAGAAGTAGTGGGCGGCCATGAGCATGACGAGTGTAGCAACAGTGGCCGCCACTATCGTCGCTCGGTCTCGCAGAAACCCGCCCAACATGGCGCGTCACACGTCTGTCAAGTCAGGTCGGGCGCACCGTATCGGGTGAGGCGCAGTAACGTACAGAAGGGTGATGAAACGGCGAAACATCGAAACGACGCGATTGCTGGTTGAAACGGTGCAAACTATTGAGTCTGTGCAATTGCCTGTCGATTCCGCGCGAGTGCTGGTTGAATTTGCGAGTGGCGACAAAAAAGCCTAATAAAACCCAGATAAAAGTAGTTAAGGATAATTTATATTCCATACATTTCCAGTGGTCACTCACAAAGTTTTCTATAAGACGACATTGTCACGAGACGGCCATTTCAACTAGCAATCGCGCCGTTCCAACACGTTTCTCCGTTTCATCACCCTTTTGTCCGCTAAAGCGCCTCATTGTATAGCATGAGAAACCCAATCATATTCAGGCGCGAATAATGCACAAAAAGGACTGATTCGAAAACTTTCTGAAAATCTAAGTAGATAATATCTACTGGTGATCTCTCGTCTATCCACTTAATTAGTGATTTCTTCCAAAAAACAGCACATTTGTTGAGCATGACCTCGCTTTGAGGAATCCACGTTGAAATGGGTTTAATAAGTTATGCCTAACAAGGAAGTCCACCATATGGTGTTTAATTAACCTTTCTAATAATTTACAAATCAATCATGTTAAACTCACTGGTCTGTAATTCTCTGACTTATTTTTCGAACCCTTTTTTAAATAATGGTATGATGTTTGCTTCTTTCCATTCAAAAGGAACAACTCCCTCTTTTAATGATAAATGGAACACTCTTGCAAGTGGTATACTAATTTGTTTTACTGTTTCCATTAGTAGTTTTGGCAGAATTCACTCCAGGTGATTTATTATCCTTCATTGTCTTTATTTTCATAACTACCATTTCAGGAGTATAATTAACAGCCCTAAATAGTCCGATTCTGCGTTTGTTTAACAACTACGCTGTCATTACAAGACTAAATCGGCAGGAGAAGCCATATCAACTGGCAGTGCTCCTCAACGTTATGGGGCCGACAGATGTCAGACTGTATGATAACTTGACGTTCACCGAACAAGAAGACAAAGAAGACACTACTCTCATCATCAGAAAGATAGATGCTGCTATACAAGGCGAGATAAATGAAACGTATGAGCGGTACGTTTTCAATAGAAGAAACCAAGGTACAGAGGAATCCTTTGATTCATACCTGGCGGAGATACGGAATCTCGCAAAATCATGCAACTTCTGCGATTGTATGTGCGACTCACTTATCAGAGATAGGATTGTCATGGGCGTCTACGACGCAGGAACACGAAAACACCTGCTCCAAAAGCGGCAATTCACGTTACAAGCAGCCATGGACATATGCCTTTCCGACGAGGCGGCAACGGCACAGATGAAGTCAATCAATGACTCTGCAGAGATACACAAAATTAAGAAATCTCACTCTGGTGATGCTGACAGAAAAAATTCAGCTTGGAAACCTGGCAATTTACGCAGTCAAAGGACAATGCAGCGAAGACAAAACGCCACATACAGTGATGGTGACACTAAACGCACGTGTAAATTCTGTGGACGAGCTCACCCACAAAAGAAAGTTTGTTGCCCGGCATGGGGGAGAACGTGTAGGAGATGCGGGGGAAGAAACCACTTCTCAAACTGCTGCAAGATAGGAAACAAGAAGGTGCATACGGTGGACCGGTGTGGACGCACCGATGAAGAATCCATCATGGCCTTGGATAAAGGCAGATACACCAAAGGCCCAATGTACGCCGAAATGTGGATGAACGACAAATCCGTGAAATTTCAAATCGACAGTGGCGCAACCGTGAATGTGTTACCGAAAAAGTATGTCAGCAAAGATGACATTCACCCATCTCATGTCACATTACATATGTGGAATAGGACCACGAGAGATGTCATAGGCAAAACGTTGGCAACGTTGGTCAACCCGGTCAATCAAACAAGTTACTCCGTGCAGTTCGAAGTAGTCGAAGGAAACTTTACTCCTCTTCTGAGTCGACAAGCAGCAGAAAAGATGGAACTAATAACAGTGAATTATGACTGTTTCAAGCTACTTCATCAAGTCATGACAACAAACTTGTTGGATGAATACGCCGACGTATTCGATAGTGGACTAGGAACCCTACCAGGAAAGGTACACCTTCACGTGGAAGAGGGTGCAAAACCTGTACAGTGTTCTGCCAGAAGAGTGCCAGTTACACTCAAACCGAAGCTAAAATCTGAACTTGACAGAATGGTTGAGAGGGGAGTCATATGTCCCATCGAGGAGCCGACTGAGTGGTGCAACCAAATTTCAATTCAGACAAAGAAGGATGCATCGCTGCGAGTATGCATTGACCCGAGGCCACTCGACAAAGTTCTACAACGAGAACTGTACCCATTACCGACAATGGAAGAGGTGCTACCAGAGATGTCAACTGCAAGAGTCCTGTCAAAGGTAGACCTACAATCGGGCTACTGGCACTGTGAACTAGATCACGAAAGCAGTTTGCTCACCACCATCATAACGCCGTTCGGTAGATACCGATGGAATCGTCTACCATTCGGAATGAATGTTATTGCAGAGATCTTCCAGAGGAAATTGAACCAAACACTGGGGAGTTTGGACGGAGTCGTATGTGTCGCCGATGACATAGTGGTGTTCGGGCGTGACGAAGAAGATCATGACAAGAAGTTGAGACTGTTGCTGCAGAGATGTAGAGAAACAGGCATGAAGTTGAATAGGAACAAATGCGAGTTCAGACTCGATGAAATCAACTTCATGGGACACAGGGTGACCAGTGAGGGTTTGAAACCTGACGAAAGGAAGATAGAGGCAATCCTCAAGATGGAAAACCCGGCAGATGTCAAGGGAATTCAGAGGTTGCAGTGAACAATAGGATATTTGTCGAAGTTCCTACCTGGCCTCTCCAGCGCTATGGAGCCCATCAGGAGACTGACTCAGCCTGGTGTGCTATGGCAATGGACCAAAGAACAAGACGAAGCAATGGCGAAAGTAAAGAAGCTGACGACGGAGACCCCCGTTCTTGCATACTACGACCCACACAGCGAGTTAGTCGTATAATGTGACGCTAGTGAAAGAGGACTGGGAGCTGCACTCCTTCAGAACGGGAAACCCATTGGGTATGCAAGTCGTGCGCTCACCAGCACAGAAACTCGATATGCTCAAATCGAGAAAGAATGTCTAGCCATTGTGTTCGCGTTGGAACGTTTCCATCAGTATACGTTCGGGAGAAGAACAATCGTACACACAGATCACAAGCCATTGGAAATGATCGTGAAGAAACCGCTATACAAAGCACCAGGGAGACTGCAAGGAATGCTCCTTCGCATGCTGCAGTACGACACTGAAGTCGTATACCACAAAGGGAAAGAGATGTATATTGCTGATACACTCTCAAGGTCATACCTGCCGCACAGTGGAGGTACTGACAACTTCGGTGCTGTGAATGCAGTGAGGCATCTACCAATCAGCACAGAACGAATGCAAATGCTCAAGACTTGCACGGACAGGGATGAGACATTGCAGATGTTGAAACATGTGATACAGCGAGGTTGGCCAGAGTCGAGGCATGAAGTACCAGCTAGTGTCCATGCATACTTCAGCATGAGAGATGAACTTGCTGTCAGCGACGGACTGATATTCCGCGGAGAACGAGTTGTTATTCCCGAGGGAATGCGGAAACTCACGAAGGAATGTCTCCACAGATCACACCTTGGAGTGGAAAGTGTGCTACGAAGAGCACGTGAATGTCTGTACTGGCCGAACATGGCGGCAGACATCAGACAAGTCGTTGAGAACTGCGAGGCATGTAGATCGTATGAGAGGTCGCAACAGAAAGAAACCCTCATAACACATGAAACACCGACGCTACAATGGGAGAAAGTTGGTGTAGACTTGTTCAGCTGGGAAATACGAGACTTATCAAGTCATAGTCGACTACACAAGTAACTTCTGGGAAGTTGACATAATGAACTCAACAACCACAACAAGCGTGATTAAATAGCTGAAGTCACACTTTGCTAGATTGGGCATACCATCGGTCGTGAGTGATAATGGACCTCAGTACGTGTCGGAAGAGTTCTGCACATTCGCTGCGAAATGGGATTTCGAGCATCAAACAAGTGCACCAGGGCACCAAAATGCCAATGGGAAAGCAGAAGCGGCTCTCAAAGCTGCAAAGTTGATGTTCCGCAAATGCAAGAAATCGCAGACAGACCCCTATCTTGCTCTGTTAGAGATCAGGAACACACCAACACAAGGTCTGGGAAGCAGCCCGGCACAACGTTTACTGAACAGGAGAACCCGGACATTATTGCCGATGTCCAGCAAGCTTCTGGCACCGCGAGGGGAAGAGTATCTGAACCAAGACAGAATCCGCCTCAACAGGCCAAACACTACAACAAGACTGCCAAAGATCTGGCCGTCCTAGAAGAAGGGGATGTGGTCCGAATGAAGCCATTTCGTCACGGACAAAAGGAATGGGAAAAGGCTGTTGTGCAAAGACGACTGGATGAGCGTTCGTATGAGGTGGATACACCTGAGGGCACATACAGGCGAAATCGGGTGCATCTAAGAAGAACACGCGAGACAGTGCCACCTGTGCCAGTTCTGTCACATGACCTGCAACGCTATGCAGCTGTTCCTGTCGCGAAAAATAGCATCACCCTGAACGAGACGGTGATTAGCCGTGAACCGCTGATCATCAGACGATCAACCAGACAGAAGAAAAGACCTGCGCGTCTGGCGGACTATGTACAAAAGTGATTGTACTGTGTAAACATTGATCGAAAATTGGACTGTGCAAGAATGATTGAACATTTAACAATAATTTCGATTTAATTGGCCAGTTTACCTGATTATTTAGAATATTTGACGTTATAGTTCATAATTATTATTATTAATCGTTCAGATGTTTGAGAACATTCGACATTTAATTCATAATTATTGATAGTCGTATAGAGACGATATTACAATGAAGACTAATTGTGGGCATGTGTTTTTACATGTTCATGCTCTGCATACTACTCATCATTGTTTGCTGTGAATAGATTAAGAAGTAGAATACTCATAATTTAAAATGACATTAAGTTCTTTTAGAACAAAAGGGATGTGTCAAGATGTGACTTGTACAAAAGACTGTAGCTATGATCATGCGCACTAGTCTTGACCGCCGGGTAACAATATGTGAATGCCGGAATTGTACGGTGTACTAAACAATTCAATAGTGACAATAAACGACTTATTGAAACAGATAGAGTGATAGATATGTGAGAAATGGACGAAGAGAGATTTGGTGGGAGTAGGTAGGGAGTGAAGGATGGGGGGGGGGGCAGTGACACGGGATCAGCGACGAAGAACAACAACAACAATTGAGACACACCACTTTCATAAAGAAACGCCCATCTTTTTCTTGTTAATGCTCTACAAGACCTCCTTCAAAAGCCTTTGCAAACATAGTACTTAAATGCTGATCAATGGAATCAATCTGATGCGATGTTTCTTCCAAGAAGCTAGTATTGCGATCGCATTATCAATGCAAGCCTACTGTGCCCGCACGTTGTTCACTTAAGGCCCGTTCACACGAGCGATTAGTAGCGCAATTGGTCGGGCGTCACCGAGAAAAGGCGCAGCTAAAGATTGTGCGCGTTCACATGCGCAACGGGTCTAGACACTGCAAGTGCGAACTATTTATGGGCACCACTCCGCAAACTGAGTTCTTATTAAAGGTCACGACAGGTACACGTGCACTTAGTTGCGACGGTCGCTGATTGGCCACTGATTCAAACTGTCGCCCGACAGACGCCCGAAATGGACCCAGTCGCAATTCCATAGAAACAATTGTAGCCGCAAATTGGCTTCGTTAATCTTCCTCGTGAGGGTGTTCACACGAACGATTAGTTGTCCGATTGGTCGGGAGACAAAGTCTCGACCGACCAATTGGACAACTAATTGCTCGTGTGAACGGGTCTTCAGCCTACTTAATGCTACATGGTGATATTATGTTAACTCACGAATGCGAATACGTGTATGACTCCCCGTGAAGCACGTTGCCCTTGCACCGACTTAACATGACCAGCGATCACGTGATGCTACACTGCCTCCAGCAAGCGACGGCTTTGCCACACATGTCGCCCCAACAATTCGTTCCGTCGTGACGTCACGCATCGTGACGTAACGATCACCTCCGTTTCCGTTACTTCCGTTACGCGCTGGTTGCGCATGTGCCAATTCTATGTAAGATATGGTCAACTTGTCCAATTAGGCACTGCGAACTTTGGGCGATTATAAACAATTCGGAGGCAAACGCAACAAGTCTATGCATCCAATGGAAGCAATTGTATAGACTTGTTGTATTTGCTAAATTACATACAATTATATTCAAGGTGCATCTTGTGCAAATACCATTATATATTTCTTAAAATACTTTTCATTATATTGTGCATGTTGTGGAGTCCACGCACGCACGCACGCACGCACGCACGCACGCACGCACGCACGCACGCACGCACGCACGCACGCACGCACGCACGCACGCACGCACACGTAGACGTATATATATACGTATATATATATATGTATGTATGTATGTATGTATGTATGTATGTATCTATATATATATATATATATATATATATATATATATATATATATATCTCTCTCTCTCTCTCTTCCAGGGCCAGCAATCCTCCCAGTTCAAACGATGTTACAGAAACTAGAAGTGAATCTCAAAAGCCAGAAATGCTGGAAATGGCTACAGGAAGGCCACGGCCCGAGATATATATATATATATATATATGTATATATATATATATATATATATATATATATATGTACATATATATCTAGAGAGAAATTCTAATTCGGCGTTATTCCTGACAAGATTTAAACGTACAGTCGATGACTGCCTCCGCCTTGCCACAACCGACCACCTCCCGGCTTCAACTCGAGCAGCATGCATAACCCCGTAGGTATCAATGGCTTCATTAATCCTTTTGTCAAATTTCCGCATACCGTTTCGTTTTGGGGAACCAATTGGCCGTATAACACTGTAACTTAGACCTTTTATTTTAAATGAGATCACTCAAAAATGCAAACGTCAGATGCACAAAATCAGACAATTAATGGTCTCGGTGACTACTTTTCCACCACAGCTACAATGTTGTTTTTTGGTCAAGGTCTTGTCAGTTATGTAGATAAATGAAAATGCTAATAATAAGGCAATATAAATGTCATAATGTAATTACTAATGCAATGTAGAATCTATTCATATATATTCCTAAATGTAAGTTGTTCTCTTAAAGATTGGAAGCACTAGAGAGGCATACAAGGAGGACAAACGGAACATTGCTACAAGAGAATGCTGCCCAGCAATGACTGGAGTTGCTGATGCCAATTATAGAAGAGTTTAAGAAAGGAAATGGTGAAGACCAAGGTAAGACAGCAAATTAAGTTAATTTTATATCGTACACAAACTACTCAATGTGCATTGCATGGCCTCACAGGCTGAAATGCTATGCATATTGTTTCGTGAATTGAAACGGCACAAAACTGCTAAATCATCTAAAGAAACTACTTTGCCATTAGAGCCGGAACGATACACGGGTGTTACTTTGTCCACGTGATAAATAAACGTGTTTTACTGTTGTTGTATTATTCTAGTCAGTGCAGTCTGTATCGCGATATGTATCGTATCGTGAACTCTGTATCGCTATACGTATCGTATCGTGAAGCAGTGTATCGTTCCGGAAGTAATTGCTATGTAAGCTCACTTCCATATCAACCGTATCATCACTCATTATTTCAAGTGGTTGGTAATCTGCTGTTATGCATGTATGTTGCAGTGCGGAGCGGTTACCATTCTGAACGGACGGAGGCACCAAGATCAACGCGAGGTGCCCCAAGATTTGCTATCACTAATCAACAGCTTAGTTTCTTGGTCCAATGTGGGTTTACTGCACCACGCATGAGTCAGCTGCTTCGCATCTCTTTAAGGACTGTTAAACGGAGGTTAAGGTAACTAATATTAGTTTGACTATATCCTTAATTTGGATATGTATTTCCAAGAATCATCTGTATTTGGGGTAGTTGTTTAAGCCACTATCACGTTAACTTAATGTCATATTCAGAGTCATTTTGTTTAGTATTTGAAATTACATTATTATCTAGCAGTGAATCTGTTTCAAAATAACTACTGCCAAAACCTACTCCCTACTACATATGGTATTTCTGACTTATATTTGTATAAAAAGCTATCTTGTTCCAATTGGATACTGACATAAAGCACATTATATCAGTTCATGTCACACTGGATTATAATAATATATACACCTTTGAGAAAAACAAAATGCATGGGTATATCCTTATTATTATTTTTTTAAAACAAATAGTAGGTCTTAGCAAAATTAGTAATTTCACTTTAAAATTCTGCATGACCATTCAATAAATGTTTTGTTATTGGAAATGCAGTGTGAAACCTTTAAGAACTCTCTGATTTTATTCGCCGGTCATTGTATTATGTCTAAAGTAGTAGGTGGCATTTGAACAATGTGTCATGCTTCTTACTTAGTCCTTCATTCAACTTATAATTGTGTGGTTCTGTGACTTGTATACTACATAATTATGATGTCGATATAAAAAAAAGTTGTAAATAAATTTCAGAACATTTGGCTTGAGCCTCAGGGGAGGATTCACTCGCATGTCTGATGATGAGCTAGACCGAACTGTGAAGAACTGCATTGGTGAGAATCAGCGAATTGGTCCAAATGCAGTAAAAGCAAGACTATTCTCGCAGGACATCAATGTGCAGAGGTGGCGGGTGCGAGATAGCATGATGCGTGTGGACAAAGGAGGCATTGCTCTCAGAGCTGCAATGACCATTCAGCGTCGCACATATGCTGTTGCTGGCCCTAACTCTGTCTGGCACATAGACGGTAACTATAAGTTAATCAGGTAAAAAAATAATTTAATGACATGGTTAAAACTTAGTAAAATGCTGCTTTGTTATCACATATTTAGCTTTTCGAAAAAATTGCTAGCTAATGCCATGTCATTGCATGACATAGTACACCTTGCAAATTCATATTGCAGAAATATAGACAACATAAAAGAACCAAATGGCAATTTTAGTTTATATATAGCAGGAAAACCGTACAATGGTGTAGTGAAAGTGTTGTATTAGTCAAGACCTTGTCTGATTAATAGCATGGCATTGTATATTACTATCTTTGTAAATGCACAACTACAAACAGTGGCAATTTGAGTTGTTTTGAACATCATGAACACAATAGATTGGTACAATACTGCTACTAAATAACTACTAAATAACATCATGAACACAACACATTGGTACACTACTGCTAATAAATAACATCATGAACACAACAGATTGGTACAATACTGCTACTAACTAACTACTAAATAACATCATGAACACAATACATTGGTACACTACTGCTACTAAATAAAGTAACACAGTAATTCTAAATTGAAAGAGGTAAATCTTTATGTAACATTACTTTTGCAGGTGGAAATTCGTGATTCATGGAGGAATTGATGGATTCAGTCATTTGCTTGTTTTCCTGCACGCCTCCCCTAACAACAAGAAATGCACAGTACTGAAGCACTTTCTCACGGCCACAAGCACATATCGTCTACCCTCAAGGGTGCGTGTTGACCATGGTGGAGAAAACAATGACATATGTGATTTGGAGTTACTGCGAGGAAGAAGATCTGCAATAAGAGGAACTAGTGTGCACATTCAGCACATCAAACGGGTTTGGGTAGACACCTGAAATGGGGCCACCAATTTATACTATGATCTTTTTCACTTCCTTGAAGATCAAGGTTCTCTTGACATCAATAATCAGCAGCACTTGTGGGCACTGCGTTATGTATTTCTGCACAGGATTAATCGCGAGTTGCAGACCTTTGTTGCACAGTGGAACAATCATGGCGTGAGAACTGAACACTACCAGACGCCAGTACAGCTGTTTGTAGGGCGCAGTCTGGAGCTCGCCAACACAGACCTGACAGCCGTGCATGACATGTTCAGGGAGTCAGACAATGTGTCTACTTCAGGAGTAGTAGATGAGATCGAGTGGGATGAGTCTGGGACAGTGGACGTAGGTGAAGTGCCATGTCCAATCTCTGACCAGGCATTGCAGAGATTGCAACAAACAGTTGATCCGCTATCTGACTCTCCAGAACTTGGCATTGATCTGTACATGCAAGCCTGTCACTTTCTAGAAGACAATGCATAGTAACACGTATGGAATGCATCACTGCTATTTCTAGGTCACTGGGGCAATGTGTCAAATTAACAATTGAGTAGCCGATTCAACATGTTCCTTAACAATAGTTATCAGTCAATCTACACCTGGTAGTTAAAAGTGTATAATTATACACTGTGCATGCTGATAGAAGTCATAAATAAAGAGGTATGGCAATGATCAATTTCCAATAGCTTTTGATTACTTTTTAAATAATTTTTTTGTGACTTTTTTAAATCCAATTATATAATCTACAAAAAAATCATAAAAAACCATTATAGTTAAAAAGTAACACGGTACCCCCAGTTTTTATTATTTAGATTATTCTACAAACAATTTGCCATACCTAACTGCAAAAATAACACTCTAATAACATTATATTAATCAATAGGTTTACTTTCCACTTTAGCTAGAAAGAAACATGTTATGACAGTGAAATCTGATGTGATGTAAACACCAGAAGACGACAGATCTGCCCACGGATTCGACACACCATGTTAGTTTCATACGCAGATCTGTCATTCAATAAGTGAAACCACTCCCGTTTCATTTCTGCCCTTGAGGTGTAGGATGTGGGCAGCTCTACTAGTGGCCCACACATATGGACCCTTGGCAAACGGGACAAACCTGTTGCCTGGAGTAAAGCTACCTTTATATTGTCCTGTGGCATCATCTCAGAGCCAGTGACATAGAGCAGGAAGTCAGCCAGCTCCTCAGGCTCCATCGCTCGGACTATGAAGCGGAACATATGGAGAGCCCGCACGTCTTCTGCTCTCATCATAGCTTCATTTTCAGCAATGATGCATGCTGCGACTGCTGCTGCAGTTGGTCGCAGTTTAACATACATAACTGTCACCTTCTCCACAGTCAACTGGGAGAAGAACAAGGCAGCAAATTCTTCTGGAATCCCCTGCCTCATCCTCCTAATGAATTTGGCCGGCCTCTCAACCAGCACCTCGCGCGCAATTGTGAGGAGATCCTCGTTCAGTGTGCCGTTTGTTGGTCTTCGCTGTAATGAAAATATAAAATTAAGAAAACTACAGAGAATAATGCACTGAATACTTGTCTTTGAGAATCAATCTATACAGGTATACATGTGTATTTGATTACTAGTTGCCACATAATTGAATCATTGCACATTTTGGCTAAATAATCATATTCAAATAATTTCTATAAAAAATACTTTTCTTAAAGACACACACCAGTTAATTATTACGTAGACTATTAATAACATTCACTTAGAAAACATTTACATAAAAATAATTGTAATCCACAAATTCACTTGAACAACCATGAGTTGAACATTACATATAAAAAAATCAAGACACCCAGTGGAGAGATTTAGTTATACGTCTGTTACCATGGGAATGGTCTGATGGAAACAAGTTCCATATTTAAATTGGTATTGTTATGTCTTAGCCTATTTATGGCACCTACAAACCTACCTGCATCCCATACACAGCATAGAAATTCAGGAGTTCTTCCTGGTCACTGTCACTGAGGTCGCTGAAGCCTCCCAGTGCACGTTTCAGCAGTGCCCTGTCGTCTTGACACAGGTAAAACATGAAGTCTGGCAAGAGTACCTCATCAGATACCTCGTCCTCTCCAAAGGCAATTTGGAGCAGGGTGCAGCGACGTAGCCGTGGAGGTACCTGATGCAACAAGGCAACAAAGAAGACGATCAATTTGAATAAACTTCTTCTCATCTGCCCTTGATCGATGTAGGGGCAGATACGGAATTGCATAATCTTCACCGGTGAAGTAGGACCGAAAAACTTCTGCCCAAGTCATTGTCAGAAATTCCTTTGTCAACCCTCTGAAGTCCATCTTCTCCGATAAACGAAACTTTCAATCGCTTTGTCAGAACTGTTGGGGTGTCGTACACATGTAGAAATGTGGACGGTATGTCATTCCTATGAAGAATGACTTCTTCATCCGTGTATTGAACAAGATCTGCGACTGATTGAAAGGCTGAAACAGTAACCAATGAAATAGGTACATTCCGAGTCAAAGCGAGACAGCAGCTCGATAGGATTTTTTTGCATAGCTAGTGCAATTTTTTTCTGCCCAAACTGTAGAGCGAGTCTTACCGAGTAAAACATATATTGAACCTTTTTCTGCCAGACCCGCATTTCCATGGTAAAAAAAATGGCCGCCATTTTGAACAAATGTTGGCAAATTGAGAATCGATGCCATTTAAAAAAAATATATCATTATAATTTACTTAATATAACTTACAAGCAGTAACTTCACCCCATAGTTCATCTTCTTGCTGTGGCTGCATCTCTGCCACTGGATCATGTGCTGTCCTAAACTGAACCTGTGTAAACCAAAACTGGACATTTACAAAAATTCTTACCAAAAAAACATGCACATTAAAGAAAAATTTCATAAAGAGCCTTTTATCTTGCTGTATCCAACCAGCAACAAAAGATGTTGTCTTTTGCAGTTTCATGCTTCAAAAATATCCAATTGTACCTGAAAAATACAATGTGACTGTGCCAATACTGACATAAAAAATAACTGATGTTCTGAGTTACCACGATGATACCACAATAAAATGTTTTCACTATTGTCAAAATGTAGTCAATATTTCAATGACACAAGGTATGCGTTAACATCTCAAAGGTGTATTGGACAGTTGCAAAATACACCTGTAATAACAAGTTGTGAGATGTCATTGTGGTAACTGATACTTACAGTAGGAGTTCCAGCGTCAACGAAAAATGCATGTGATGTAAAATCTGTTGTCTGCAAAAAACATATACATGTCTAAAATTTCTCGAATACATTGACAAAATGTATGTGGGAAAACTTTTCAGGTGTATCGAAGCGAATTACATAACATACATTCATTTTGTGGGATACATATAGGACATACAGAATGGCACAAAGTGACAAAAACAATTAATCTGAATAATTACCTGTAGTGCTTTATATATGCATCATAATTATATTAGCAAAGCTACATGTTCTAATATAAGCATCATTCAATGTAATACTACATGGTCTTACTTAGAAAGTGAATTTACAGGTCAAACAATGATTCTAAAATCTGCTGAGTATTCTGCTAACTACAGGGCACTTTTTCAAAGTCTGACAAAGAGCATGTTTTGCAACTGTATTTACAATTCATACAATGTGAATGTTAATTTCATTAATTATGAATTTATTAATGAATTTGGGCATTTGAAATATAAAATGTTTGGGGGTTGCAATCAAATGCATGCTCTCTGTTGAGTCTGCATTAAATTTGTTAGCTATTGCACGAATAGAACAATTTTAAAGTAAATGTTTGTGGTATGCAATCAAATGCACTGAAAATGTAACGACTACATATGAATGTGCATGGCTACTGCATACCAACCAAACTGTGCATTCAAAAGCATTTGCATTTGTTAACAAGTCTGCTACAAAATAATATTTAAATGTAATATTACTGATTATCATTTTACTGAAATATTTTTGATATATTATCAGATCACAATATGAGTGAAATTTCCAACATACGTTTTCGCTATTGACTCTTGGAGTAAAATATATGCTGGTTCTATTGCATTAATTATTTCTGATGGACAGGTGCTAATAAACTACTAGAGCTAGGATACAATGTAAAATATCTGATCCAAGCATAATTTACAGTAATCAAGAACACATGATAAAAAAATGTATTAATCGGGTATTCAGCATAAGTGTAATCTTTGTTCAGCACACTTTGATTTTAAAATACTGTCAGTGGGTGTGCTCTGTAAATGTATGCCTGACTTGGGATTAAAATATATAGGTCAGTCTCCTATGACATAACACTTGTGACACACATGCAATGAGACCACACTCTCAGTGCCCCAGTGGTATCATTAAGGGTCTGCTAATGACGGTTATGTGAGGGTCACCAGTTAGTTTCCACATCTGGATAATCTAGTACCAGGGTGGTAGTAGAAGCCGTGCTGCTTATAAAACTAGTAGGAAATACATGATAAAGAAGACTTCTGGATGATTTGATTTGTATCCTGTTCATTCCATGAGACAAAAGGTAAGAATGTTGTCCAGTCATATTCTTTTATAGTAATTTGACATGTGGCACGGCCACGCAATAAACACAGTGAGTACATTTTATGTGCAGCAGCCTGGCTGTTTGAAGAATGGCAGTTTGCATTTGTTATTATATTCAGTACTTTCAATTTGTCAATTGATCATGAATAGAAATGAAAATACCCATCATCATTCTGACTGTTTTAACTTTCATGAAAGCTAATTTATAATAAAATAAATCTATGGATGAAAGCCTTGGCTTTCACATACAAGTACGAATATTAATGTAATCATGATTACAGTAATTATTGCAATCACAATTACTAATGTAGTCATGATTACAATCATTATTACAATCACGATTACGGTAACATTTAAGAATATATATATATTCACATAATGAATTAAATAAACCCTCATGTTATTATTGTCATCAATGTTATTCAACACAAAATCAAACACAATATTAAAATACAGTCACGGTACACTTCATTAGATTAGATACAAAATAAAGAGAAAAGCCTGCTTGCATTGCCATTATAGCCCTTGGGCTAGGTAAAAGAAATATGCAGAAAAAATATGATTATTAAAATGGCAATGATTCGATAACAATTGAATTACTGACCTGCTAGCTATAGGCGAATCAATGAGTCGGCACGCAAATCATGCAATGACAGCAGACCAACATCTAGCACCGCTCTGTTTGTGCATATCACTACAAAATCATCGTCTTCGCCTTCGTACGGTGATGCAAGCACCAACGCGGTCGGGCACACGGTGCTGCATAGCCATAGCCATAGCCTAGCCCTAGCCTAGGCATGGTAGCTTCCTCGGCACAGCATGATGACTCAACGTAAACGTGCGCAGACATCGTGACGCAATTTCCACAGGTTCACCACATCACATTACCTAGTCAGGAATCGTTGACAGTCAAAGCGCTGTTGTATTTTTTCCTGAATCCAACGTCAACAAAGTCAAAGGCGAAGCCGACCTGGAGTCTGGAGTGTGACTCGCACACTCGATGACATTTTACGACTGTCAACGGTTGTTTCCATCGAACTAGACTCTTCGTCTGTGGTTTCCATTTCTCCAAAGATAGACGACTATTACGGAAGTTCAGTAAACCACTAATCGCTAGTAGTAGATCTGGTAAAACTGTCACAAGAGATGCATCCATCTTGTCAACAAGTAAAAAATAGTTCCGGTATTCCGTTATCGCATATTTTCGTTGGTTAGCGTCTCGTGTGTTCGAGAAGTGTTATTTGGAACGAACAAAAACGCTATTTTGTTGACGTGTGTAAACACTTGTATATATAACAGAGACCCATATCTTTTTTTTCACTCCAGAATGCCTATTTAGGAAATAAATCGCCAAAAACCGAAAATTTACATTGATTAGATATACGCGACTCAAACCACTCGTTTCGACAACAAGATGGCGATACGCAGTGATGTATTTTGTCGATTTTTGTCTCGAACAAAATCAGTTTTTCAGTTTATCTCATAAATTAGCAGGTATCTGTCACCATTAATGCATAGTTAGATAATATATATTTAAATATACGGCATAACACAAAATTGCTTCAGTTCCCCTTTAATCCTCTGTGGATTGTCAATATTTGGTGGCAGTGTCACCAACCTGAGGCCTTCAGAGGCTGGACAGCACCTGCAATGTTAATTAAATGCAAGAAGGATAGTACAGTATTTTTTCTTGAGTACTTCATCGAGTCATTTTAACCTGAACAAAGCTTACATGCAACTAGGCGTGCACCAGTTTAACATATGCTTACTGTCACCTACTTAGTAACATGCATGTTTAACTCTTCTGAAGTTGTTATGCTAAATATTGGTTACATACTCACTAGTCTTATCCTCTTCATACTGTAGTTAGCGCATAAGGCCAATGATACTGATTGCAACATTATTAATTCAATTTGCATGGTAGTCAAATACGTGTATTTCTTATATCTAACGTAGCATCTTCAATTAAACAACTGAATTACTTAAATATGATTCATAATGCTATCACATAATGTTTGAAGATACCTGCACAACTCAAATCCCCCTTGAATCTGTGGGAATGTCGCCTTCAGCTGCTCCACAAAGCTGTCTTGGTTCGCATTCAAACTAAATTTAATCTTAGTTTGTGCATACGTCGTCGGATCTGTAATACACACATTTTATAATGTAATTGTAATATTGTTACCAAAAGCAGTTTTTGTTTAATCAATAATAAGCTTAGCCTTCATTTACTGGCATACTTCATCTGTGACACTGTTTTTAGTGCACAGTTTACACTGTTAAACATACACTACATTGTGACTAAACTGCAATTTGTGCTTGATGATTGAACACTGTCACTGACACTGACTCTGAATATAAAAAACAGTGACTGTTTTTAGCAAGTAATTACAAATTTTAGACAAGGGAGAAACTTTATTTAATCCTATAAGTTAAGTCACTGCTTAATTCTCCGACAAACTATCCATTCTTTGCGCACCAAAAAATAATCAGTACAGTACAGCGGAACCAAGATAAAACGACCAATAATGTCTTTATTATCAAACCTGCTTCTCCGACTCGGTGTAGTTTCCTTCGGAAATGTGTCTTGTCTTGTCTTGTCTTGTCTTGTCTTGTATTGTTACTGGCCAACACTCCTATGGAGTCAAACGGTCAGGGTTGGGTCTGAATGCTATTTAGTCATGTTTGTTTGGGGCTAGGTGTGTGAGTGCTTGCTTAAATTGCTGTGGTTCTGTGATGTTGACTATTGCGTCTGGTAATGAATTCCAATCTTTTATTGTTCGGGGAAAAAAAGAAAATTTGTAACAGTTTTTGCTCGCGTGTATAGTGTTGAAGGCTTTGCTATTTAGATGCCGTGAATGGCGTTTGGTGGGTTGGAGGAGGTTTGCAACAGGCAATGATAGATGACTGTGGATGGCTTTGTGGAATATGGTGAGCCGTCTGTTTATTCTTCTGGTTGTTAATAGTTCTATGTGTAATTTTTTTATCATTTCTGTCACACACCCAGTTTCTCGGGATGTGTAGTTGTTGTGGCAAAAGCGAGCCGCCCGTCTTTGTACCATCTCTATTTTGTTAATGAGAACCTGGGTGTGGGGGTCCCATACGGATGATGAATATTCTAGGAGTGGGCGAACAAGGGTTGTGTAGGCGGTTGTTTTGATGTTTTGGGGGCATGAGTGGAGATTCCGTCTGATGAATGCAAGTGTGCGGTTAGCTGAGGCTGTGATCCGATGGATGTGTTTGTTCCAGGTGAGATCTTTGGTGATGCAGACTCCTAGATAGGGATGACTGTCAGTTTCTTGTAGTGTTGAATCTCCTAGTGTGTAACTGTAGTGTTTTACATGTCTTGCGTGTGTAATTCTCATGACGAAGCATTTTTGTGTATTGAAATGCATTTGCCAGTCATGTTCCCATTGTGCCAGCCGGTTTAGATCTTTCTGGAGTTCATGTGAGTCAGACTCATTTTTTATTTCTCTATAGAGGACACAGTCATCTGCAAACAGACGGACTGTGGAGTGAATATTGTCTGGTAGGTCATTGATGTATGTGAGGAAAAGTAACGGTCCCAGTACCGTGCCCTGGGGTACACCCGAAACAACGTTGGTCCAGGTCGAGTGTTCTCCGCCGACTACAACTCTTTGTTTGCGACGTTTAAGGAAGTTTGAGATCCAGGTGTGTGTATTATTGTGGATGCCATATCTGTTTAATTTATTTAGAAGCCGGTTGTGGGGGACGGTGTCAAATGCTTTTGAGAAGTCCATTATTATCATGTCAGTCTGGGATTTGTTATTTAAAGAATTAGCTAGATCGTGTGTGGTGAGTATTAATTGAGATTCTGTGGAGTGTTTTCTGCGGAAGCCATGTTGTCTATCTGTTAAGATTGCGTATTGGTCAAAGTGGTTCATGATGTTAGAGAATATAATGTGTTCGAGGATTTTGCAACATATCGATGTTAAGGAGATGGGACGATAATTTGATGCAAGGGACCGGTCTCCCTTCTTGAATATGGGGGTGATGTTGGCTCGTAACCAAGAGAGTGGGAGTTCCCCTGTGGTGAGTGATTTCTGGAAGATTAGACTGAGGGCTGGAGCCAATTCGTTGGCGGCAAGTTGGAGGATTTTGGCGGGCACCTCGTCGGGTCCTGTTGCCTTGTTTGGATTTAAGCCGTGAAGTAGTTTAGCAACCCCTTCTGTTGTGATGATGATGTCTGGCATGGCTGGTATGTTTGTGTTTGGTTCTTGTGGTAAGTTGGTGTTTTCGCTTGTGAAGACTGACTTGAACTGGTTATTCAGAATTTCGGCTTTCAGTTTGTTATCTGACTCTAGCCTGTTGTCTTTGGTTAGGGTTGGTATTCCGATTGTATCAATTTTCAGGCTTTTGATGTAGGACCAGAATCGTTTGGGTGAGTCAGAACAAATGGACGAGATATATCTTCTATGTGCAGTTCTTGTCTCTTCGTGTGTGGTCTTACGTGCTTTACGAAAAATTTCATAACTGGCTTGATTTTTCTGTTGTTTGTGTGTGTTGAAAGCTCTTTGTTTACGTTTGTGTAATCGTTTGATTCGCCTGTTGATCCAAGGTGTTTGGTTACGCTTAGATATTATTTTAGTTGGTATGTGAGAGTTCATTATTGATTCAAGAATAGTTTGGAATTCCGTGTACATTTCATTAACTGTGTTCATGGATGTATCCCTTGATGTGAATTCGTTATTCCATTTGAGTAGTTCTTCTTTCAGAGCCTGTACGTTAGCTTTGTGGTACATGTATATTTTGCGCGGTTTTTGTTTGATAACCCTGGGCTTACAGCTGTTTATGATTACTGGGATGCCGTCATGGTCACTTATTCCTGGTACAACTGTAGATCTTTCAACAAGGGTGGGGTTTGTTGTGAAGAATAGGTCCAAAGTGTTATTTATTCTGGTGGGTCCACGGACGACTTGTTCTAGTCCAAAGTCATTAGTAATTTCAATTAATTGTTTCGATAGGCCGGGAGCAGCTCCGCCTGGTTTTGTGCTGAGTATATCCCAATCTATGTCGGGTAGATTAAAATCTCCAGCTAGCCATATTTGTTCGTTGTCTGAACGTTTGATTTTGTTTATGGATTCCCGTAGTTCATTCATATAGCCATTAGTGTTGCCAAATTGTGGTGATCTGTAGAATGCCCCAATTGTGATATCTTTAGATCCTTGTATTTTGATGGTGACCCAGATGATTTCACAATTGGTATCGAGCTCTGGTCTGTGGGTTCCTATGAGATCATTTTTTATGGCTATCAGGACTCCTCCTTTGGAGTTGTCAAAGTCTCTGTCTTTACGAATGATAGAATAGTTAGAGGGGAACAGCTCACTGCTGCTAACGGAACTGTCTAGGTGTGTTTCAGTGCCTATGATTATATCAGGGCTGTAATTTTCAATGCACACTGCAAGGTCTGAAACTTTGTTCCTGATGCTGCAGAAGTTTATGACCAGGGTCTTTAGAGATTGTCTCTTTGTAGGTTTTTTCTGGGTTTGTTTCTTAGTAAAGGTTCTACTCGTTTTAGATGCTCTGGTACTACTGCAGTTACTGTTATTATTTCTTTGTTTGCGGGGAGAAGAAGTTGCTAATGGTGGACTTAGTGGCTCACTGCAGTCAGACGTGGACAAGACCGACAGAATAGAAAAGCTATTTGCTAGCTCTATGGATGAGTTTGAGAAAAGCGAGCTTGCAAAATTTGGAATGCCACACTGGCAGCAAATCCAAGAAACCTGGCTGTTTTGGAGGGCATTATATGCAAATGTGGACATTCCCATGCAATCTACATGGTACCAGGAATTGCATTGGTCACAGCAGGTCGCTCTTTGATCCCATCTTGCTGCTTTTTCGCAGATGGCGCAAGGGAATTTGGGCTTGTAAGGGCCAGGGTTTGGGTTCAGATCACCGGCTTGCATGAGGACTAGAATGGCAAAGCATGTTGGGTGTTTCTGGTTTAATGATGTTAGCTGATAGAAGTTCTTGGGTTTCCAACATACTGTAATGTTCGTGGATGCTGGGAAATATTTGTAGTCAAAGTTTGGAGACATAAGTAGGGGTAGTTGAGGATTGGCAGTTGTACTCAATGTTTCATAGCATGGATCAGCATAGTTTTTGCAGTAGTTTTGTTCCACCCTACGTGGTAGGCCACACAGTAAAAGTGCAAAGATGAGACAATAATTCATCTTGGCTTTAAGAACTGGAATCGCAATGGATGTAGATCACGGTAGTTTTAAAAATAAAGTCACGATATATGTAAAATATAAATCACAGTAGTTATCAGTATAAAATCACAATATATGTATAATTGCAGTAAATATAAATCACAGTAGTTATAAATATAAAATCGCAGTAAAATGTTGCATAAACTTTATAGGCTGCAGTATTATCTTATAAACTATAGGTAATTGTGTGATTGGGTTGCAAGACGCTCTGTGCAGTGCGATGGAAGTGCAGGTCTTCACCCTGGTTGGGTCCCAGGGCGATACTGGGTAAAGAACGTCTTGGTGAAAGGCCTGTTAGTAGACAGTTTATTGTATATTCAGTATATTGTGTTTACTGTTGGTTTCTGACAGCCTATGATTGGGACATATAACTAGTGCATATATTATGTCTTGTACGTGATGTACGTTTAGTTTGAGATAATGCTACAATTTGTTGAGTTGTTTTGGGGGTGGTTAGGTTTCATTCGCCTTATGTTTATTGTTCACGAATCCGCCATCTTGTCCTGGATCTGTGGGGGGTTGCTAAGCAGTCCAGTTTAGCAAAACATAGCTCCAGAATGATTACTCGCAAATGTATCCACATGAACGTGTTGCAATGATGATACTACTTCACGCCTGTAAGTCTAGGCTAACAAGAGTCTTTAAGATTTGCAACACAGTCGATAAACGCAGCGGCAAGCAAAAGATACAATGACATCCGACGCATGCGCAAATCCGAAGTGTTTCCTGTTCCTGCCGCAACAACAACAACAGAAACTGTCCACGTTTTCCGGCCACGATTAATTTGACCAGTCCTGGTCCTTGCTGGTGGAATGTTTCGGAATCGTTGAAATCTAGAAAAAAATTACTTTATACGCAACGCGATAACGTTTATCAGCCATTGCCGGCGTTCCCCAACTTCATGCATGCAATGTATGCTGGGTAATTATGACGCTGCATGCCCTAGATAAGGGTGTCCACCAATAACTAGGGAGTAGTTGAAAAAGACAACCAAAGCAGTGCGGCAGTACAATAATTACACTATAATTATGATACTATGAATCAGTATTTATGCCGGTAAACCATACGGGCCGTTGCCACACTCTGGTAGCGACACGATATTTTAGCTCCACAAGGCACAAATGGCAATATTCCGTTATATGGCAATGACGCACACGCACGCACGCACACATGCACGTACACATGTGTATGAGTGTGTTGTACACCCATACGTGGTTTCCATGAACTAATGTTGAAATAATTGGCGTTCGAATGCTTGGTTGTGGAGTATAGGGGGTCAATACAAGTCTAGAATAGAAACTGGTAACTGTAACATTGTGATCGTCGTCAATAACGAATATAGACAGGTCTACTATAACAAGCCTAGCTAGGCCTACTTACGCTTCTACAACATTCCTATTACGGACGGTAGCTCCGGCCGGCGTGTTTTCATTCTCACTTTGGAGGTTTTGAACGATGGTATGCGCTCGGTTGACTAAAGTCTGCAATCGCCCAGTATCCATCGCTGAGTTATTCACTTTTCACCAATTCAGAATTTCCGTTGGAGGCTGGTATAGACCCTTAATTACTGACCAGCGAACAATTTTTTATTTCTTGCATACCAAACTGTCAAAGCGTGCCCGGTCTGAGCACAGGATATCAGTTTCAAGTAAAGTGATATCCACTTCAATGCATTCCATTGTTTGAATTACTTGAAACCATATAAAACAAACAGAGAATATGAATATGAAACATAATAACTTTAATATGAAACATAGTAACTTGAATTGCGGGGTCTAATGTTTTTTTAAGATAACGATTATTAACATAAAACGTACAACACGTACCCATATGTTACATTGAATAAAGATATCAACAAACGACAGCCATTTGTGTATGGTTTCCAACGTTGTATGCTTACATTGGGCAGTATGTTGCCAGCTATTTCCGTGCGTATTACTGTAAATTATCGCCGTTTGTTATTCATGATGCGTAACTAAGACTAACTTGCATTGGTTCACCATCTGATGCGTAGCTAAACGAGTTGTCATTGGTTGATATATCAACGCGTTACTATTTAATTCAACGCGTAACTATCTTCGCAGTTTCATTGGTTGACATATCAACGCGTTACTATTTAATTCAACGCGTAACTATCTTCGCATTTTCATTGGTTGATATATCAACGCGTAACTATCTTCGCGTTTTCATTGGTTGATATATCAACGCGTTACTATTTAATTCAACGCGTAACTATCTTCGCAGTTTCATTGGTTGACATATCAACGCGTTACTATTTAATTCAACGCGTAACTATCTTCGCATTTTCATTGGTTGATATATCAACGCGTAACTATCTTCGCGTTTTCATTGGTTGATATATCAACGCGTAACTATCTTCGCGTCGTCATTGATTGATATATCAACGCGTTACTATTTAATTCAACGTGTAACTATCTTCGCGTTTTCATTGGTTGATATATCAACGCGTTACTATCTAAATCAACGCGTAACTAGCTTCTCGTTTTCATTGGTTGATATATCAACGCGTTACTATCTAATTCAACGCGTAACTATCTTCGCGTTTATGGCCCTAACGGCCTGCTAAGCTATCTGGTGAAAGGACCCCTTGACATCTGCTGTTATATTAGCGTTCGTTTTGAGACTAGTCGCGCGGCGTAGCTCCAGTTTCGGATAACGTAGGTTACGACTACGAAGGCAGCCGCTACAAAGTGACTGTAATTTCGTTGTCTGACAAAATGAAACTCATGCTAACGACTTTATCCGACGAACTGTTTAATATAGAAGTAGCAGATGACATAGATTTATTAAATTTTAAAGCTTTATGCGAGTTTGAATGCGGAATTCCAGCTACTCAAATTGCCATTCTCTGGAATGGACGTCCGTTGCATGACGATAAGTTGAAACTAAAAGATTATGGTATCGGGGACGGAGAAATGCTACTGATACAGCGGATACAAGGAGCAAGGGGGACTTCATCAGTGGGAGGTAGTGCCCCGAGTAGGAATCCGGGTAAGTGGAATGCAAATATAGTGGTCCAGTTATTGCATGTCAATGCATATCTCGAATCCAAATCTCAAAATTAAGCCAAAATGTTATGCCCAAACTTTCAAACCCCAAGTCAAATTCCCACCCTATATAAAATTCAAATCAGGCATTCTTACACATCTGTACCTCAGTGGACTGATTGCACTCTCAGACAACATCCACCTCAACCAATATGGGCGTCCCCAATTGGGTCCCAGATGGTTCGGCCCATGACTGGTTCGGCCCACACTTCACCGAAAACCGCATCGCTATTGAAATTAGCTACAGTCGATTCGGCGGAATTCTAAGCGGCGGGATTGCCCATAAAAACATACGCACACGCTAATATAATAATATATAATTATTATAGAGCAATATCCATAAGATAACGGATCTGACAACCTTATGTCAAGTTTTAAACTTGTTTCTGCATCTTCATCTGTATATATGTTTAAGTTTAATAAAAAACAATTTAATTCTTAACATACCTGTACATTTTTCAAGAATTGAAAACGCTAATAATTTAGCATATTACATTTCCCAGTTACAACACGTAAGTTGCAAAAAGTCAAGTCGAAAATAACGAATATAGTTAAATGGTCCATAGACTACACTTTCCAGTTATAATACGATAGTCGTTTCGTCCCATGGATTCGGCCCATGCAAGCGAAAACATTTCACACTCCACCAGTTGCGAAAATGGTTGGTTTGGCCCTTGGTTCAAACCCGTTATGGGCCGAAACATCTGACACCCCCCAATTTATCTTTGTGGAAGTTGTCATCAGCCTGTCAGAAACAGAGACAAGGCTATGCTCTGTGAAAAATGTCATCTATGGCACCATTATACATTGTAACGGCATATCCCCATCATCCTACAAGTACAACTCTTTGATTAGTGTCTTCTGGTCCTGCTGCTATTGTATATATCCATCTAGCAATGAGCACTCCAATTCTAACTACACCTGGTCTGACAGCTCTATACTTAGTACCTAGGCCTAACATGTCATACATCCCAAAATGCAGACTCAACTTTCAGCCCAAAACACCTCACCCCCTGAACGCCACAAGAAACCCCAAGGAAATACACTTAAAATTTGTTTATATATACCAATAGCATTAAGAATATAGAGAAAGCAACCCAATTAAAGGCAACTATTCAGTCCAATAACCCAGATATCAAATTTCTAGTTGAAACTAAATTAGATGAAAACTATGCTACATACTATTTTCTCCCACCCAACTATGAGGCCATCAGAAAGGACAGGAATGTCCATGGCAGTGGCCGGTGGGGTCCTCATAACCTTCCGCGACGACATCGTAGCTGAAACTCTTCAAAATTGAAACTCAAATTTTTAAATAGTTTGGACGAAAATTCAGTTTGCATGTAACAATTCCAATTCAATTCATTCTTTTCAATTTAATCAATTCCAATTTAATATATATATTTTTTCAATTCCAGCTGAAATCTTTCAATTCCAATTCCAAATTAATTCTATGGGAGTTTTTCCAGAGCAAACACATGGGATAATAGTAATATGTAATTGTAAGACATTTTTTCCCCTGTAATTGTAATAGAGGAATTTTTTTTAAAAGTTATAGTAATAGATCCAAAAGTTATAGTCATAGTAATTTCTATTCCTGCAAACTTACAAAATATCAGGTTTGTTTGCATGTTATTCCAACTGCTAGTAATTGTAAACAATGTTCAGACAATGGCTGAGCCTTTATTCAGATAACATGAAAAGACCAGTAGGCTGATCATTTTATGGTTTCAGAAATACATGCTCAATGAAACAATGCAGGAGTAGCAAGCCAATTACTAATTGTTAGGATGGCTATGGCTTCACACATTCGTAGCACACACAAAAGGCATGGTTTCAGAATTGAAAAATTCCAATTCATTTTTGAATTCACCCCAGCCCTGCCTCTTTCTGCTCTATGTAAATGACATGGACAGAAACATCAAATCTCCTATACGTCTTTTTGTAGATGACAGTATAATTTTTATATAAAATAATGTATTATATATCGTAAAATTTCTTCCAAAACTGACCATGAAATACTCAAAACTGACCTCAACTAACTCCAAACATGGTCAGGCAAGTGCAAATGGAATTTAATGTATCTAAATGTGTCCACCTTCCAATAACAAACAAAATTAAACCCAGCTGACACAAGTACTCGCTTTTTGGCCAGCCACTTTCTACAGTATCCAGCCTCCCATATCTCAGAGTAAAATTAGATTCCAAATTAACCTGGACAAATCATGTCACTGACATAACTTAAAGTTATAACCATGATTAAAAAGAACTTTTGGCCCATGTAAACCCAAAGTTAAAGAAACAGCCTACAACGTGCTAGTCAGGCCAAAACTTGATACTCGTCACCCATACGGAATTCCCACACTGTCGCACAAGTTAAAAGCCTTGAAAGAGTACAACACTGTGCTGCCAGATTTGTTAAAAATTAATATAGACAGAACACGAATCCAACAGATCTAATGACTGCCCTTGGATGGCCAACCCTTGAACAACGATGTATTATTAAACAAAATTATAAACATTATTGAGATCACCCCCCTCCAGGCTTACTAACCCGCTCTTGAACCCGTGGACAATATGTAGCCCCCAGGTATCGTATAAATGCAATAATCTTAATTTTTTCCCCGAGCAATTCACATATGGAATATGAATATTATGATCCCACCAGAAATTATTAATGTAAAAAAGAAACAAATCATTTCAAGAAGCTATCATGAAACTCCCTTTCACCACACTTCCTCACCTAAACTGCCTATAAAAGCTATGTATAAGCTATTTGCCAGGGGTAGTAGTAACATTATCGCTGGCTCACGAGGATGGCGTAGGCTTTCGCTTCCGGTGTCAGTAAATGAAAGGCAAGGATCCGGGCCACAGAAAAGTAATTTGTCTATTTTGTCTATTTTGTACTTGCAACGTTGATTGTGTCGCAATAATAACAAACGTTTTAAAACTGACATGAACTAACAACTTTATATGTGTATTCCGTGACATTTTGCTGTCAAGAAGCTGACAAAATGTAATTCAAATAATTGATTATGAGCAAGTTTATGTTCTGATAAATGGTGATGTCCGAAATTAACATGCGCACGGTTTTCATCATGAAACATAATTTTATATTTATGCATGGTTACTGGTTATTATCAAGTCAATTTAGTGATACACATGTAATAATGATTATATGCCTACAATATGCGTTTATTCCAATAACTCTGGTGCTGTATGCTTGCAGGTATGCTTAACATCGATTTTGGCAGCATTAATATACCCGGGTCTTCAGGACAACAGCCAGCGGCATCAGTGCCAGCACCCCCAAGCCAGGACGAACTTCCCGAAGATCCAGCAGCTCTGAGAGAAATGCTGCTTGCCAGTCCACATGATCTGTCTATTCTGAAGGAGCGCAATCCTCCTTTAGCTGACGCCCTGCTCAGTGGTAGTTTAGGTCTGTATCGTACAGTAATGTATGTCACCAATGTGTACAAGATGTATGCAACAGTTGTTTTCTACTGGTAATAGAAATGTTAACAGAAACATGTGATATTAACAAAGTCCATTAAATTTGTTATAAGTTACTGAAACATCTGTCTTCACACCTGTTTATGTTGTTGTACACGGTCTATAATGGCTGACCATCACAATGGACTTATGCATATTATTATTATGGAGTTAAAAATATGGACTTGCATTTATATAACAAACAACTGTTTATAATGGTTGCATTTTGATGTCCTGAGACTCGTGACAGTTATACCTATATATACTTGTGCCTGTGATATCTATATACCTTCCATTGCAGTTACTTCTAAGGATATATATTTATATTTCCCCTGTCCCCTGTACAATTGTTGTCCACTATACTTTATTTACTCTGCTACTGACAAAACATCAAGGATGCAAGAAAAGGGGGAAGGCCACAGCTGAGATGGGAGGACTGCGTGAGGAGGGACATGAGAAGGTCGGGGGAGGATGAAAGATGGAGAGAGGGAGCGGCCGATAGAAAACTATGGAAAGAAAGAACAGAAAGAGTGGCTCGACAATATTTTACCTGACCCTCACCCCTGTACAGCAGGGAACAAGGAGGAAGAGCACACTGCTGACGTGTTCCACCACATGTGTAAAGGTGTTCTGTTTTCTTATTCAGAAAAGTTTGCCGAGGTGCTTCAAAAACAGCAGAATGAACGCATCGAACGTAACAGAGAGCGCATGCGTATGATGACTGCCAACCCATTTGATCCTGATGTTCAGAAGAAGATCGCAGAAGAAATAAGGTGATTGGCGTGCAGTGATCTTTGGAGATCGTTGTAAGATTTGAATGTTGATGGAATGATACTGAATTGTCTCTTGTAGTAGATATGATTTTGCCTGCATGGAATCATTCATAAGAATGTTTAATTAGGGATGCTCATCTGTAAGGTAGATATGGCTACCATGGCTGTACATGTCACATGATTGAGTGTGGTTGACGTCATTGCAGGCTCAAAAATGTGGAGACAAACATGGAGACGGCGATGGAGTTTGCTCCAGAGAGCTTTGGTCAGGTCGTCATGCTCTACATAGATTGTCAGGTGAATGGACAGCCAGTGAAAGCATTTGTAGATTCAGGTGAGTTGTCTCTTGTTAGCTGCCTGGCTAAGCTGGCCATAAAGAAAACCTAACAGAACCATCTGACACATATATGTAATGTAACCTGAACATACAATTGTAACCCCAATGATTTTGTGATATATTTTGAAGATGTTTATATCTTAGAGATACAAAATGTGATTGTTTTTATCACGCAATCATGTTAAACAGTATGAACCGTATGTTTTTGTTTATGAAAGCAGACACTTAGAAGGCATGTAAACAAACCCGATTGTTAGCTAAAACATTTATTTATAACTTGTTGTTTCGTAATTACAGTGTTATATAATGTAGACAAGTGTCTTTAGAAAGGCGTTTTATATAAAGGCTGTGTCAGTAATCACAATACTGGTGTTTCTGATTTTAGCTTGAATCAGAATTTGATTATAATGGTAGGAAGCAGGAGATGTAACAATTCCGAAATTTTTTGGGAAGGTTTTTCAGAATTTGTTTCAAAATATATCCAATAATTTCAATATCTGTTTGTGGTAGCACTGAATGTTTGGTTAAAATATTTGGTGATTTTGTGGATGTTTAATCTGTTTTTACACTGCGTCTGATGACAGAGTGGGTATTTTCTTCACTTCTGGTGGTGTCACCTTTTAATGTGTGAAGCTTACTTGTTCCATGTTTTTTTGTTCTGCCACCAGGTGCACAGATGACGATAATGAGTCAGGCGTGTGCGAGGCGGTGTCATATAAATCGACTGATTGACACGCGGTGGGCGGGCGTGGCGAAGGGCGTGGGCACGCAGAAGATCCTTGGTCGTGTACACTTGTGTAAGTCGGGTCAGGTGACCAACTAGATTTGGGGTCAATTACATTGTGATAAGAATTCAGATGCCAGTTCCAAAATTGGTGTTTTGTTTTTCAAAGTAATTGGAATTAGTGAAAATGTAATTAGTATTTTCAGTTACTTTTTCAATTACATCGTGTAACTTTTTAACTCAAATTATTCCCTACAAAAAAAATCGATAAAATGTTGCGAATGTAACATTTGTTTGTCATTATATATCGTAATGTGCAGAAATTAAATAAAGCTGCACTCTAAAATAGGCGTATCTCTATGGTTGCTCTGTTCACATATTGTTACTTCAGTATATGAGTAGCAGTTGTAGCTATTTTAAAATACGATTGATTCGGAGGATCATGCAATCCTAAATTCTTATTAGTACATTTTCCTTTTATATTGGATTTGTTTATTCTGCACATTCTGCTTTGACTGGTGTGACAAAACCTGCGTTAAAATGGGTTTTAATTTGTGTTATGTTTTGACAATTTGCAGGACTATTAAAACCCTTGGCAGACTAGTAAACTTTTGTCTTTCTTGTAACACTAGTCCTACTGTCAAGTAAAAATATAATTAAGTTCTACCCCTGAGTATAATTATATAATAATTTACTTAAAAATGTTGTTTCTGTGTTGTGTTTTTATTTCCCTACCCTTGGTTAACCCATTGTATGTTATGCCAGTGCCTTATTTTAGCAGCTTGGTGATAGTTCAGATAAGCACAGTTCAGAAACTTAACATGTTATAACTTAATAAACAATCAGCACATAGCTTAAACACTTATACTTTTATGACTTACAAAAGAAACAATGCATAGCTCAAACACTTATCGTTTTATAGCTTATAAAACAATCGGCGCATAGCTCAAACACTTATTGTTTTATGACTTGCAAAACAATCAGCCTGTAGCTCAAACTTATAACTTACAAAAACAATCAATGCACAACTCAAACGCTTACCGTTTCATGACTTACAAAGCAGTCAAGCACTTATAATTTGATAACTTACAAAACAGTCGATGCATAGCTCAATCACTTATCGTTTTATGAATAACAAAACAGTCAGCACATTGCTCGGGCACATCATTTTAAAGATAATGAGCACTGCTTAATTGTGTATCATTGATAATAGCCTTTAATAGTAGCTGTGTCCTGTTGCAGGTCAGATCAAGATAGGTCCAGACTTCCTGCAATCATCCTTCTCTATCCTGGAGGATCAACCCATGGACATGTTACTGGGACTTGATATGCTCAAGCGGCACCAGGTTTGTCCACAATCATGCTTACGTCTTATTTCATCACTCGGCACCCCCACTGTGGAATCGGCTGCCTCTAAGGACCTGCAGACGTTTAAGCGAACACTAAAACCCACCTGTTCGAACTGTTTTATGACCATTTACACAAAATTGGTTGCTACAGTATGTTTACAATTTCTAATAAAAAAATTCTTTTAATGTTAAACATAATTATTATATTATTTTTAAATGTCATCAAGTATACTGTATTTCAATTTTATAAACTAGATTTAAATGAGTTTTTATTTAATAATATATAATACATAATTATTATTAAATATATATATAATATTGGATCATAAGCAGAATTGTGGTGCATTTTTATTTATGCGTTATTTTTATTGTAAAGCATATTGATCTGTCAAGTACAGGAATTTGCGCTATGAAAGAACCAAAATTATTATATTTCACTCAATTTATTGCCAATCTCGGACAATATTGTGAAATATTTATTTTCAACATTCTTTGATATCCTTATCCTTATACAGATTGTTTTAGCAGCATAACTATTACCATTATTCAACAAACAATTATCATCATCTTTGCAAAATATGGTTTTCTAAATGTTTCGTATAAATATGTGGTGGCAACACAACAGTATTAGCAATTTTCCAAACAAACGTAATTATTGTAGACCACCATTAATGTTGTTAGGCTTTAGGCTATAACATCCTTAGAGTCCCAGGCTTAATCATTGTCAGTTGTGTATCATGCATTTTATGAAAACACCTGCATAATCTTTTATGGAAAATATTTATTTACCTACTGAAATGTCATGGTTTGACTTTGACATATTATTTAAACCAGGCAACGATTTGTTAAACATAATATGATATTATCAAAAATATTTTAATTTAAGTGGAGCTGTATTTTTGAATTGCCATTGACATACCATTGAAACAAACTCAGGATTGACCTGTTATCAGACACTGCACTTTTCCAGAGATGGGTTGATTACATCATAAATGTAACAATTACTACCATAATTTTCCATGTATAATACGCCCCCAAGTATACTACGCACCCCGACTTTTTGTTCCAATCTAACAGAATTTCTATATTACCATGTATGATATGCACGCCAACTTCTTAGCATCAAACCCACTTCTGGTACAAACATTGTTTAGAATGTCTGTTAGCCTAGTGTACCTCTTCAGTCCAAGTAGTGCGTTCTGTCGTGACTGAGCAGCTTATATTATCGCTCACTCCACAGCACTATTTGGATGCAAAAATGCGCAAAATAATGTTTTTAAAATGTATGCTTTTTTATACACGGAATGATTGACTGAATGCACTGGTATAGAAAAAAGAGGTAATATTTTTTTTTAGCAGTGTAAATAATAATGTAAATCTATAGTTCCAGATTACTGTGTATTGTCAGACAAATTTTGTTACATCAAGAATGTAATTGACATACTGAAATTAATAATAACCCTTATGCTGTTATTTTCACCAGTTTTCAAGATAAAATCACACACAATAAATATTAAAATACATTCACTGTAGATGCATTAGATGTCAGATACAAAACAGAGAAAAGCCTGCTTGCATTGTAATTGGGACCTGGGTAATAGAAATATGCAAGAAAATTGTAATTGTGATTGTAATCATGATTACGATTACTTTAATAATGTAATTGAGTACGATTATGATTACTTAGCTTTTTTGACCAATGTAATTACATTGTAATTGTAATTACACATGATTTGATTACTGAGGACAATTACTTCATCTCTGCATTGTTCTGTTTGCCAGTGCTGTATAGACCTTAAGCGTAACGTGCTGGTGATCGGCACAACAGGGAGAGAGACTCCCTTCCTGGGCGAGGGTGATGTGCCCGAGCATGCCCGACTGAACCGCACGATGGAGTCAGGTCAATCGTCAGAAGACCAGCAACTCGCTGAAGCTCTACAGCGCTCGGAACAAGAGGCTTCCGGTTTGTTGAGCTCTTTTATGTTCACGTTTATGTGTTAGTGATTAGTTCTCCAGCAGACCAGATTGTTTAGATATTAAAACTCTCTTCGATTAGATCCTTTTTAGCTCCTCTCGTTTCAAATTAATTTCTTGAAAAATTAATTATCTACCAGGTACTATTGATTATGATGTGCCAGTTTGTTTGTACTAATTTATTATTTAGTTTTGGTGAAATCATCGGATAAACTGTTATATTTTTGACTGGGTCCTGTTAAATTTGGGCACAAAAGGGGGCAGAAGTGATCAGGCACCATATACTATAACACAGTGCTATTCACACATTTGTAAGGTAACCGATGTAACGATCCAAGTCGATTCTTTTGATGATTTTAATCAAAAATATGCACTCTTGATGAACCGATTTTGTGTTTTGCTTAAACTATTCACAAGTTGCAAATTTTTACCATTTTAAATATACCAGCAATGCTGTCTTAAAACACCCATGGTCATTGTAGGTAGAAATTCCCATTTAAAAACATGTACCTGGATACTGTATTAAGAGCAATATTCTCTGTGTAAGATAAATGTCTTAGTCTGGCATTAAATATAAAAAATTGCTATGCGTTTATTTGGAATACGTTTGATTTGATGCAGAATGTGAGAATGAAGGGCTCAACCGAAAGCAAAATTAACATCAATTTTTAAAACGAACAGCCACAAGAGTTTACTTTTATGTGCCTGAGACACTACTGTCCACCATCCTAGGATGTTCATACATTATCGTATTGCACCTAATAGATACGAAGTTCACGAGTCAGGGAATTGATTTCTTTATCCTAACCTAAGGGTTTTCTTTCCATTGAAATGTTTCTGCGGTGTGAAGTTATAGATGTTGACTTCACTCAAATCGTGCTTGAAAAACATTCAAAATTGCTGCAATGGCAAAAAACAGAATAATTCCACAGTTGCAACTTCTGCTACAGTCGTTTTGTAATTTTGACCCCCAATCCCTGGAGACCCCCACCCCCCGGAGACCCACGGGGATGGTTCCACATCTGCCCCCCTGCATCTGTCAGAATGGCCTCTGGGTCCATTTGCTAGTTTCATCTGGATCGGCCCAAAGATGCAGCCGTGGTGATGTAACAACAGACAGACAGACGCGGACGGGCGGACGGACGGACGGACGGACGGACGGACAGACACTTTGCTTTATAGATTAGATACAATGATTTTATGAAAAAAATTATCAGCTTTTGTACCTTTAAACTTTACTTTACTTTGTTATGACTTGCAGGGGCTTTGCCAACGTCTGGAACATCAGCCTCCACATCCTCAACAGCAGCAGCAGCAGCAGCAGCATCCTCGGGTTCACCTTCACAAGGTTCCCAGTTTCCCGAGAAAGACATTCAGCAGTTGATAAGCCAAGGTTTCCCACGGGCTCAGGTCGTCCAGGAACTAGGTCAGGCTGGCGGCAATGTCGATGCTGCCCTCGTGGCATTGCTGACAAAATCATTTCAGATGCCGTGAATGCGACTTCAGTACAAGCTTTCATTTCTGGTTCATTACATATCAACATTTCGTTATCCGGTGAGTTTCCGTACGTTGAGGTCATGACTTACCCTTTGAGTGCTGTTGCTTGGTTGAAACCAAGAAGAAATTAAGTTTAGTGACAGCTATTTTGTTCTGTATACATGGTTTCTATAGATGATGTATTTTGTGGCTTTTTCTCGGAATACAGATGTATGTTTGGGGCTAATTTTGTTGGTAGTGCTGCCAGAGCTTGGCATATTTGCTACATACAGATTGCTACAAACATCGCAACAGTAGAACAAAGTAGATTTCACTGACGGTGTAGCCTTGCGTTGCAGCGTTAACATTTCTGTGTTTTCAATTATTGAATGATCTCTGAAGACTGTCAGTGCTGTTTAATGCAATCTCTACTGTTGGAATTTATGTAAACATAATGCAATATTGAATTATGGTGCATGCACATTCACAATACCATTACACATGCATTCAAATTATCTGTCCAATTGATTTTCGTATTGGACAATGGACAGAATTATTTATGTATGTCATGACTCGGTCATCACGTATGAAATGGTGTGTGCTATTCCGCCATCGCAGTCGATTCAAGTAGCAATTCGTAAATGTACCATTTGATATAAATGTACGGTGCTAGTCTGCTTTGCCAATATTGAGTTATCAATTTTACTGGTTTACCATGGATAACTATTGCAGTTGTCACATATATTATTGTCATTTTAACTTTGTCTGATATAGTACTTTGTACAATGCACAACTTTCCTAACAGGACGGCATAATATGACCATGACTACATTTAGTCAATGCCTTTAATGTTAGTTGTCAAAGATATGAACAAAGACGTTTTCCAGAAAGCGTTTACTGTGTAGTGGGAACTGATTAATCATGGTAAAAAAATGACTGGCCATTTGAAAGGCCAGTTTTTGTAATGTTATTAATAGAATACGATTTATTTTATTTCCTCCATTTGCTATTTAGATGAAATCATGTTCAGTTGTCATTTTCCTTGTGCATGTTGCTAATGGCTGTATTGAAAGACCGATACTTAATTTTGTTGTTCGCCTGAAGAAATTTTTTATTTAAATAAAAAAATCGAATTATTATATTTTAAATATATAATTTATATAGCGTCATATTAACCGAGTGCTCTTTGGTGTGTGAATGTGGTAATATTTTAATTTATTTTCGTTGCTTTATTTAATACTTAGTAAGTAGTTTGTGTGTGCGTGTGTGCTAAATGTTGTTATAACATATTTAGTGTGTGGTTTGTTTACAGTAGTAGAAATGTTAATTATAACCTATTTTTGTATGTGAAGTAAATGTCATGCATGATGGATTAGATAGCTTCTCTTGGGCAGCTGTCCATGTCTCATAAATCACTGCCCACTACAGAGGCTACTTAAGGCAACGCATCTGAACAATGCATAACTGCCATGATGTATCCTAAAATTAACATTGTGAAGTTACATTAAAGAACTTTACAGAGCATTCATATGTTCACAATTTATGGTGAATGCAGATTGTATCCTTTCTTAATGTTGCATAATACAACCTGTAATTTATAACCAACTACAACATGTAATTTATAACAAACCTACGTTTATATCCTTCAAACTGACATCACAGCTTATGACTGAGACAAAGTACAGGATATTGTGTGCATGGTGAGACTACTGTATAGAAAAATAAAGAATTTAGCATCAAGATACACTTGTGTTTACCAAACTGATTTCTTCAAGGTAACGTTTACTAATGTTATATGCCCGTCTACCAAATCTGCACCACGGTGAGGTCACATGACCACTGTGTCTGTATTACGACAGGCAAATAATGTTCTTTGGACACATGCGACTGCCCAAGGTAGCTTATTCAGTTAGTCTCTTGTGTTGGAAGAGGCTGTTCTTGAATGTATGAATGAAATAATGCTTAGAGGTAGAGAACTCCTATTTTTATTATAGATGGGAAGGAACTATTTCCAAATATATTTGATGAATGTGCAATATGTAGAATCTCGTTATGTTTTTGCAAGCATGTAGTATTGTGTTTGACATAGTGGTGTAGCAAAATATAATATATATAAGTTTTTGTTCCATTTTATATAATAATTATAGTCTTCCGACTTTTCTTCTTGTCTGGACTGTTTCCTGTCCAAGGTCTGTAAGGAGTTTGGTTGTACCACGGTCCAAAGTATGGTCATATGTTCAACCATACCCAGAGTAGTAAAATTAACTGGTTAACTAGATTGATAAATAAATCCCAATTAATTAACAAAGCATATATCTACAGTGAAGACTTATTAAATTCACAGTATGTACTGTCAGGAGATGTGACTAGGAAAGACAATTTTTGGCTGTTTCAGTTGCTTTCAAGACAGCCATCACATTGGTGCCTAAGCTGACATCTAGTGGTAGGAAATAATAACTCGACTACACCTGCAGAGCAAAACATTTGATTAAACATGAATTTAATGTGGTTAATTTTAAAGTTGGTAGTTATGCTTCACGGAGGCAATCACACTTGAAACATTTCAAATGATTCGTAAGAAAACTACGATATAAAACTTTTATTGGACAACTTACAAGAAACATGTCAACGTGATAATGAGCCACACGTTTTAGAGGAATGCCGACACTTTTTCATCTTTCTTGCGAGACGTGAACAATCTCTCACCGACCTTACCTGATGTTTCTTCAACCGTACACTATCAATCCCGTTGCACTAGCCAAGTTCACTGAATAGATATGTCTGTCTTTATTAAAAATAAAAGACAATCTATCTGGGGTTTAGGTCATAATGATCTGTCCCAACAAACAATGAACCCAATAACAAAACTTCTCAATTGTAGGGATATACAGATTTTTGGGAGGTGTACAGTTCCGTTTGATGTACCCTGTATTTTGTAGTCTGATAGATGTTGACACTCTGTCGGAACAGGAATGCCATAGGCCAATTAACCAATGAAAAGCCGCTTTATACCGAATTTCAAGTTAAAAATACGGATTTCAACGATGTGGCAGGTCTGAATTACTTTGGACTAACGCGGTACTAGTGGAATCAGATGTTGACCATCTAGTGACCACAGGCTCTCTCCTGAAACCACCAACTCGCAGCTAAACACCAGCATCTGCTAGTCCAGAACCGGCACTGGTTAAACTCTGCACCATACCACAGGACAGCAGTAAAAAGTAGAGTACTGAATTCACCGATTGAAAGCAGTATCCGTTCATATCATACTTCATTCTGTCTGGTCATGACGCTACATTTATATAAATCCTTCAGCACTGCTGAGAAAACATCATAACTAGGACACTAATACTAAATGATTATTAAATAATCAAATGGTCAAGACTCGAAAAAAACATACATCTTGACTGAACACATCTGTCAGATATCCGAACATTAAACTGAAAGGCACCATTCTATAAGCACTCATGGAACTTCACTTTGCCGACTAGACAGACGTGATATAAGAAACTATCACCTGTAAATTAAATCTGAAACGGCAGTCGATCTTGTACAGAACACAAAGAATGAATTCCATGAGAAACACTTGGTGAACCTAACAGAAGTTTTACAACCCTACATTCCAGGGTTGAAATGTTCAGTCAGTCTCTGCCTTTCTGTACCAGAAGCGAGCTCGGAAGTCATCGCTGCACGTCACAAAGGCTGGTCCGGTCGGGGAGTGGACAATGCATCGTACCACTCCATTGTGACCTGCAATATATTAGTCATGTCATTCCTCAAGTTTGATGTCAAGTATATGATAAAATATAACTTACAAATACCACACATCTGTCTTGCTCCAAATTACTTTTCACACCTTATTGTAAGTTTGCATAGGGTATTTTTTCCTTAAAAATGTGATGCTAATTTATTACAAATAATGGAATTTATTACTTGATAGAGGCACGCTTTAACCATGAATAAAAGAGATTTAGAGGTATGTAATTGTTATAAAAATGAACTTTATTGATAGTGAACATACAAAGCATTTAAAATAATTTAAAAAAAAAAAACGTCATGTAATGTAACTAATTCTTACACAACATATTATAAGAATTAATAAATATTATAGACAATGTGGTATCAAGAGCAGCTTAATATCATCAAGACTGTTTGAACATCGAGTAGAGAGAAGAGTGCTACAGAGCCAGAGATCTTACCGAGTGATAAGAGTCGCTGTCTGTCTGCGTTACGTGAATCCCAGCAGCATAGACTTGTTGTCTTCTCATCGCTGAAGAGAACTACATGAACAGAACAACGAACCTGTCAATGATAACAAAGAAACTACCACAACCCACATCAGGAGGTCCTTAACGTTGTCTCAATCGGCAACTAGTCATTTAATCTATGGCCAACTAGATTTTAGAAGACAAAACGTGTAAAAAATCTATAGAATATAAACATGGTTATTACAAAATGTCCACAATTTCTATAACGAAAAAAACAAATGGGGAAAATAACATTCATGTAACTTTTTATTAAAATGTGGTTGATTATCTAAGGTGCTTGATGAGATACTCCCTAAACAGCTGATCACAGCTAAACTGGGACGTAGTATAGTGATTAGTGAGTTTAGAGATTGAGATCACCAGCTGTTTTTTCCCTGTATTTGACTTCCCCTGGCATAGACACCAGGTAGAAGGGACCACCGGCTATTAGTGTCTTTTCTAAAAGATACAGGCAATGTGGGGTGAACGAAATTGGCCAAGACTCTGGTCCGCTCGACCGACCATCCGGTACTCTAACCACTAGACCACCACGCCCCACAGGTTCGTGTGATTTACCGTAATCTTCTGTGTGATTGAAGACGGCCTGTGTTCGGTGTTGTTGTTTGCCTGTCGTCCCAGCACCGGTGTATGCAATCAAACATCGCGACGTTGACATCTCCCACAGTTTTACAAGCGAGTCTTTGCCGCTTGAGAGCACATACTGAAGACATTAAAACATGATCATTTATACAAGAAAGGAGGCTGAAAGATGTTATATAATATTGAACATTCAAAGGTTTATCATTCTGGTGCTGTAATTATAATAGAACATGGGGGTGACATGAAAAAATATTGTTATTGTTTCAGGGTTTAAAAAAATTAAACTGTGTTTCCAAAACAATGATGTATAATCAAGTCATATTGTTAGAATTAAAATTTAAGATAAGCCATATCATTGTTAGATGACACAGACACAACTGGTCGGACGTACCTTTGAGTTGCGAGAGAACACAACGGAGCAGACCTCGCTGCCGTCATGTGCCTTGGAGAATGTGTTTACACACTTGTTACTGACTGCGTCCCAGATCTTGATGTCTCCGTCCTTCGAAGCCGTCACATACGTGCGTGCGTTGGGACTGTAATGCACCTGCAGCAAAAAACTCACTGTCTGTATGAATTTATAAAGAAGTTAAAAAAAGAACCTGACGTCAACTGCAATGTTGCAGCCCCACAATTATGCATGTGTGCATGCATGCGTGCGTGTGTACATACACTGCCTATTCATGTCTCATTCTGCTTTTCTTTAGTTTTATACTGAACAATTTTATTTATGTCAGTTTAATTTTTTTCATTTTCTTTTTAAAATCTCTTGTAACACAATATGTTGCTCTGGTGTTCTGATGCCACACTGATGCCACCTGGTGATTGTTTTACGTTTTACCCATTAGCTGCATATCAGGAGAATCTTTATTGATTGTTTTAAGTGTGCAATTACTAAAACTTTAAAGTAACTACAAAAGAAAATTCATCAGATTAGTTATTTAGAGAATAGAGAGAATTCTACATTTGTGAAGTGAGGGTAATCACTGTTGTTTATATGATAGTATGAGTAATAGTGATCAGCCAAAGGAAGCATACAAATTTGTCTTTACTCACAGCTGTCAGTGGGCCCTTGTGTTGATCCGCCGGATTTGCTGACACAAAACACTGGAAGGTATTGCAGTCATACAGTCTCACTGAAACAAACAATGTATAATTACGCCACCAAAGTCACTACTTTCAGACGTTCTAGGCTGTGCTACGTCAAGACATTTACACACACAAACATTATTGTTTCTTACAAAAGTTCTGTTTTTTTACACAGTGGTATAGAGTAACGCTCAGTTTCTTTGATTAGATGGAATCATAGAAAATGACTCAGTGTCAATACAATTTCTTTGAAGATCACAAGAAAAACCGGAAAAGCATGAAAACATTAGAGACCTAATTGATTGTACAATTTTCTCCTTGAGACACAACTATGGAGTTGACTTACTTTCGACATTTCAACGACTTTTGGTCATCTTCTTCAGGAACTGAAGGTTGTTGAAACGTCGACAGTTAGTTAACTTCATAGTTGTATCAAAGAATTTAATTTTATAATCAGTCTATTCCCAACTTGGTGAATATTTTCACCAACTTAGAAATCTTGTTTCACTTTCTTATTGGCTACTGTAAAGGGCCATTCACAACTGTCACCATTTACCTGTTCGTACAAAGTGTACTAATTGTCAGACCCCCTCCCCCTCCCCCTGACCTTTGGTCATCTTCTTCAGGAACAGTTCACCGCATGGCGCTCCACAGTGCAACAGTGGTCATATTTCGCGTGCGACCGACATTTATTTTAATTTGTTTGCGGGCCTTGACCCTCGCAGGCCTTGAACAGCCTCTAAATGACAAATACTTTTTTAAAAACATATTTACAGGTAACATACTGAAAGATGGCATTGCATGCTGAATTGAATAAAAGTGTTTAAAGTTATGCAGTTTTCACTTAATGTCCCGAGACCATGGGAGACAGGGCACTCACTAGTGGGGTGTTGGGTGCCAACAAGGATGTAGTCTCCTGAAGGGTGGAAGGCTAGACATCGAACCTCCGCAGCCTCCTGGAAACACAAGGAACAACATCAGGGTTAGATATAGGGTTTGAGATAAGGTTAGGAATCCTAACCATTTTATTGAGCCTTGTCTGATGAGTAGGTCAGTAAATTTTGTAAAGAAAATCGGTTCAGTAATTTTCAAGATACTGCATTTTTTATTTTGAAGGTTAATTTGTATATACATGTACATATACATTAAGACTTGCGTGGAAGCAGGGAAATATCATCTGGTGTCAAATCGAACACAACACTCTACCTGAATACTTTTGTACGCCTTTTTGACAGACGGCTTTGAGAACTCGAAGAATTTGACACTGTAGTCTCGGGATCCTGAGACAAGAATCTGGTGAACGGGGTGGAATGCAAGGGTCATGACCTCCTGTCAACACACCATAACATCAAAATGACGGTACAAATCCAAAACATGTAGCATATATATTTGTAAATTTATTTCAATGAAGATTTTCTTAAATTTATTCGATACTGAGAATTGTCTTGAAAGAAAACAATGCAAAAATTAATTAAGTTTTATATTCTCTGTTCCTGGACTCATCTACTGTTACCTACTACTGTTCACTATTATCAGTTCTTGTGTCAGCCACCAAGAATAACTTCTGGAAACTAAAACTCCAGAAAACCAGCAGAAAAAAAGACAATGTTAAGCATCTTCAAGAGATTCAGAATAATAACATATTATATTTTGTATAGTGCAAGGTCCAACATTTTTCGTGGTGCTTCACAGCATATTAAAAATTAATAAAACAGTCAGGAATTGCTAAATAAACAAATATATTAAAGTACTAAAAATTATAATAGTAATGGCAATAATTATAATAATAAATAAATTATTAATAATTAAATAAATATCAGTTTCTATCCACAACTTCATGCACAAGACTACAGCCACTTGGGTATTTCTCAGTGAAAACGTTATGAACAATATCTTGAAATGCCAGGATTGCGACTGACCGCAGTGTGGTCGTAAAGGGTGCGGATGACAGGGTGGTTCTCCATTTGTTGTTGGGGCGTCTCCTGGGCCAAGATCTGTACTGGAGTGGCACTCTTCGCCAGCATCCGCTCTATGTCTAAGATCTATGAGACACAGCAATCACTATGGCTGAAATAATGCACTCAGCCACGGTGCGATACATTTGTGTCACAATACATAATGATACATGCGAGATAATGTGATAGTTTGACAGCAAGTGAATTTTCGTAGAAGAGATACCAAACTACAGGAAGTTACAACGGATCATGGTCAGCTGTATTTATAGGATGAATTTGTAATTTGTTATGAAACTGATGCACACAGAAAAAACTATGTCAACATTCTGTGAACAGTAGAATCATAAGGCAAGAACTCTGGTTTGTGGACTGTGGTTGAGTTTGTGGACCGTGGGTGAGTTTGTGGATGAGTTTGTGGACTGCGGATGAGTGTGTGAACTGTGGATGAGTGTGTGGACTATGGATAAATTTGTGGACGAGTTTGTGGACTGTGCATGAGAGTGTGGACTATGGATAAATTTTTCTGGATGAGTTTGTGGATGAGTGTGTGGACTGTGCATTAGTTTGTGGACTATGGATGATGGTGTGGACTATGGAAAATTTTGTGGACGAGTTTGTGGACAGTGGATGAGTTTGTGGACTATGGATGACAGTCAGATAGTTGCTCACCTTTATGGATGAGTCTTCTGATCCAGTTGCAATCAGCTGTCCTACACCATCAAGAAAACAAGACAATCTTTTATTTACATTTTTAACTAAGCTGTGTGAATTAACAATTCCTTTGTGTAATGCTGAAGGGTTGTGGCTTAGTTCATAAAAATTGTCAACCAAAAATGTATTTACTTACTATGAAAATGGTTTTCTTCAAACTGAAAACATGAATAAAAATTAACTCGTCCTCATATCATGGAAATACATGGATGACATTTATTGTCATGTAGTATAGAAAGAAACACTAAATTTGGTTTTAAAAGTTTAAATAATTACAAAAGTAAAACTTTACTGAGGAACAAGGAGTTTTAAAATGTTGAAAAAGAAAGCAGACAGCACTGACTTGAGCTGGTGTTTCACAGGGCAAATAAATTCAGATCTTTAAAACTCCATCCTCAAATGATTTAGCCTATCGCAAATCCAGTTTGTTGATGTCCAAATATGTAGTGTGTGAATAGTTTATGTAACACTTGCAATTATGAAAGGGTGAAATTTGTGACTTTTCAGCTTTTCCATTTTCACTTCAATTCATGTTTGACCAAACATTAAGTCATTTAATAATTTGTCTGATGATTTCACAAAAACTACATATAAAAGTTACAGAAACGAGTTGGCATGTTGCAGTGGATACTACAAAGGTTTGACTTTTCACAAAATGAATTTGAAATGAGACTAGCTATAAAATCGAATTGAGGAGGGACCTTTAATGCAAATATACAAGGTACAGACATAAATAAAAAAAAATTTATATTTTGAAACTATACAATCATCGGACAAAGCCCATCAATAGCCACACACCGTTGTTGTGAAATGCGCCAACTCTGCACGGTCCTTTGTGAGCCGTCACGTAGCATGTTTCATACTGAGCCGCTTCAGGCGAGATTGTCTGTACTGGAAACAAACAATACATGTGTCGTCTATTACATGTGTTGTCTATTACATGTGTCGTCTATTACATGTGTTGTCTATTACATGATGCACACACTTCTCTATCACTGATTACCAGATTACACTTATGCAAAAACCATTTTGCGAGAGAGAAAACGGCATTGAGAACAGATATTTTACAGTGCTAATCTTATAACAATACTATACAAGGTGTAGTTACATAAGTTGTCAAAGTCAAAAACAATTTACAACATTACTTATTGGTAGGTGATGGTGTTGGTTATCATCATATTTCGCATTTTGGTTGTGCTTTTTGATTGACAACAGTGTAATCTTATGTTGCATGGGAGGCGGCGGTCTGAATCAACACAAAACATTATATGTTTTTGGACTTTGAGAACTTGTGACTGTCCTGCACAGTGCGATGTCTATAGTGATATACTCTGTCCTGCACAGTGCGATGTCTATGGTGATATACTGTGTCCTGCACAGTGCGATGTCTATGGTGATATACTCTGTCCTGCACAGTGCGATGTCTATGGTGATATACTGTGTCCTGCAGTGTGACATCCAGTGCAATACAAACCGATATCACACTGTAACGCACGTACGCCGAACAATTAATTCAAACAGCGCACAGCATATAATGTGTAAATTTCCGTTTGATTGCATTAAATGTGTTGAAATATTAGTTACGAATCCAAATGTTGCTTCAGAATGTTGTATTGGGCTCGTAAGCTGCTCAATACAACAGTCTTAAGCAACCCGTGCATAAAACCCAGTATCATTCAATTGTGATGCAGACCATCGGTTTCAAACTCGAGATCAATGCCCGTGCCTGGAGCAACCATCTCTGCTTTCAACTCCCGTTTCTGTCCTGACACCTCTAGAACAGAAAGACAAGCAATGAAAGTTGAATGTGTGAGACAAGTATAAAATTAGTTATTATTTTCTATGTTAGTGGGCAGAAGATATGTTTGGGCAAAATTCCATTTACTGACAAGTTATTGTGTACATGTGAATATTAGGAGGGAAATATTTAAATACTATGTTACCCCACTAACGTTTATGTTTTATAAAATAAAACTGAAATCACCTAACCTTCCCAGTTTTGGCATAAAATGGATTTGTACAACTTATGAATGTGGCATTTAGTGATTAACATAATTAACATAAATTAACATAAAATGGATATGCACACCTTATGAATGTGGCATTATGTGATTAATCTCATAAATTGGAATGATAGAAGTTGATATGCCATAACTTTTTATTGCTACAATAACATCATATCAACATGTTTATTCGGGATAAAAAGAACTGTGGAATAGGTTGTAATTATGTTTAAATGATCACTTCATCCATCATAACGTGGATTAATGACTAGGCTAAATCATAATTTAAATTAAGTTTATCTGTGTAATGCATCCAAACGCATTTAACAAGATTGCCATTCAAGGCAAAGGCCCAGACGGCTTATCGAGAGTCCAACATTTTTTCATCTATGTGTAACCCACCATCTTGAGATATGTGTCAATCTTTTTTTAAACATATTCATGCTGCTAGCAGTTACACAATCTGTAGACAATTTGTTCCATTCATTTATTGTCCTCTGTGAGAACGAGTATTTCCTGATATATCCAATCTACACTGATCCTTTACTAATGTTATCTCATGTCCTCTAGTTCTATTATCTTTCTTGAGTGAGAAATAAATATTTCTATCAATATTTTCCTACATATTCCATATCTTAAAAACTTCAATTTGGTCTCCTCATAACCTGCTTGTCTCTAGGGTTGTTAAACCACATTCTTTTAGGCATTCTTCATAACTAAGGTCTCTCAGTTCTGGAATCATTTTAGTTGCTCTCTTCTGTATTCGTTTAAGCGTATCTATATCCTTCTTATGATTATGGTTTCCAAGCTTTTAAACAGTATTCTAAATGAGGTCTAACTATTGCTTTATAATTATATAGGTATAATTAACTTTTTGTCCTTCTATATTATATATCAGCTCTTATTGTTACTCCTAAGTCCTTTTCTTTTATGAAAGTACCTAGAAAAGTATCTCCCATTTTATAGTTTATATTCCAGTTCCTGTAGTTCCGTAGGTATTTACATTCCCCAAAATTTAATAACATCTGCCACTTCGTGATTTCTTCCAAAAAAATAACATATTTGTTAAGCATGATCTTGTTTTTAGGAATCCATGTTGAGATGGATTTAATAATTTATGCCTAACAAGGAAGTCCACCATATGGTCTTTAATTAACCTTTCTAATAATTTACAAATCACTGATCTGTAATTCTCTTATTTCTCGAACCCTTTTTAAATAATGGTATGATGTTTGCTTCTTTCCATTCAAAAGGAACAACTCCCTCTTTTAATGACAAGTTGAACACTCTTACAAGTGGTATACTAATTTGTTCTACTGTTTCCATTAGTAGCTTGGGCGGAATTCTATCCACTCCTGGTGATTTATTATCTTTCATTGTCTTTATTTTCTTAGCTACCATTTCTGGAGTTACAATGAACTGCCCTGAACGGTCCAATTTAGATATATATATATACAATATATATATAAATTGGAAATTAACTGCCCTAAACAGTCCAATTTATATATATTATGATTATATATATTTGATTTATTGCCAATGAAGTTGTCAAACAACAGACAGACCTTCTTCAACCTTGAGACCCATCGATACAACCTTGAAGAGCCGATCAGAAGGAGGACATGCTGGTTTCGCTTTCACCAAGTTTGACAGATTCACAGCCAATGATTGGTGCCCGTCGTAGAATAATTGACTGAAACATCAAAAGTTGATGTCCACTGTGAACAATTGTATTTGTTTCAAATAAGTCTGATGACAAAACAAAACAGAGACACGTGCCACTATGGATAAAAGATGGTATAAGAATCTCAACACCCATAGTCTAAATAAAAAATATAATAGTACTATATTGGTCAAAACATCGATTATTTTTGGTCAAAATGGCATCAAATATTGGTCAAAATGTTGCCAACCAAAATGGCAACAGATCCAAAACAGCAACAATAAATAAATATTATGTAAATTCTTTTGTATTGCTTTTAAGTCAAAATGGACACCCATAATTTAAATAAAACAAATAATAGCACTAATTTAGTTAAAAGGGTGACAAGTATTGGTCAAAACGTTGATAAATGTTGTTGAATGCACCACTACCTGAATGCACCAACCCTGGTCGGAATGCACCAACACTGGTCGGAATGCACCAACCCTAGTTGGAACGCTCCAACTGCTTGGTCGGAATGCTCCACTGATGGTTGGAATGTCCCACTTTGGTAGTATTGAATTGTAATGTATTCTAATATAAAACCTTGATAATTTGTGATAATTTTTGGGTTCTTTTTAATGAAATGTCTGTGTGACGGATGCTTCTTTCAATATCACCCATACGCATAGAGGGCAGTCACACAACGTCATTTTTCTTTGATATATTAGTCATGATGTGTCACTGTGGGTATAACTAATAATTTATTGCAATGTATTCTTAAAACCGAGTTTATATCTGGTAATCTTTGTTTGTTTGCTCTGTCTCTTAGTTAAACATAATTTAATACAACTGGGAATTTAATACTGCATACAACTTCCCCCACACATGGTTGCATAAATAAATGAAGACTTGTTTGTGTGTGAGGACGTGGGGAAGTTACATAAGTGATATATGATATATATGTATGTATGATATATATGTATGTATAGGGATTAATTTTCAATATATATATAATTACATATATAATTGTGGTAGTTACATATATAATTATATAAACATGGTCAGTTTGATGTATTGGAATCATATCTAGCATAGCTTGTGTTCGAATATACTTTTCCCATGGAACATAATGGGAAAAATAATGACGTATTAGTAATAATGAAAACAGCAGACCATAAATAACAGTGAACATTTTATTCTGTTCAACAGCAGCACAGTGCAACCAAGAAAAGAACATGCTATAAATTTAATTAAATCACTTTATGCTTTATAAATTTCTCAACAAAAACATCACTTTATTTTGGTAGTGTTGTATTTGAATCCAGCTAAAGAAAATATGTTGCAGAACAGCATTATTGTATTATACTGACACTTATTAGTTATAGCAGACCAGAAGTCACCAAAATCGTTGTACAGTGAAACCTGTCCATAGCGGCACTGCCAGGACTATGCATTTTGTGGAGAATTTGATTAAGTGGACTCTCATTAGGTGGCGCCATTATCATTTTTTACGGTCGCCAGTTGGTACTGTTGTGAATGGTACAAAGCTACGGTTAATAAAACAATATATGTATATACAATATATGTGGATCATAAACTACATTGGTGAAAATGTCATTAATCACACAGCGTAACTGCATTCCAGTGCATGGAAACCAGGTGGCGTGTGTGTAATCCCCATTTCTGTGACCACTCTACGAATAAATGATTAAACCGCCATTTGACGTAATTGAAACGAATTATACACGGTCCACTGCTGTTGGGCGGATAGTAACATTGACAAATTTCTTCTTGTTCGTTCACTTTGGTTGGAGCTTGGCTTCTGAGAGTTAGACTTTGAGTCTGTCAAGACAAAGCAGGGTTAGGGTTATGGAAAGGCGAGCTGAAACAGATTTGATGTCCAAGAGAAGCAAAGGGGTAAAAGTTTACACAGCTGACGGCAGCCTAGGCTAAGGCTAGGCAAGAGGCTTGTCTTATTTGGAGCACATTTCTTCATCACTTCTTGACAACATTATGCAGATGGTATGACACAGAATACATACTAAGCGAAGTTAGTGGATATCAGCGGTGGCTCAATGGCAGGGTGACTATGAATGGTTGGGTCCAAATTCCCTGTCCGTTGTCCACATTGGCCAGGTAGCCGCTATGGGTAGTTAGTGGACAGTACAAACAAACAGCAAGTAATTTGAACCTTTTCAAAAGCGTCCGTCATGGACAGGTATCTGCTAAGGCAGGTTTTACTGTACGTATAGCCAGTTGAAATATCTGTAAATGCAGTTTTATGGCTTACATTCGCCACATCATTGAGTATCATAGAGTAAACTACATAGTGTATTATACACTAAGCCAGGATATATGAAATCAAGCAAGAATGAATCTGTATTTATAGATTACCTTCAATAATACTCATTAATACAACTGTGCATTCAAAACGAACTTATTAACGTTGTCACAATAATAAGACACACATAAGCTTCATTAGGCATGAAATGACACCTCATTCTCTGTCTTTGATGCTCCAAAATTGTAGGGCAAATCCTTGGATAAAGCTTCATGTGCTCGGGGATCTAATCTGTTTGAACATTAGAATTAAATATGACATAATACGAATTGAAATTAGAACAAAACAAAATATATATAATCTATGTGTCGCAATATAACGCTGTGTAACAATTGCAAAGTATTATAGCATAGTTTTGGTGTAATACAGAGTTTAATTTTTAATGTACATGTTTGACTGTAAACTTAAAGGGGCAGACCACTCTACAAAATTGCATTGGTGGCCATGTTAACGTTTTGTCTGATTATAAGAAAACGTGAACACTAAAATTTCTGAATTTTTCACAGCAACTGCCATCATCTCATTTACATGCTGACCAAGTTTTGTAAAAATCACATACCTCCAGCTCTTTTAAAATGCCCAGACGTGCGATGCCCATCAATTTTTACAAAAATAGCCATGTATTCATGCGCCCACGTGGCCCATAGTAGAAAAATTCCCATAAATCTCTCCACCTGTTAAACTCTCAACAAAATTCACTATTTCACAGCCAATAGCTTCTTCTTCTTCCTGTCAAGGACTGGGCTCCTTAAGAGCATTGTAAGTCCTGCTCGGCGCCTCTCACGCGCCGGGAATTGGTGGGTTAGAGATAGAGACCACCACTCTTTTGAGTCCATATATACCCTCTGTGTGGGATCTTTTATTTCCCCTGGTATAGACACCAGGTAGAAGGGACCAACAGCTTTTAGTGTCTCTTCCGAAAGACACGGGCAAAGTAGGGTGAACGATATTGCCCAGGTTTTGAAACGGCAGCAGGTGGTTTTGAACCCCGGTCCCTTCGACCGAAAAGTCTGACGCTCTGCCACAGGTGGTTTTGAACCCCGGCCCCTTCGACCAAAAGTCTGATGCTCTACCACTCGATCACCGCGCCCCTTCAATGCGCTTCAACAAAGAAACCTGTGAATATGCCTACTCAACTGCACCTATGTCACACCATATGAATTGTTTAAATTCACATATCACAATTTAATACGCCCTACATTCGTGTGAAACAATAAACAGGATGGTCAACTGTGGTCTTACCCCTTAATCTTTATACAATGTGATGCATGACCATGGGCGATAATTAAGAACACATGTTGTTCGATATTATTTTACTAATAATACTGGAACTTTACAAAGAGTACAACTGGCAATCACCTGATCATTAGACGATATAATTGATCTCTTTCTCGTAAACGCATTGTACTCATTATCAATATTACAAGAGTAAAAGAATATCGACTAGATACGAAAATCCCAAACGCGTCTATGCAAACCGGAAACAGTTTTCGCCGCGATCAGAGCTTCAAAATAATATGTCTTAAAAAATGGCCGGTGCGCGTGGTTTACAGAATATAATATTTTTTATAACCATTCCTACAGGCCACAGGTTGACATGACAAGTTAACAGTTTGCTTGGAAAAGGCAGACAACATTAACAATCACGATTTTTTATTTATTTTTTAATTATGGGGTATGGCACCAGTATGTGAAAGAGCAGGTACCCATTTAGCCATTCGTGCCTTAGCCATTTTGCACTACAGCCAAATTTTATTATAGATAAATTATTGGTGATATTTATTATGCGGCCTAGTGCGTTGGTAACAGGGTGTAAAAATAATTGGACAGAATAGTTGTATGTTGGTTGTGTCAGAGCCACTGGCGACATTGCATAAATCAACATTTTCAAATGTGGCTTCCAGTGGTATCTGGTCTTACAATTAAATCTGACAAGTCAGACACATTGGAAATCACTCGAAATCCTAATAAATGTGACAAATTGTCACTTTTCTGACAAAATTACGCCATGTTTGGTTAAAAATCAAGCAAATATATAAATATTAATTTGAAAATAAAGTAACTGGTGTATTTAAATAGAGAAAGAGAGAAAACAGGCTTCATTTGGTTCATGTCACTAGAAGAAGGAATAGTTCCTTCAGAATGAAAGAAGCAAATCGAGGAAGAAGCCAGATAATTACAGACCAGTGAGTTTAACATCATTGTTTACAGCTTAACATCATTGTTTACAGCTTAACACCATTGTTTACAGATTAACATAATTGTTTACAGCTTAATATCATTGTTTACAGCTTAACATCAATGTTTACAGTTTAACTTCGGTTGTTGTAAATTACTCGAAACATTAATTAAAGACCACATGGTGGAATTCCTTGTAAAACATAAATTAATAAATACATCTCAACATGGGTTCCTAAAAGCAAGGTCATGTCTAACCAATCTCTTCTGTTTTTTTTAAGAAATTACAAAGTGGATAGATGACGGTCACCAGTGGATGTTGTCTACTTAGATTTTCAGAAAGCTTTCGATAAAGTGCTACATCAAAGATTGTTACTTAAACTAAAAGCCCATGGTATAGGTACTGATGTAATCAACTGGATAGAAAAGTGGCTTACACATAGAAGACAGAGAGTAATAGTAGATGGTGAGATTTCAAACTGGAAATCGGTTTTGAGTGGGGTACCACAGGGATCAGTATTAGGCCCTATACTGTTTTTAATATATTGATATAAATGATTTGGAAGATGACATATCTAGTAAAGTATTCAAATTTGCAGATGACACAAAAGTATTCAGAAAGGTTACTAATGATACAGATAAACAAAGTTTACAGGATGATCTAGATAAATTAGTTAAATGGTCAGAAAAATGGCAAATGTTATTCAATTATGGGAAGTGTAAATGTATACACATAGGACATGGAAACATGGACGAAGAATATAAAATGGGGGATGCTGTACTAGGTAGAACCACACAAGAGAAGGACTTAGGAGTTACATTTTGTGCTGACATGAAAGATTCAGAGCAATGTGTGATTGCTGCTTCGAAAGGAAATCAAATTCTAGGGCTAATTAGGAGAACTATCATGTATAAGAAGAAACAGCTAATTGTACCCCTGTACAAAGCAATAGTTAGACCACATTTGGAATATTGTATTCAAGCATGGAGGCCGTATCGTAAAAAGGACATAGACAAGCTAAAAAGAATACAACAAAGAGCAACAAAAATTATTTCAGAATTGAGAGACCTTAGTTATGAAAGTCGCTTATTACAATGTGGTTTTACAACATTAAAAACCAGGAGACTAAGAGGAGACCAAATAGAAGTGTTTAAAATAGTGAACAGTTATGAGGATGTTGATAGGAATATGTTCTTCAAACTTAAAGAAGGCAGTAGAACCAGAGGACACAAAGCAGCATTAATTAAGGAGCATTGTAGGTTGGACATGAGAATGTACTCTTTCTCACAGAAGGTGATAAATGAATGGAACAAACTGCCAAATGATTGTGTTAATGCTAGTAGTGTGAATATGTTTAAAAATAGAATTGACAGATATTTGATAAGGGCAGGCTGCACATAGATGAGAAAATTGTTGGACTCACGATTAGCCAATGGCTTCCTTGTCCACTTGCCATCTAGAACTTGTTGTTTGGGATGGGAATCTTATTAAATCTTGTTAAAATGCTGTAGAAGTCTAGTGTACATGATCTATGATTTGTTACATGTCAAAATTGACCTATAATTAAATTATGTGACTGGTTTTCAGCTAATATTACTGACAGGGCATCGTTTTGACACGGCTGTCAAACAAATAATTACGTGACAAGCAGGGGTGTTCCATTATATGACCCTTTCTTAGACAAAAGCGTCCCTATTTGCAATCATGCCTCAATTAGACTTTTTGTTGTGTTATGAATGTAGGGCATAGCAAGTTTGTATATAGAAAGCTTGAATAAAAATCATATGATCTGACATACGTACACTTGAGCATAGATATTGCCAGGTTTGCAAGTAGAAGCTGTTGAGAGTGAATTGGTCGATTTTTATATGATTTTTTTTCCACTAGCACATGTGCTCCATAATTCGTGCACATACTGGTAAACATTGACAAGTATCAAACATACAAACATTCTACAAAAGCTAGAAAGGCCTAATTTTGACTAAACTCGACAATTAATAACTACACATGCAAAAGTTTATCTTTGTACCACAGCAGAAGAGCATTTGTGTGTGGAAGAAGACTGCTGGTTTGGGACATAGTTGCTTTTGTGGAGGAGTACGATACGTGGCAGAAGTTGACAAAACATTACTGAGAACAGTTAGTGGTGATTACATTAGTGTCCTTGTAATATGGTAAGAAATTAAAATGTATTATAAGAAATGATAAGATGCAACGCAAACCAATGCACAACAAATATTTATCATACACGGAGCATTTCTCATCTACATCAATGACCTTTGTGATAGTATTAAGTCCACAATATGCCTCTTCGCCGACGACACTATACTTTATAGCATCATCAAGACTGCCACTGACTCCACCCAACTACAAGATGACACCAGAACACCCTAATCCTGGGAAGGAAGATGGCAGATGGCCTTCAGTGAAGCAAGATGTCATCAACTAACCATCACCAAGAAAAGAAATAAAATCTCCACCAGCTACAAGCTGCATGACCAACCAAACTTGGATAAAATAGCAAGCACCAAATACCTAGGAGTTGAGATTACTGAAAATCTCCACTGAGGAAAACATATACAAGCAACTGCAGCCAAGGCCAACCAAGTTAGCTCCTTCGCCTACAGAAACCTCAAGGGATGCCCAACAGATGCCCAGGCACATTGCTACAAAAGCCTTGTATGACCAGTGCTAGAATACGCAGCAGTGGTATGTGATCCCCACCAGCAACATTTTTAATTCTCACTGGAGATGGTGCAACGACACTCAGCTCGCCGCATCCTTCACGACTTCAGCTCTACCTCTAATGCCTCTGCATTGGTTGCACAGCTCCAACTTGAGAACCTGCCATCCAGAAGAACATCAGACAGAGTCAACATGATGTACACAATCATAAATGGACTTGTCGATGTGGACTCTGCTGCACTTCTTGAACCCAGCAACCGCAGGTCTAGAGGACATCAAGCGAAGCTCCAAATCCCCCACTCTCGAACCTACGCTCGATCCTTCTTCCCATCATCAATCCGACTCTGGAACGATGTACCTGTAATTCCCTGTAAATGCATTATCAACTACATTCCTACCTTCATTCAGGTCTACACTGAAGGGATGGATGGGGCACCACATGTAATCATCAAAAAGATCATTGACATTTTCTTTTACCAGTTCTCAACTTTTTACATTATGATTATCGTTTTTAACTTTTTTCACGTAACTTTTATACTGCTGCCTTTTAATCAATGGAAAATGCTCACTCCACACGTTATTCCCCATTTAGAGTTTATGCCTCGATACTCGGGGCATCTACAGTATGATAAAGAAAGAACGAAAGAAAGAAAGAAAAAAAGAAAGAAAAAACGAATACTGCATATTTTTCAGATGCTGGCAAAGACGGTTCCGTTCTGTAATGGATGCACCGGCGATAACATCATTGCGAACAAGTAAAATGAAGATTTATGGAAAATGTAGCATTTTTCATAAATGAAAATGAGCCAAGTGTATAACGGGACTTTCCGTAACGTACTGTTACTTGTGGAATGGGTTGGACCTAACCACATGTAAGTACATTTTATTTGGACGTATGTTAACACCTTGCGGCGGTTGATGTAACTATGAAAACTGGACCGCGCATATAATATATCTCTATTAATCGTTATCAAGCATGTTAGACTTTATCATTGAACTCCGTGGTGAATATTAATAAGTGTGGGCAACCACCACCTACATATTGCGGATAGTTTATTGGTTATTGTGTCTGGGCGATAATAGACTAAAGTAACTAAAAAGATGGCCACTTCATCTTCTTCCCTTAACATTTGGCTTTGTTGCGTCATGCCATTGCCTTAGTTGCATTAAACCATGCCTGTGTGATTATGGCTCAGCACGAGTCAAACCTGTTGATATTTTGATTTTGACCAGCACCCGTCAGGCCCAACTAGATGAGGTTAACGTATTTGGAAAACAGGAAGATAAAACATCTGTCCTGATTTGACAAATGCGCCATGGATTTAGTTGCACTGGCTGTGATTCTGATCGGACTGATAATTGCCATTCAGGTTGTTCATAGCTACTTCTTCCGGCCACGGAACAAACTCTGTCCCAAACCAGTTGTCTTCTTCCCCCACACAAATGCTCTTTTGAATTGGTATAACGTTAAGCATGTTAATGCCATCGTCGACCAGTTTAAAAGCGTGCAGGAAGTGGGCGACGCTCTTCAGGCAGCTGGACTTGGCACCTGTCATCTCATGTTTGGTGAGTATCGCATATTTAGTTTTTCTATGTGGGTTTATTCCTTGGCTGAGCAGCCGTCCCGCTCCACTGTGATGGGGTCATGAACTCAATGCGTCGCATTCATAAATATAAGTGATCTACTTCTACAGATTATGGCTCTGGCATCACTGAACAAATGCATACATACAAGCTTGTACAACTTATTTTATTGTCTTGGGTCATATGGAGCATGCTCTTGAAATAATTTTGACGTGTTGATTTTGTCACAGGCGTGGACTTCTCTGCAAGCAACGCCTACCAAGGGGAAAGAACCTTTGATGGTCAAAACCTGCACACTATAGAAGATGAACGGGAAAATCCCTACCAGCGGGTAGGTAGTTTGGATATCACGTCCCAATGTTCATTAAGACCTATCTGCTGTCCATGGTGTGGGTGACAAGGAACTGTTAAAAACATATCTTTTGTGCAGCTTTCGGAACACTGTTGCTAGCACAAGTGACATTTTATTTTTATCTTATTTATTTAACTTGTTTATATTTAGCTTGTCTGCTTAACTTATATGTTTATCTGATGTATCAACTTAAATTAATTGTTTATTTAACAACTTATTTAACTTGTGTTTACATGTCTTTTAAACACATTAAACAACAAAGTATTATCTTGTTAACGCCTTTGAACAGGTTAAATAAATAAATAATTAATAATAATAAAAAAGGAAGTAGTTCTAATGAAACTCTGGATGAAATCAGTTTGTCTTGATATCTGTGGTTATTACCCAATGTAAAGCATTCACTATGCATCTCCAACTTAAGGTAGATGGGGTGGTTATTATATCCTTGTCTTGAATTTAGTAGTTTCAGTAGAAGTTTTTAAGATAAATTAACCATTTCTTCACAGATTGTAGTTGAAATACTATATAATATTCCAGAATATATAAACAATTTTGTTTTTAATTAATTTGGTTATGTTACAAGATTTTTAAAACATTTTTTGTAAGTATGTAAAAGTAGCCATAACATGCCAAATTATATAATTTCGAGAAAATCTCCAAAGAAATAAATGACTTACATATTAGTATGATAGTGTCACTGATAACTTTACAGAATATTTTGGTTAACATAAACGAATTATGTCTGCTGAACCACCATTAATAAGAGTTAAGTAAAAGTTGAATGACAGCCTAAAGGGGCAGTGTTTTTTTTACACAAGCCCTTCACCAATCGTAATTCGCCAAATTGCAGCATTGTAGGTGTTGTAGTTTTTCTAAAATAGTAAATTAATCATAATTATTTTCTGGTTGTTTGTGATAACAGAAATATCAATAGATGCACGTATCATGCTCGAAATGTGAGGTTTTCACTGGCATTTTATGTATTGTTGACAAAACATAATAAACATTTCTAATATTGACATGTCCCCTTAATTTGCCGCCACAATGGCCCTTGAATCTGTATGTATAACATGTTGTCATCTACAATATCAGGCATGTTTACGATAATTTTGATTGGCCCGTCATGACGATATGTTCCACGTTCATGTTGAGGAAAAAATGAAAAAATCAACTGACAGTTTGCCGCCCCAGGTACCTTAAAATCTTCGTTAAAGGTCATTATTGAATTTGATTTTTTTGCTAGTCTCGTTTCAGAATCATTTTGCAAAAAATCAAACTGGTTTATGATGTGCTAGCTCGTTTGTGCAAGTTGGTGTATAACTATTCATGCACTACACATTTGAATATCAACGAACCCAACTCGTGATGGGCTCAGTGCATTGAGGAGGGAGTTTTAAATATACAGATTGAGTTTTGGTAAATCAAGTTAAAACTTACTTGCAAGTAGGGTGTTTAGCTGCTGCTGTGCAGGAGCTATTTTGGATTTAGAAATTGTAACTTCCAGTTGTTCTTCTAGTTAATGACCACCTTCGACTTAATGAAGATTTTGTAGTGTTAGAATTAATTAATTTACTCCCTGTGTGGGATCTTTTACCTCCCCTAGCATAGGCACCAGGTAGAAGGCTCTTAGTGTCTCTTCCGAAAGTCACAGACAGTGAGGTGAACAAACCACCATGCCCCACTAAAGTTGTGAGATGCAATCTTGCAAATAACATTGTAATGTTCTAATAAATCATACGCGTGATGTCAACGTTCTTCTACAGGTGATTCGTATCATGGGCCAGACACTAGAGCAGCTGAACACCGACAGCATCATACCAGCTTTTGGTTTCGGCGATGCATCAACAAAGGCTAAGACAGTATTCCCATTTAGAAAAGAGGTAATGTTTATATTTTATTGTAATTCTTGGTGGCTCAGTATTTACAGCCTTTTACAGTTTTAGAAGCATTTTAGGGAAATGTAAACACTCCTGAACAGGGTCTTACTCTGGATATCATTGAAGTTTATTTGACATTTATATTTGACTGGATATGTACTGCAGTTTGTCGTTATGTCTTAGCATGCTTGACACCATAAATACATTCTCCCCAACATTTTTTTTTTGAAATAAATTGTATAATTTTTATTTCCTTGTTATTAAATATTTGCAGCGATGGTTTATCCTGATTTATCTGTAACTGAAAGCATGGGAAATAATGTGATGACGTGGCCATCTGGGGCAGCAGTGCTAACTGCAGCCATGTTTCAAGCAGGGATACTGTTGTGGCTACAAAGATGTGCTGGAGGCGTACAGTCAGATTATTCCAAACATCGTGTTGAGTGGACCAACCAACTTCGCGCCTCTCATTCACCGCGCTGCCCACATCGTCTGCAAAACAAGAAAGGTGGGACTAGAACTATTTCTGATGCAGACAAGGTGCACAGCATTCCTATATTTTAATTGTGATTCCTATATTAAACAAAATTCCTATATTTTCTTAATAATTGCAGAAGTTTGGAGGTTTCTTGTGATTCTTCACTACAAAATTATTTTTGCTGTAGAAATCTACATATCGATGACCTGGTCCTGTGGAAGGGGATCTGATCTAATTGTGGTTTGGTGTGAGTCGCGCCATACCATAATTAGTTCGGAAAAATCTGCTAATTTCATGACATGTTGAAAGTCGACAGTTGCTAATTTGAATTAACCTGAGACAGTAGACGGCACCACCTGAGATAACGCATAAATATTCCTACATTATTATTCCTATATTTTTACTTCTGAATTCCTGTATTTCTTATGCATCATCGCCAATGGGAAAATAATATAGTGATGCCATCTAGTTGAGCGTTCATCATCTGTCTTGCAGTTCCACATACTGGTCATCATTGTGGATGGACAAGCGACATTGGAGAAGGAAACGTGTGTTGCCATAGCAAAAGCTTCGAGGTGTCCCCTGTCGATCGTGATGGTTGGCGTGGGCGACGGACCGTGGCAGATGATGGAATCCTTCCACAAGCAGTTGCCGCACAGACAGTTTGACAATTTCCGTTTTGTAGATTTTAACCGCGTCATCACATATGGAGCGCAGGCAGAGGCAACCTTTGCTGTCCATGCGCTGCTGGATGTGCTTGACCAGTACAACACTGTAAGAGGTCTTGGTCTCCTTGACCAACAACTTATGTGGTAGATATACACGTAACTGTATTGTTTGGTCTGTTATTGGTCCTGCATTGATACAATGCCGATTATCGGAACTAGTCTAATGGTGTCGAGTGCCAACAAGTTATATTATACCAACAGACATCCTAAAACCTCTGTGAGCAAATTCTGCACATATCTACATTAGTTTCACGGGACCTATTAAGCGTACATGCCTTAATTAGCATACACCCACTTTTTTAATCAGCAGGATCCATAATTATTGAAATTTGACAAACATGGAACAATTGAAGTGTCGCCACCTGGTGTTAAACATTTGGCACTACTTTTCAGTTCTACATTACGCACCAAATGACACCAGTTACCTTAGTCTTTTTTTAAAGCGTGTACACTTATTGGGTTGAATACAGTATATCCGGTATATATCAACATTTTTAATGGTTTTAAGGCCACATTATCATAGAATATCATCAATGTGCACTTCATTAGCAGCAGTGCAATTTGTATTTAAAATAATGATTTTAATTTATTTTACTGTTATATTTTACAACTATATAAATGCGTTTACAGGTTAAATTTACATTTACATTTAAATCGAGATGGGTGTCTGTATTGTTTACAAATAAATTCAGGTGAAATCAACTGTAGCATACGGACAACTTCTGAAGTAATTCCTAAACAATACTGCCATGATTTTTTTCTCAAACGTCTACATTGTTTTAAACTACATTTACCAAGGAAACTTTGTTGGCCCATAACTGTCAGTAAGCAATTAAGTCCAATTATGTTTAGAAAACTGCTATTATTAGATTAGCCTAGTTGCATAGCAGAAAATGGAAGAGCTTATGACGCCTTGTGCGACCCAGTCAAGTTTTGGCAAGGCACAAAATGACGCCTTGTGCGACCCAGTCAAGCTTTGGCAAGGCACAAAATCATGTACTACTGCTGGTTTCATGAAGCGTTCGGTGGATGTTTAACAATGGTAGAAACACGCAGAGCGTTACTAACAATTGTACATAACTATTGTTCTGATTTATGCAATCTATGTCAAACGGCCACATACATAATATCCCACCCCCTGGGGTAATTATGAATAATTTTTAGTGAATGAACCATCCCTATAGGCCCCCGGGATGCCTAGAAAATTTCAACCCCATACGTGCGAAACTGGCAGAGATAGGAGGGTACAGATAGACAGTCACAAACTACTATATCATAGATGACTGTCGGAATTGTCTAGATTAGTTGCTACCGCTATCGTCATTTCTTTTAAGGGATCAAACAAAACATCAACCTGTGTACAACTTTGTATTTGTCAGGTGATATACTTCAGCCATCATAGTGCAAAGTGAAAGTCCCCACCCTTACGAGTTGTGATAGGAAGATAAACAGTGTTTTTTGAAAAACTACATCAATGTACGAAACAGTGCGTATAGGACATACGATAATAACATCAGAATATGTTTACATATATTTATCTCCAATAATTATGTTAAAGCTTGTGTTTTTCTAACAACTACATGGTATCATATTGATAATTCTTTTCCACAAAGTTTTTCCAAGATTTCAAACAAGTTCCGTAACAGTTCACCACGCGGCGCTGCATGATGCAACTCTGGTCATATTTTGCATGTGACCGACATTAAAAAAATTAGTATGTAAGGCCTCGACTCCCCTCCCCTCCCCCTTGAGTGTACTTGTGAACGGCCCCTTACATTGATGAATGAAATCACGCCTAAAGACAAACTTTTTATCAATGTTCCACAGCAAATCTCTTCTCTTCTTATGCTAACTGCACAAAATCAACACAACAAACACTGCCTTTCGTGCGACCTGGACAGTTTATTGCCTGTCCAAATCGTAAGTGATGTTACAAAACCATTAGTGATAATTAAAAGTTTCTATCGTCTAACTACAAACTGAACAGAGCCAGCACAAACAGCCTGTAGCATCCAGAACATTAAAAGATGACAATAATTCTAAGAATAAGTACATTACATGCAGAAACATGAAACTGGGATTTTCACCCGACACAATGCTCATGATCCCGTTTCGTCCACCTCGATTCCAACATTCTGACCATTTGGAATAGGACATTTGGTCAAATCTAACAAATGTGATTCTGTAAAAACGTCTCGACTGTCACCAGATCCTTAGTGTTGTGTTCGCAAGCACAGCCACAGTTAGTGGATGGGCAAGCAGTGTCTTGGCAGTATAGTTCACTGTCTAGGCAGTCCAGTTCACGGTCTTCACTGTTCAGTTTACCCAGCATATATTGCCAGTTCACATAGAATGTGTAGTAAAGCATGTGTCCGTCTTGACTTAGAATGCATATCTTGTTCGCGTGTCTTCCAACTTCTTTGAGACCTACAGAGGAGTGCAAGATGATATAAGTGAAACAGTCCGCGAGAAACAAACCATTGTCAACGTCGCAATGGCAAAAAACATTTCACAAAAGTAATAAAACAGAAACAGAAAGTTGATCATTTATTCAGTCGCACAATACATGCAGCTTTACAACTCATTACTTTAAAAAACACTAATTAAATGTGTCTGCACACATTCAGAATAGTGACAGTTGACTGTTACTTAAGACACATTGACATTTATGGGTTATATTGTGACCTAGAGGAGATTAAATAGGTTGTCTATGTACAAATAGATCAATAAACAATTATATCTGTCTGTTTGTCTAACCTCGTTTGGGGTCCTGTCCAACTCTTCAGCGATTGCCTTTTGTTTCACTGGATCCATGGCATTGTACATCTCACACAGGTCCCCGTCAATTGAATTCTGTGAGAGAAACCAATATGTTCGAAACAATGAAACATCCAGGATTATTTCATGAATGAACATCAACAACTGACTGTTCAACTGGAGCAAACTGGCCAGTTTAGTAGCAATTTGTTTTGAGATATATATGTGATGCCACACGCCAAAACCAGGCTCTTCTCGACAATTTTACAAAACCATTTTATTACAGATTCAAATAGAGGATACACAGCTTTAAAATGAAGAGTGTACCTTACTCATGGGCCAAGATATTACACTTTTAGTGTACACGTTCTTGGAATAATAGTTTTGAGAAAATCAGCTTTAAAAAACAGCATTGAAAAATTGCTTCTCCCCTAGCAACCATGCACTTATAATGCTCCAAATGGAATGAAATTTTGTATGTTCCTCCAGTAGGTGTGTATAAATTAGATGCAGAAGTATAAAGTGGAAAAAACCTATTATTTATTGAATGCCACCTCATTTACTATCAGGTTTGGTATTCCTGGAGACTACCGCGAGCACTGGGTGCCGAACCCCTAAAGTAAATCCCTGAAATATCTGAAAATAAAACATTATTTACACATTACATATATGATAACATTACACAATGTCAGTTTCCACAATTTGGAAAGTCTGCTCCCGCTGGGGCTGAGCCAACCAGTGCAGGCTCAATGTGGTCTTCCCCTGCCCCTGCCGAGGCGACTTCCACGGGCTCGACGCGGCCTTCGAAGTAATCTTCAATCACGGCAGCTAAATTGCTGTCCTCGAGATTGCACCCCCTCGCACGATCCAACTCGGTAGCTAAATAAGCTTCTTTCGATGCCATAGTGCAATTCTTTAACGAATCGAAGACGAAAACAGCGGGCGAAACTGGCGAACAAAGACGAAAGGAATGTATAAACAAGCCGACTGCACATGCGCGCTTACGTTTTCGACCAATCAGCGAGTGTTTCGCAACTTCCATAGCAACAACAGCACTTTGTTGCTGGATAAATTATGTATAATAGGAGCTGTTCTATTGGTCTAGAGATTCCCAATCACACGTGTAGTTGACGTCATAAGCTTTCCAGCCATGTATAACATGTGGGGTTTCCCACTTGTAAGCGAGCAAAGACAGTCGATCAAAAGCGCGTAAACATGGCTTTGTTTCAGACTTCTCAACCGCGACGCTAATCAGGGGCCTCAATAAAGCGCTAAATATTACTAGTTTGAACAATCTTTCAGCTTATATAAATGGATTTATGGAAAGCTGGATAATTTCGCTGTTCGATTCCGTCGTTAACCCATTTTCGACAATTCGAACGTGCACCATGCGTTTTAGGCAACTGCACTGAACAAAATCTAGCGAGAAGCGCCTGGTTTTGGCGTGGCGCATCACATACACTTTAAATGAATTTAAGTAACAGTTTCTTAAGTAATTTATTTTATAAGTATTAATCTGCATAATTGTGTATTTAAAAACAATGCCTTAATATCTTTCTTAACAATAATTTATAGTGCATTTTAGCTTAACAAATTCATGTCTTCATTTACATGCACAAGTTCATCTTTCATGATGCTGTTATTAAATAAATGTGTGCGTGTTTTCAACTAAATAGTGGGAACGACTGCACGCGTCCACGGGCGTGTATAAAAGTTGGAACTTTGTTTATTGCCGAGACAGAAACACATGCCCCAGTGATTGGTTCGTTATGAGTGGTCGTTGCACTAACCTTGACAGGGAAGTAGTAGGAGCGGAATGCGAGGTGGTCTCGCCCACACAGCGGGGGCAGCTCAGACCTCATGTGCATCTCCAGGTGCTGGAAGAAGTCGTGATCCTACAAGGGAAATCATTATTAAAAGGACATCAGGAAAACATTTGACACTGAGTTATGTTATACAATAAAAACTTCTATTGCGCTAAAATCCTCGCACCAAAACATAAGGTTAGTTTCTAGTTGGTTTAACAATTCCCACTTGTAAACAGTTGGATCGGAGGACAAGCAAGTTTAAACGGTGGGTTTTTAGTTGACGGCAAAATGTTACTCCATTTCCTGCTGGCTTAACGTTAATAGGAAGTGAGTTCCACAAAGTTGACATGGCAACTGAGAAAGCTCTAGTTCCAATGTTTGTCTTAACACCGAAATGAAAAGTGGATTAGAACAAGACAATTAGTCTCTAAAGCTATTCTTCGTCCTTCTTACACACAGTAATATACTACGGTGTGTAGCTCTAAAAGGTAAGACCCAAAAACGTTATGCAACCAAATGATTGTAGCTATACTGCTGTTTAAAGCACACGCAAAATATACAATTGCATTACACGTATCAGGAACTGGAAATAACATCAGTTGCTAACACACACCATTAAGACTAATAACTGCAAGAAAGAACTCGTATTACAGCTGCAAGCACATTTAAACAGAACTCTAGCATTTCCTAAGTACAGATTAATTTCTTTTCATATCTACAGTACACACAAAATTAAGTGTATACATTTCTAAGGGTTGTGACCTCCGACTCCTGCCCACTGACCTCGTGTGATGTGAAGGGAACAAGGATGCCGATGCTCCCAGACAGCGTTGTGTAGACGAGGGACTCGGAACCCCCTGGGATCAGGGTGCTCTTTTGTAGAGACGTCACCACCTCACCCACGTGGAAGTTGCTCATCACATCGGACTGTAGATGGAAGCACAAGTCATGTGTTAGACAACGGGTTGCTTGTTTTCTAAATAAATCTATTTTTTTACTCTGAAAAATCTATATTTTCACTCTTCTCATTTCAGATTCATTTTGCAAAAATTAAACCTAGTATCCGCTATGACGTTGGAATTATTTTTATATATATTTGCTATTTAGTTTTGGTTAAATCAGGCAAACCATTAAATTATTTATAAAAATTACAAAACGAACAGAATTTTAAAATGGATTAAATTTTATAATTACAGTTAAAAGAAATGCCTTTTTTAAAAAGTGAGTGGCTTATTTCAAGTGTTCTACAAACAAGTCCAACAACCATTACTTAATTGAATGTAAATGTATGAAACATTGCACTCGCCTTCTGTGAAGCACCATTTAGAAGACCCCTATCCCACAATGCTTTGTTGCCCGTTGGGTCTTCATCGACGTCGTCTGAAATATCCTGGGGCAGTCGAACCTGAAGATGAAAAAACCCAACAAATAGAGAATAATGTATGAGGCACTATTCTCGGGCGTCCTATAAGGAGACAAGACACATCTGCTTTTAGGGTAAACAGCACAATGCACACACTTTGAAGGGCACTACGACACGCTGAAGCTAGACTGTGACATTTTACGTAAAACGCATGGGAAATGTTGATACAGTTGTGACAAGTTCAAACTGCTTACACAAACATTGATGGACACCTGATAAAATCCTGTCTCAATTGTCCGTTTCCTGATAATCTGGTTTTTCCGTAATCTATAAGCTTTTATGTGAGAACACTCTTGATACACCCTAAATGGCTTCATTAATCCATTTTGTGGTGTTTCCGCACACTATTTGAGGGAACCGAGTGGCCAGATTACACTGTAATATGATCAACTTTACTGGTTTGCTTTCCTCAAATCTTTACACGTCAGACACACCAAATAAAACAACAGTCCCGATGACTGCTTTTACATCACAGCTACACTATTTGTTCTTTGTTCAGGGTCCTGTCAATTACTGGCGATCACTAAAATGATAAAGCAATAAAAATTTCATAATACACTACGCATTTATTACCAGGGATGTTTCACGGATCTGCGCGCTTTGACAATGCAGCCAATACCCTTGGCAACCAAAACGTGCGGTTAAATGAGACATGACTGTATATGAAGAAACACACTATCTAGTGCAAAAACACCCAGTTACATCCAGGTAACAATGGTTGTACTCACAATGGCAACGTTTCCAAACTTGTCGGCGCCGGCAACCGTGTTGTAGTCTAGCATGCATGAGCAGGTGATCCAGCGCGGCGTCGTGTCGTCGGCGAACACGATGAGCTGGTTCTCCTGGCGTCGGTAACGCACGAAGTGGAAGCTCTCCTGGATGTCTGACACGACGATACGATTACCCATCGTGTGGATGCCCACGATGAAGTTTGGGACGTGCTGCAACACAGTTTGGTTGATTCATAAAGAGACTACATTGATGAGACAGCGCTCTAACAACCGCTAGGGCTTGCGGCTACATCAGTATCAACCCATGGGATTGCTCAAAGGAATCTACAGGGCTCGCATAAGGGAATTTAACTTTAATTGGTAGTGGACCTGTCGTCGCTGGTTGGACTGGTAATGATAGGCATTCCTGGAAATGCTCTTTGAAGTTTGGGCACAGGCGTGTCTAGTTCCCGCATCCCATGTTGACCAAGACAGGAACTGGGACGAAGTACAAATGAATCAGCGTACATCACACATGGCGTGAGATAAACTGACAAATCCATATCGATCTGCCAGGGGTACTGTAGTACTAAGTGGAAACAATAGAGTGAAATTGGGGGCGGGTCATTAGAATAAATAATTATACATTTTTTCAAGCTAGTGACCCGACATATACACATTCACAGCAGTTAGAATTTGGCGTTTGATAAAATAAAACCAATACATAGTATGCCTAATTATTTATCATATAATTTTTTTTATCAAGAAGTGAAACATTTTTAGGCATTAGATAACTACTAACAAAAAGAATTTTTTTTAGTAAATGCTTTTAAGAACACCTCTTCTGGTAGAGAACTCCATAACTGAACAATGATTTGGACACTTGCCTTTATGCAAATATATGAACACCTTTAGGAAGTCTCAACAAAACTCACTCAAAATGTTCCAACACTTCTGCTAGGACTAATAATAATAGATTTCCTATGTAGTGCCCCATCCAAATAATTGTTCCGGGGCACCTAACAATTGTGTATACACCATAAATACACATTTAAACTACTAATCTGCAATTATTACTAGTAAATGTTAAACCAAATAAACACCTGTAAAGCTATAACAATGTATACATAATAACTAATACATAAATAAAAACAATAATAGATAAATAAATAAATAGAAATGAATTATATATAATTAATTACGATAACAATGGTAAAAAAAACATTTTATATAATCCGAAAGTATCGATTCCACAGACTTCACACAAACCAACCGTAAACCCACCCACCTTGTTCTCACACTTGCGCAGGAGTTTCTTCTTGCCAAGGTCGTACACACGCAGGTAGCGCCCGACCCCAATGAGAACCCGGCCCTGGAACGACACGATGGCAGCAGGAACATCGTCAACCTGTGTGCGGTGAACAAACTCCAGTTTCTCCCCATTCTCTGTCAGCTGGTAGACATGGATGAAGCCAGCAGAGCATGACCGTGGGTTCAGCATCAGCTCCTGAACCGTTCCCACCAGGATGAACTCGTCATCTCCACGATTTGCAAACTTCACCAGAGCAATGCTACAATGGAAAGACAAGACACAGCGTTGACAAAAGTTTGGCGAGTTCATTTTGTCATGACAAAAACGTACGTTGACATTTTCGCTTTTCTTTTGTTCAGTACATAACATGACTGTATCTGTTTTCTAATAGTATACCTCATTTCTAAATGGAATGAGAAATAATAATGTTACGTCCATTTTAACTGAAGGCCTGTCATTTCCTGACACTGTATCTGGCTGCCACTGATCTGAGCTAGCATCAAGATAAAAAGGGTGCATTTATTTAAAACAAGGCATACTTGGCATATATAAGTATGAAGGCCCACTACAAATAGTGATGCAGTCAGCCGACTCACCTGTAAGCGGCCTCATTCTGTTCAAGAGAAATCTTCTCGAGCGTTTTGCCACTGATGGGGTTGATGATGCGGATGACAGACGCCCACATCCCCGGGCCCGCCTTAGGGGCACCAAACATGTCCTCGGGCAGGTTCTCCGTGAGGAAGGCTGCGGCCATCTCTGCTGCCAGCTGCTGCTCCTCCTCCCCAGCCGCCTCCACCATTTCCTATGGGAAGAGGGAAACACAGCTGGCACCAAGGCAGAAGGAATATCAGAACATTGGCCATTGGACAGAACTTTGCAAAGCAGTCTGATATGATACCAAGCAGTCAACGAGAAAAATAACAGTTGACATGCTTAGCATCTGGTACAACAGTTGAACATTTGCATCTCGTTTCTTCTCCTGTCAAATGTGGTAGTGTAGAATATCAGACTCAAATCATGAGGACCAAAGTTCAAATCTTCTTGTTGCAGTTTCGAAGCTTGAGCAACTTAGTCCACTCCATGCTGCCTCAGTAATGCTGCCTCAGTAATGCTGCCTCAGTAATGCTGCCTCAGTAATGCTGCCTCAGTAATGTTGCCTCAGTAATGCTGCCTCAGTAATGCTGCCTCAGTAATGCTGCCTCAGTAATGTTGCCTCAGTAATGCTGCCCCAGTAATGCTGCCCCAGTAATGTTGCCTCAGTAATGCTGCCCCAGTAATGCTGCCCCAGTAATGCTGCCTCAGTAATGCTGCCCCAGTAATGCTGCCCCAGTAATGTTGCCCCAGTAATGTTGCCTCAGTAATGTTGCCTCAGTAATGCTGCCTCAGTAATGCTGCCTCAGTAATGCTGCCCCAGTAATGTTGCCTCAGTAATGCTGCCTCAGTAATGCTGCCTCAGTAATGCTGCCTCAGTAATGCTGCCTCAGTAATGCTGCCTCAGTAATGCTGCCCCAGTAATGTTGCCTCAGTAATGTTGCCTCAGTAATGTTGCCTCAGTAATGTTGCCTCAGTAATGCTGCCTCAGTAGTGCTGCCTCAGTAATGCTGCCTCAGTAATGTTGCCTCAGTAATGTTCGCACAGTAAATGCAGTGTGGATGAAGCGAGTTGGTGTTGGAAAGAACAACTCTGCCAGGGTTGGAGTGTAAAGGAACAGGTCTGCCAGAGGGTGGAATGTAAAGGAATGGGTCTGTCAGGGGGTGGTATAAAGGAACGGGTCTGCCAGGGGGTGGAGTGTAAAGGAACCGGTCTGCCAGGGGGTGGAATGTAAAGCAACAGGTGTGCTAGGGGTGGAGTGTAAAGGAACAAGTGCACCAGGGGTGGAGTGTAAAGGAATAGGTGCGCCAAGTGGTGGTGTATAAAGCACTTATAGCGGACCCATGGGCAGGATACCATGCAGCATATGCTACCTTTACCTTTCTACATGTGTGATTATGCCATAAAACATAATATGTATATGAGAGTACAAGTAAATTCTAACCACCAATGACAATCATGTGTGAAATACTTAAATTATGACGAGACCGACGATGCATGAATGAAATCAACAAGGGATAACTAAATGACCATTCTGCCACAAAAACGAGTCGACCTACACATCTGTATATGCTGGCAACATAAACTGAATGTGTGCCAGTGGGAACAGAAATGGGTGGCTGTGAACTCATGCGGTAGTTATGTATTTAGAATATTGGGCTGCCTATGTAGATTGTATTGCACATAAAAATAAGAATGGCTGGTGTGTCAACTTTAAATAAAAAAAATTTTTATTTAAAATTTGCAGCGTATAACAATGAATTGCCGCAGCCCTACCTCTGCCATCTGTTGCTTTCTCTGTTGCTTCGTCTCATCTGTGTAAGCGTTATGGTCTGTCTCTATGACAACCAGGTTGTTGGAGTCGGGGTGGATGACAAATTTGCGGGGGGTGTACTGCAGGGGTGTCGACACCTGGTTGAAGACCGCACCGAGCTTCTCCAGGGCCAAGATTCTGAAACCACGAGTCATTGAGCAATACGACCACAATAGAGACTACCTGGAATAACTCATGGCGCCTCTGGTGCATAACGTAACACTAACATAAAGGTGGAATCATGTGAGACTGTCGATGGAAGTACCAGTAATTTGTGCAAATCTTTTGCCATGCGCTGAAACAATCACGTATCTGAGCCAACGCATGGTCAATCACGTTTAAAGTGATTTGAACGTCAGATCAGCCGACTGTTTCGTTGTGACGCTAGCGTCGTGATTTCTGTTTAACATCAGTAAGCATCATTGTTGGTATGATGTATTCTTTGCTGAAACAGTAATTCTTTCTGACTCTCTAATTTGAATTACATGCTGTACTTCCGTTGACAATCGATCCTACAATACATTGTATTTATACATGCCCGCCATCTAATGATCATAAACACCATATTCCGGGTAACAACTATTACACTGCAAGTATGTTCACAACCTGTAAGAGTATACGCCATGCTTAGCAATGTTTATCTCTCTATCTGTAATAAACAATTATCAGACACCTGTCCCCAAAGGACACACTTTCGTAATTCCAACATTGTACAAAGTTTATTTGTATCTACTTTTGTTTACATAATCTCAAATACTGGCCTCAGATTCTGCCAGGGAACATGAATTACAACATCATTGTCATTACAGGGCCTGAACCTGAGTGTGTTTGTTGAGACTGTGACAATTCCTTTGCGACACTGTTCAGGGAACATCAGTCATTACAGGGCCTGTACCTGAGTGTGTTTGTTGAGATTGCGACGATTCCTTCGGGGCACTGTTCCGAAGCGAACCCAGAAGCGTACTCCAGTGTCTCGTAGGACAGCGGTGTCAGATGGAAGCGGTTCTGGTAGTTGTAGCTGAGCCAGGACCGTGAGGACATGGCCAGCACCTGACGAACACATATAGCTCTCTCAATACAGGCTTCTGTCAAATGTCTGCAGCTGCCAAACGACTAAATCTGGTTAACTGCTTCTCAGATAGCTACGCTTCAGCCAGGTTTGCCAGACTGCAGATGCAGAGTCCAATAGTCATTTGTGTAAACTGGGACTTGAGTTTGAAAAGCTTGCACTTCTCTGCAAAATCTACTTACAATTTAGCAAATTTGTGGCAATAAATTCTTTTCTGTATGATTCTGCAAGAAATTGATTGAAATGCACTAAAGTGCCTATTGTCTTGGAACTTTTCTACATACAAATATATGAACAATTGAACACATATTTTTCAAGATTTAACACGTTGTTCATCCAGTAGAAACAAGATCCAGGAAGCTTTTGTCCCCAGTCTGAATCAGAGATGTCTGTTTTGTAATCACTGATCACTCAGGTGAAACACGGACTGAAATTACTCATCATATCAGACTGGCGACAACTACAGGTAACAAACAGTTCTCTCAATATATTCTTCAGCTAAATGGTCAGAGTTACCTGCCCAAGGACTAACATGTTCTGGTTATTTGGTTATTCGAAAACAATGCTTCATCCAACTGTATACAAATGGAACCAACAACCATGTTGTGGAATGTACAGTTCTCTCCCAGATCACTTTGCAACTGTACAAATGACATGACAAATTGATGGGGGTTTTCATTTGCCATAAATGTTTTATCAGTTCGATTCTAATCTATTTTTTCAAATGCCTGACATTGCTATCCGAACTATATCGACTAAATGTTCACATACAGAGACAAAATATATATGACAGAAATTATCCTGGACGCTTTTCTGTTGCCAGTCTCAATCAGAGATGTCTGTTATGTAATCACAGATGAATCAGGTGAAACACGGACTGAAATTACTCATCATATCAGACTGGCGACAACTACAGGTAACAAACAGTTCTCTCAATATATTCTTCAGCTAAATGGTCAGAGTTACCTGCCCAAGGACTAACATGTTCTGGTTATTTGGTTATCCGAAAACAATGCTTCATCCAACTGTATATAAATGGAGCCAACAACCATGTTGTGGAGTGTACAGTTCTCTCCCAGATCACTTTGCAACTGTACAAATGACATGACAAATTGATGGGGGTTTTCATTTGCCATAAATGTTTTATCAGTTCGATTCTAATCTATTTTTTCAAATGCCTGACATTGCTATCTGAACTATATCGACTAAATGTTCACATACAGAGACAAAATATATACGACAGAAATTATCCTGGACGCTTTTCTGTTGCCAGTCTCAATCAGAGATGTCTGTTGTGTAATCACAGATGAATCAGGTGAAACACGGACTGAAATTACTCATCATATCAGACTGGCGACAACTACAGGTAACAAACAGTTCTCTCAATATATTCTTCAGCTAAATGGTCAGAGTTACCTGCCCAAGGACTAACATGTTCTGGTTATTTGGTTATCCGAAAACAATGCTTCATCCAACTGTATATAAATGGAGCCAACAACCATGTTGTGGAGTGTACAGTTCTCCCCCAGATCACTTTGCAACTGTACAAATGACATGACAAATTGATGGGGGTTTTCATTTGCCATAAATGTTTTATCAGTTCGATTCTAATCTATTTTTTCAAATGCCTGACATTGCTATCCGAACTATATCGACTAAATGTTCAAGTACAGAGACAAAATATATACGACAGAAATTATCCTGGACGCTTTTCTGTTGCCAGTCTCAATCAGAGATGTCTGTTATGTAATCACAGATGAATCAGGTGAAACACGGACTGAAATTACTCATCATATCAGACTGGCGACAACTACAGTTGGCTACTAGCAAGCTCTCATAAAGGGCCTGGAACAACAACATTTCAACATGACAATCATCATAGCTCTACTCACTGCCTCCGAACCCTGTGTGGTGATTCTGAACAGTTTGACAGCCCTTGAGCCAAGGTAGCGAGTCCTCGTGTCAGACAGGTCGCCCGTCACGGTGTCGAGTACCGTACGCAGCAACACACCATTCTGAAATGAAACAACGTACGTCATGTACGAAAGTCTTCAATTAATCACATGAATCTCCATCAAAAGCTAACACTGGTTCCATAGTTGTCCTTCATGATACATGTTCATAAATTGCCTATCTATGTTCTTTGTTTTCTTTTTGACATTCCGTCCTTCATCTGGAAGGCAACACTGGCTTGGTACATGAAATCAGATGACAGCGTTGCAAAGTGTTTGTTGAGTAACCAGAAACTGTGTGAGTCTGTCAGAGAAGTCTGAGGTGTAATCACAGGAATCAGGTGAAACACGAACTTAATGGCTCATCACGTCAGACTCACATCAACAAATAGAAAAACTGAACAGAGATTGATGCATATTCACTAGTCATATGGAATGGAATATTAAGTACAGTGGAACCTCGGTATTAAGGTCACCCACGGGACTGAGTCAAAGTGACCATAACTTCCCGGAACACCAGAAGGCATTCAGCACGCTCGATTGTGACAAAATTATTCATACATCAGATCGACTGGTGTTTGATAGTTGGTTTTGTCATATATCAATGAGTATTAATGTTGGTACGATTATTTGCTGACATAACAACTCATGAAATATTTGCTGTTCAGGATCAAACACGAGTTATCCACCAGAGGCGCCACAGTGTATTTTGGGGAGCCATTGAGCTGTTTTTAAACTAAGCTCATTCCTAACACGTCTTTCTGCTGTCACTTCCATTTCGTTTCGTTATGCCACTTATTTTGCCACCTCTAGGGTCTGTAATACTCACTGTCCTATTGTTAGCGTCGATGACCGAGCTGTCAACAGCGCTGTGTTTTTCAAAAAAATTTACTCAGCTGCTAAGCTTAGGCCTTAGAATTTGCCTTCAAAGTGTTAATGACTGATGTCTGGCTTCTTGCTTGGTTTTCTGAAGTTAACTGGTCACTGTGTAAACACACAGACGCCAGTGTGTGGCCTTATATTGAGATTGTCTTTGATGGAATGGCGGCGGGCCCGCAGCTGCTTGCCATTGCAGCTGCCAAATCTTGGCTTCCCGGCTGTGACTGACCGTAAGTGCGGGGTTAATCTTCGGGCAATCTCTGTTTCTCACTGGGTTACTGACCATACCCCTGCACAGTGAGGTGACCGGATTAGCGGGACTGTGGAAATCATTTGGGACTGTCCCGGGGTGACCATAATAACGGGGTAACTGTATTACCGGGGAATCAGGTGAAACATAAACTTAATGGTTCATCATGTCAGACTCACATCAACAGACACTTCTTATGAACATGTATTTTAATTATTTATTTATTTATTGGAATTATTTATTTACTATAATTATTTATTTATTTTAATTGTACTCTATTTTTTAATATATATTTTAACTATATTACAAATTCATTATTTTTATGACTGCACGTGTTTTGTATGCACCTATGAACGGGCCTAGCTATATGACGATTTACAAATTTTAGTAATAATTTTTTTTGGCAGGCCTGCCGAGACTTACCTGTAAACCAATGTTGAGGAAGAGTCCTCCTTGTCTGCTTGGTTCTCCCGTCTCCTCCTTCCCCTCAAAGCCTCCCATCTCGACGATACACAGGGCCTCAGGAGAAGCAGGGAGGGCCTGCATGCTGAGTGGGGAGAGACAGTCCTGCACGGAGGGAAACAGCAGCCGTGAGACTATAGGAGTGGGTGGGGTCGTGGTTTTTAAGGCCTCCCATACGGGAAAATTGCCCGAATGAAATCCTGCTCTGTCTATATGAGACTTATATGTAATATTTACTGACTAATAAAGTTGAAGACAAAAAGCAGGTTTGGTTAAAGTCAAAGGAGGATGAACTGTTACTGACCAGGGGGATCAAGGGAGATGAAATGTTTGACCGGGGTTTGAAGGGGATGAAATGTCATTCGGGGGTCGAAGGAGATGAAATGTCACTGACCACGGGATCAAGGGAGATAAAATGTCACTGACCAGGGGATCAACGGAGATAAAATGTCACTGACCAGGGGATCAAGGGAGATAAAATGTCACTGACCAGGGGATCAAGGGAGATAAAATGTCACTGACCACGGGATCAAGGGAGATAAAATGTCACTGACCAGGGGATCAAGGGAGATAAAATGTCACTGACCAGGGGATCAACGGAGATAAAATGTCACTGACCAGGGGATCAAGGGAGATAAAATGTCACTGACCACGGGATCAAGGGAGATAAAATGTCACTGACCAGGGGATCAAGGGAGATAAAATGTCACTGACCAGGGGATCAAGGGAGATAAAATGTCACTGACCAGGGGATCAAGGGAGTTAAAATGTCACTGACCAGGGGATCAATGGAGATAAAATGTCACTGACCAGGGGATCAACGGAGATAAAATGTCACTGACCAGGGGATCAAGGGAGATAAAATGTCACTGACCACGGGATCAAGGGAGATAAAATGTCACTGACCAGGGGATCAAGGGAGATAAAATGTCACTGACCAGGGGATCAACGGAGATTAAATGTCACTGACCAGGGGATCAACGGAGATAAAAATGTCACTGACCACGGGATCAAGGGAGATAAAATGTCACTGACCAGGGGATCAAGGGAGATAAAATGTCACTGACCAGGGGATCAAGGGAGATAAAATGTCACTGACCAGGGGATCAAGGGAGATAAAATGTCACTGACCAGGGGATCAAGGGAGATGATGCGCACTGTGTTGTCAAAGAGTCCAACAGCGAGGAAACGTGACCGTTGTTCCCCTGCGGGTACACGCCCCAGAGCCATGCACACGACATCCGCTGACATCTCCTTCCTCTCCGTGTACTCGTTCAGTTGTCCTGTCTGCAAACAGAACAAGATTCCATGATGTTCTACAAACGGTAAAAAAGACTCAATGTTCCATTCACAGTAACAAAAACTGTTCTACACACTGTAACAAAGACTTTTTCCATTGAAAGACTTTTTCCATTGAAAATCGAAAGTTTTGAAGTTACAGTTTCAAAACTGCAGGTACCCAACAATATTGAAATGTGTGAAATTTTATCTGCAGTGACAAGAATAGCACAACTTCAAAGCGTAGCCCAGCCTCGTTTCCTGGTCCTCAGCCCACAGCCTGCCCCCCCCCTCCAGCCCACACCCTGCCCTCCCTCCAACCCACACCCTGCCCCCCCAATCACCTACCGGATCCATCTCAAAGTAGACGAGTTCTCCACCAGTGAGGGCGATGACGACCTGGCGCTGGTTGATTGCACACTTCACAATTGTCTTGTTGCCCGGCGTCTTCCACTCGTTCACTCGCTTGTCCGACCGGATGTGACGGATTCCTTCGGGGTATACCTACAATCCACCCCCAGGTTCATTCAACTTCTCTGGGAAGCATTCAGGCTCGCTAATATTACTACGCAATAAATATTCGTTCACATATTCACCATTGTCTATCGCCAGGTACTCATTTATACAGCCGAGTGAACTGGAGCAACGTGGAGTGAACGAACTGGAGCAACGTGGAGTGAACGAACTGGAGCAACGTGGAGTGAACGAACTGGAGCAACGTGGAGTGAACGAACTGGAGCAACGTGGAGTGAACGAAATGACCCAAGCTTCGAAATGGTAGCAACAGGATTCGAACCCGGGTTCTCTCGATTGAGAGTCCAATGTTCTAACCACTGCGCCACCGCGCCACACCTATCTACAATCAACCACATACAACCGAAAATGTCATCAGGTGGATGTTATTAGTCACGGATACTTGTCATACCACATAGCCAACTCTCACTATGATATTTCAATTTTGTGGTGTACACTATGGATAAGTTATGCTTTCACTGCACTGCAACGCAAGTGTGTCAGAAGTTTATGGTGTACACTATGGATAAGTTATGCTTTCACTCTCACTATGATATTTCAATTTTGTGGTGTACACTATGGATAAGTTATGCTTTCACTGCACTACAGTGCGAGTCTGTCAGAGAAGTCTCTGGCGTAATCACAGGTGTCAGGTGAAACACGGACTGAATGGCTCATCACGTCAGACTCACACCAAAAGACATGAAATACGCTGCTTTTCAAAAATATTTGACTGGGTTCACCTCTCAAGCATTTAACTTTAACGATACCACCAAATGGGACATAAAGCAAAATCATCATCTCTACCAGGAATGCAAGATTACCCGAATCGTAGAAGTGATCAAGATGAATTACTTGAGATGGTATGGTCATGTGATGAGAAGATTCTGTCATAAAAGTGGCACTAAGATGACGGGAATGAAGATGACGGGAAAGAGACCAAGAGGAAGAACCAGGTTACGATGAATCAACAATATCAGCAGCCACCTGCAGGAAAAGAACATTAGCCTCAAAGATGTGGCGTACCTGTACGAGGGCGTCATCTCCCAGCTGTGAGCAGGACAGTGTGGGGGTCGTTCCGAGGAAACCAGAATCTGTCACTTCCTCAACCGTCTCTCCGATAGACAGAACAAGCGTGGCGTTGACGAACGACACGATGATGTATGCATCAAACTCATCTGCAATAGTAGACAAGACGGTTGCAGTGTGGCGCCGGTGGTAGCGCACGGATTGTGCAAAGTATAAAAACAGATGTGGGTCTTCATATGGGTATGCTGTGCCACGAGAGACAGTTTCCAAATACTGTCAGTATGTTCTATAAACAGAACATTTCGTAGCTTTTAACACAGTAATTACTGCTGGTCAATCTACCATGTGTGTGAAATGCCTCCACCAAAAGGCTAGGAAGGTACCTTCATTTTAAACCCCAATAGTCATGGTATCTGGTTCACATCTGGTTGTGGCAACATGTGTACCCAAATGAATTCACACAACAAACTGTCTCCATGTCGGAAAGTAGCTGCCCTGAAATCTATACTCACCGATGGAACACAATAGTAGCCCAAAAGTGCCCAAATTCCTGCCACCCTTTTTACCCAAAACAAACTGTCAAGTACTTTCATTGTCATTAATTAACCCGCCACTTTCCAGACACCCAAGTTTTATCTATTCAGTTCTAGAGCATTACACGTCAGAGTCAGAAAATAAATAAACGTGACAAATGGAACTGTAACGCAACACGGACTGTGACCATGAATTGTTGAAACAAAAACCAGGGCAGATAGCATAATTCTATGTCTGACTAGCTGTTAGACAAGAGCAGACTGGCTGATAATCTTCCCTCGTCATTGTCGAGTGGTGCTGAAACAGTAATCTGTTGGTTCATTAGTAAGGCAAACAGCTACAGACATGTTCCACGAGTTACTCCCAGCGGAGTACCAATATTCAAAATCCGACACCACATCCAAAACGTTCACCCCCTCCCCAATCCCTATGAATGCCACAAATAATGCAACCAAGGAGCTGATATACCACTAAGGAGGAACTCGTGGAACATCACAAGAAATAACATCGCCTGACACAATATAAGCCCAGGCTGAAACTTCAGATCTCAAACGTCATGTGGAGGCAGAAACTAGAATCAAGTTTATTTTAATTCCTGTTCTTGCTGAACAAATAAGAATACTAATGCTAAGTGTTGTGAACAACAAATATGCTGTTAAAATTTAGCTGAATGGAAACTGCTGCCTAACAACCTATGCGAAAACTGACGCTTCCCTGCAATAATAACACAGTGGAGCTGGCCACTCGTTGATTTACAGAAGATTCCTCCCAAAGCGTGTTTTACTCTAGAACGATCCCAAACAGCCCATATGTGGCAGTACCAAGTGAAACATCGCTGTGGTGATACAGATGAAACGTAGGGCGTCGTCTACAAACCTCAGCAGTGAGCATGGAAGCAATGATGCTAGTGACAGCGCCCAGCGAGTCCTACAAACAGAAGGAAGAGGCTTGGCGTATGCACGACACACCAGAGTGTCAATACAACCAGCCTGAGACTATTAGTACTGCACAACTGCTAGACACGTCACACACATTGGGTCAAACAACACGCTGTTGTAGCCTCTTAAAACACAATTGCTTGAGAACTTCACTAGAAACATTTTGAAAGGATTCTATTTACATTTCGTACACAATCATCTATTAAATACCACGACATTGTATGACTTACAAAATAAATTGGGTAAGTTTCATTGACAATGTAAAACTATCATCAATGAAATGGGTAAAATTTATTTACCAAACTACTGGACTATCCGATTTTCAATTCCAATTCATTCATAGCTGCATAGCTAAATTCTTTGAATGCCGTGAATTTTCCAATCAAATATTTCAATGATTTTTGATGGCACGTACAAATGCAGTTGTGATCAATGCGATGGTAAACAAGATACAAGAACTCATTATTGTTATCTTTGTTTTCAGTTTCCAATGCATGAACACACAACCTTCAATGTCTTTCTTACATGACTTTTATAAAAGTAACAAACTTAATCAATTTCTCCAGTATAAAATAAGATGAGATTTTACATCGCCCAAAAGGGAACTATCCCCACCCATCAACACAAACGGACAGATATGTCATACGTAACACGTCACCGGAGAAGAAATGCGAATCTGCAAAAAAGGACACCAGCCAGACAACCTAGAAAGATAAATAAAAGGACATGTGGATGACACCACTACATGGTAGCCCTGTCAGATCTACATGGTAACCCTGTCAGATCTACATGGTAGCCCTGTCACAGATCTACATGGCAGCCCTGTCAGATCTACATGGTAGCCCTGTCAGATCTACATGGTAGCCCTGTCACAGATCTACATGGCAGCCCTGTCAGATCTACATGGTAGCCCTGTCAGATCTACATGGTAGCCCTGTCAGATCTACATGGTAGCCCTGTCAGATCTACATGGTAGCCCTGTCAGATCTACATGGTAGCCCTGTCAGATCTACATGGTAACCCTGTCAGATCTACATGGTAGCCCTGTCAGATCTACATGGTAGCCCTGTCAGAGATCTACATGGCAGCTCTGTCACAGATCTACATAGCAGCCCTGTCAGATCTACATGGTAGCCCTGTCAGAGATCTACATGGCAGCTCTGTCAGATCTACATGGTAGCCCTGTCAGATCTACATGGTAGCCCTGTCAGATCTACATGGTAGCCCTGTCAGATCTACATGGTAGCCCTGTCAGATCTACATGGTAGCCCTGTCACAGATCTACATGGCAGCTCTGTCACAGATCTACATAGCAGCCCTGTCAGATCTACATGGTAGCCCTGTCAGAGATCTACATGGCAGCTCTGTCAGATCTACATGGTAGCCCTGTCAGATCTACATGGTAGCCCTGTCAGATCTACATGGTAGCCCTGTCAGATCTACATGGTAGCCCTGTCAGATCTACATGGTAGCCCTGTCAGATCTACATGGTAGCCCTGTCAGATCTACATGGTAACCCTGTCAGATCTACATGGTAGCCCTGTCAGATCTACATGGTAGCCCTGTCAGATCTACATGGTAGCCCTGTCACAGATCTACATGGCAGCTCTGTCACAGATCTACATAGCAGCCCTGTCAGATCTACATGGTAGCCCTGTCAGAGATCTACATGGCAGCTCTGTCAGATCTACATGGTAGCCCTGTCAGATCTACATGGTAGCCCTGTCAGATCTACATGGTAGCCCTGTCAGATCTACATGGTAGCCCTGTCAGATCTACATGGTAGCCCTGTCACAGATCTACATGGCAGCTCTGTCACAGATCTACATAGCAGCCCTGTCAGATCTACATGGTAGCCCTGTCAGAGATCTACATGGCAGCTCTGTCAGATCTACATGGTAGCCCTGTCAGATCTACATGGTAGCCCTGTCAGATCTACATGGTAGCCCTGTCAGATCTACATGGTAGCCCTGTCAGATCTACATGGTAGCCCTGTCAGATCTACATGGTAGCCCTGTCAGATCTACATGGTAGCCCTGTCACAGATCTACATGGCAGCTCTGTCACAGATCTACATAGCAGCCCTGTCACAGATCTCCACAGTGTGTGGCGACATCATGCGAACACTGAAAAACTGCACTAAACAATACACATCCAGTGAGATGCCTATCTGGACTATAATCGCATACATCATTTTGTGTTTCACAAATCTGTGTTGTGTTGTTCTCCAAATTGACACCTGCAAGTCTGAGAAAAAAAATGTTCTCAACACCAAAGATTCGCTGGGGTGAAGTCAGTTATGTTCGGCCACCTGTAAAGTGCTGCCACCTATAAAGCCCTGCCTTCAGTTGTCCCACAGCCAGCCAGGATGACTGCTAAAGCACAACAAAAACACAAAGAACAGCAGATGCATAAACACAACCCTGGTGTAACAACAACATCAACATCTTCATTAGCCAACTGCCCTTTCTTTAAAACAACATGTCCTTCCTGGCTTCTAGAAAGCTTCATGAGACATTCTCACAGATCATGTAGGTGCCTGGTGCATTCAGATAGAGCGCTGGTTCTATCTCTGTAAGGTAGCCTAGTGAGTACAACTAACCTTCTATGTTCTTCTTGACGGTCCACACAGCATTGGGGTTACCTGGCAGCTCCGACACAGCCATCTCAGACACCTAACACAGGAAGAGAGGAACATGTACAGTCCCTACAGATACAACACTTATCTAACATGTTCATTCAAAACCAAACCAACTTCTCCGAGAAGCACGCTGCAATAATTGCACAAAAGCTGTTCATACAGTTTCATCACTGCAGAGTAAACTGGGATAATCTGCATTTTACAAACTTACCCAAGCTCCAACCACACACCAGAAGGCAGCACATAAAACGACAACAGTGCGTCTAGATATGCCTTCATACAGTGGTCTTACTGTCTCAATGAATTCATTCATAACCATTTTGTTTACAAAGAATAAAACCAAAATGTATAGTAAGAACTGATTCTATCTTCAAAAACATAAAACAACACCATGCTAAATACCAATAATCTATGCTTTCTTCTTCACTAAAGTATTAAACAAAATGTTAGTTTACATTAGGCGTGGATAAAGAACACTCATAAATAAATTTCACGTAATTTTAAGGATTTTCAAAGTGCCCACCGACTGGTACTAAACCTGTGTGGAAACATACCTCCAGACCATGCCTGAGGACCCTTAAGGTGGACCGAGGACCGCGACCACAAAGTGTGAACAACTGAGGTGTGTCCTCATTTGCCAGGTCAGCAATCTGCAAGCAGGAATAGGTCACAAAAGTATCTTAGATGCAGGTTCGTTGATGTTCAAATCTGAAGTGTGTGAATAGTTTAAGTAAAATGTGCAGTTTTTTTTTTTATAAATTGGTTACTTTTGTTAAAATCATTGAAAGAATTGACTTAGCCTAGATCAGGTAAAAAAATTATTTAATAAATTTTAATAGATTTCACAGAAACTAAAAAAGAAACTTGCACAAACGAGCTAACATGTCGCAGTGGATACTAGATAGGTTAAATTTTTCATGAAATAAATCTGAAAGGTGTTGAACAAAATATTCAAATGGAGGAAGGACATAAATACAATCACGGATTGTCGCCTACACACCAGTTTATACCAGTCTCATGTCAACCACTGCACAGTTTTTGTATCTATTTACACACAGAAGACTAAAAACTATTACAGAGGACATGTTTTGTAGGAATGTTTAATCAAATGTAATAAATTACTGGACTATTATAGACAATGAGCCAGAATTTCACACCGGCCGTCTCAGCACGGAATTTAGGAGCAATCTTTGATAATAACTAAAATTTTAGACAGCATATTTCACAAACTTGTCATTGCTACTTTTATCATATTCGTGACCTTCGTCGTATTTGCCTGTGTCTTTTGCTTGAAACTTCAACATGTGCAAAATTGTTTTGCAAGGGTATCAAACACTGTCATCCAAGCAACCAGCATATTTACATTCACTGCTCACTCCTGCAAGACAGCCCAGCCAGCTTCGATCATCTAATTCTAATCTACTTTTTGTGAGTGTTAAGACAAATGTTGGAACTAGAGCTTTTTCAGTTGCTGCACCGACTCTGTGGAACTCACTCCCTGTTAGTGTTAAGTCTGTAAGAAATATAGAAACATTTCGCTGTAAACCCACCTGTTTTAACTTGCTTATCCTCCATACCAATCCATCTGTTTACAACTGGAACTGCTTATCGATTATGAACTGCTTAGCCCCTTTTGTTTTGGTGCGCTGCCGAACTTGGATCTCCCGAGGTTTTAGTGCAATAGAAGTATTTTATATATTACATGCTTAACTTGTACATTCAAAAGTTGTTACCTGGCAGTGCATTATGGGTGATAGGGACTCCATCTCGTCAACCACGACAAGGTTTTTGAGGGGGCGTGGCGCAAAGAAGAATGTGTCACCCTCATCTAGGGGCATGGCACTGCTGAACTCCGGTTCGTCGTCATCGTCCCCCAAGTGGGCAATCTGGTACAGGTAGCTGCAAGTAGAAGACGCTGTAAACATCAAGTCATCACTTAGAGGAAGTTTTAAGAGTCTTGGCTAATACATTCTGAATTTAGTGGATGGTTGTACGTTAAAATAACTGTGCAAGTGCAGACAGACCTAACTGAGGTTAATGAGGCATGCACAGTACAACAGATGAGACGTGCATTCTCTGATTTCACAACCTACTACACCCGTCTGTCTATATGTAACACTCACTGATTGCCAAACTCGGAGGCGACAAAGAGGAACCCTGTCTTCAGCACACACAATGCTGTGCTCAATGCCACCGTGTCAAAGTACTTCAGTCGAATCTCTGTCACCTGTCACAATACATCAATGCATTACTTGACAACCAGAGCAGGTTCAATGTCACACAACAGCTCCATCAATCGGCATACATCATCAAACTTACAGGAAATGTTTCTTAACATTCACACAAAGGCAACAGATTAATTTCAGTTGATACAACTATGCTTTTACACTATCTGCATTAAAACTTGCCTAATGAACAATCCACTAAAATGGTTTTCTAAATCCAATATCCACTTAATTAGTGGTGGAGTTGGCTTCCAACTTCCGCAACTTCCACAGTTTTCATTCAACACACAAGTTACACGAAGAAGCACCCATCCAAATCAGCGTTTACCGACAGCAATAGAGCGCAATCATCCAAGTTGCTTACCATATCCTCGTCCGTCTCGAGAGTGATCTTGAATATGTCACCCTGCTCTGTCTGAGCCAGGAAGAAAAACATTGACTGCAAAGAAAAGAAGAGCAACTTCAGTGACGGTGTTAGTTCTATTGCAGTGATGGTGTTAATGCTATTGCAGTGATGGTGTTAGTGCCATTGCAGTGACAGTAGTAGTGCCACTGCAGTGATGGTGGTAGTGCCATCGCAGTTATGGTGGTAGTGCCACTGCAGTGATGGTGGTAGTGTCATCGCAGTGATGGTGGTAGTGCCATTGCAGTGATGGTAGTAGTGTCATTGCAGTGATGGTGGTTCTGTGAGGTATTTTAACATGATGGACAAATAGCTTCATATGTCACATACCAAAAACAAATATAACTACACTTTACGAGGCAGTAAGAAAAACGTTGTTGTCACAGTGTAGACCAAGGCATGTACAATATCAACAGTAAGACATGCAAACCTTAGTCTTATGCGTGGCACTGCAGACAAATATCATGCCTCTCTCTGGGTCGTCCAGATCATTCTACAACAATCACATGACACTCCTGAAACAATTACACACCAGATACAGTAATAAAGAACAGACAACATGTACATTAGAAGCTTATATAAGCAAAGTTACAGTATGTTAAGAAAGGTTTTAATAAATCTTTAGGATACTGTTTCTTTGTAAAATAGACAAAGACAGATTTACACTCACCGAAATTGGCTTATCAGCATAAATCACGTCGTGGGAGGCCACCACGATATCAAACTTAACTGCACCTCTGTTAACATTTGCCTCATGGATAACTGACCAAAGCAACATGACTACTCCGACTCATGCAACAATTACTTACCCTCCTACGGGGTATGGGGCAACGTATGTCGGGCTGATCGCCAAAGTTCTTGTACGTGATGTAATTCTCAGAGCAAATGAGCACGCCACTTGGTCCTTCCGTGCCTCCGGGCACTGAAAAAGATTTGTTTCAGTCAATTGCTTGTTTCTGTTAATCCACACCTACAATCTAATGAAGTGAGTAGATTTGTATTCAAAGACTGCAGAAGTTGGACAGAGCCTCTGCTTAAAATGTTCATGGGTGAACGGAAATGTACGCCAATAAAACAACCAGATGACCGATAAGACGAACACTTGCAGATGCCCAGTGTGTAGGTGCCAGACAGAATACAATTGGTCAAGTATAATGTATCCATTCTACACACTATCAAACTTCAACACGTTTCTATACTTAGAACAATGTTACAATCTACTATGCTTACTACAAAACCTCCTGAATGGGAAATGAAAAACACTGAGCAAGCGGCTCTACACACATGCACACACCTGTGATGAGGAAGTTTGCATGTTCTTCCAGCTGTTCCGAGTACTTGCGAACAACGTGGTTGAGTCCGAGGTCCAGCTCATAGTAGGTCAACATCTGTTGTGTCTTTTGAGCCGTCTCCCCGGTCGGGTCGCAGTCCGACTCCTATGACAGGCAACAACATCCTCAGACCTAGCATCTACAACTATCTATTGACAACTTTAGCATTGCATATCGATTTTGTGAACAGGTATCCATTAATACATTATTAAAGTAATGACCTAAATGTATACCTTGTATATACAAATATTCTTCATTGTAAAAATGTCTTTAATTCGGTGAAACAAAAGAAACACTTCTCATTTTAACCGTATTTTTCAAATTTACCTCATAGTCAATCTCGAGACATGCAAACGTTGGGTTCTCAAAACCGACATCGACGCCAACCATGTGATAGACGAGGGTATTGGACTTATGGGCCTCAAGTGGAGACGAAATGGTAAGTCGAGCCTGCGGATCTCTGTTCAGTATGTACACCAGCTTCTGTTTCTCAACTGCGCCTACACCCACACAAAACATCTATAAAAATTAATGGCAACGATGTCTTTGGTGACAGAAGAATAGCTTCTTTGGCATAAAGTATGTTTTTATCAATTTTATTTATAACGTAAACACGAATTTTAATTAGCTAAATATTGCAAGATAACTTGTACTATACAAGTATGTGCTGTTGACAAGGTGCAAATGCACACATAAATTCACCAGAATACAATACACATTTATGTCACTCACCAATCATAACCGCACGACCTTTTGGGTCGATTGCGAGATACTGGCCGGGTACAATTCGTCGACATCCGCTCTTACCAAATGTCTCCTGGTGAACCTGTCAATGTGCAGCATATGCAATATTAGCATCAGTGAACTATCCCACGGCAAAACTGTAACGAAGTTACAGATCATTCTGTGTGTTCCTTTAACTAAAGCAATTGTGTGAATAAATGTGGTGCTGCAAGTTGCATTGAGATTTGTAAACCTCACACCAAAATGCTTATATTAAAAAATATAATGCATATATCATAATTCAACAAAATGTACAAACATAACAGTTATATCTGTTTATCAATTGTGTACAAAATATTGAAATTCAGCAAACCATGCAAAATATAAATGCTGAATATATTCGGTTCCGCATAATGTAAGTGTAATTGAAACGGTGTAATTGTTGCTGATTTGAAAAATTATGAGTGTAATTGATATTAAAAATGAAATGTAATTGATATAATTTTGTGTAATTGGACCCACCCCTGATACCAGCACTAGATTGTAGTGGAAAACAACTCAGTTGTCTAGTATAATTTTTTTCACATAGTAACAATGCACATGATGGCTCCTGGCAGTGTAGAAAACGTCATGAATTTAGTCAAGATGCATTTTGTGTAAGTCCTCATTTTGTCAGTTCTTGTATTTGAGTGGATTGTGCTATGATTACAGAAATTACTAACTGGCACAAAATACACTCGTCTCAAGTATGTGATTTTTAGCATCAGTTGGTCCTCAGGAGCTGTCTGGGGTCAGGATACACCACATCACCAGCCATGCAAGGTCTCAATTCATTGTTGAATTAGGTATGTTGAAACTTTGTGTTACTACACTAGTTATATGTGATGCGCCACGCCAAAACCAGGCGCTTCTCGCTAGATTTTGTTCGGCGCAGGAGCCTAAAACGCATGGTGCCCGTTCGAATTGTCGAAAATGGGTTAACGACGGAATCGAACAGCGAAATTATCCAGCTTTCCATAAATTATATAAGCTGAAAGATTGTTCAAACTAGTAATATTTAGCACTTTATTGAGGCCCCTGATTAGCGTCGCGGTTGAGAAGTCTGAAACAAAGCCATGTTTACGCGCTTTTGATCGACTGTCTTCGCTCGCTTACAAGTGGGAAACCCCACATGTTATACATGGCTGGAAAGCTTATGACGTCAACTACACGTGTGATTGGGAATCTCTTACTCTAGACCAATAGAACAGCTCCTATTATACATACTTTATCCAGCAACAAAGTGCTGTTGTTGCTATGGAAGTTGCGAAACGCTCGCTGATTGGTCGAAAACGTAAGCGCGCATGCGCAGTCGGCTTGTTTACACATTCCTTTCGTCTTTGTTCGCCAGTTTCGCCCGCTGTTTTCGTCTTCGATTCGTTAATGAATTGCACTATGGCATCGAAAGAAGCTTATTTAGCTAGCGAGTTGGATCGTGCGAGGGGGTGCGATCTCGAGGACAGCAATTTAGCTGCCGTGATTGAAGATTACTTCGAAGGCCGCGTCGAGCCCGTGGAAGTCGCCTCGGCAGGGGAAGACCACATTGAGCCTGCGCTGGTTGGCTCAGCGCCAGCGGGAGCGGACTTTCCAAATTGGGGAAACTGACATTGTGTAATGTTATTATATATGTAATGTGTAAATGTTTTATTTTCAGATATTTCAGGGATTTACTTTAGGGGTTCGGCACCCAGTGCTCGCGGTAGTCTCCAGGAATACCAAACCTGATAGTAAATGAGGTGGCATTCAATAAATAATAGGTTTTTTCCACTTTATACTTCTGCATCTAATTTATACACACCTACTGGAGGAACATAAAAAATTTCATTCCATTTGGAGCATTATAAGTGCATGGTTGCTAGGGGAGAAGCAATTTTTCAATGCTTTTTTTTAAAGCTGATTTTCTCAAAACTATTATTCCAAGAACGTGTACACTAAAAGTGTAATATCTTGGCCCATGAGTAAGGTACACTCTTCACGTTGGTGTCGTTTTAAAGCTGTGTATCTCCGCTATTTGAATCTGTAATAAAATGGTTTTGTAAAATTGTCGAGAAGAGCCTGGTTTTGGCGTGTGGCATTACATATGTTTTGCTGAAAGCATCTAATCACTTGCCTTCTCAAATATATTCTTCTGCGGAATGTACTCAAGGATGACGATCCTGCCAGAATCAGAGCCGACCACCAGGTAATCTACAACCGAGGTCTCATGTCACATCAAAACAGCTCAACAAACTATACCACAGCGAAACATTTATATATTAGCTATGCAATATATCTTGTTAAAAACCAGTAAATGCATGTAAAATATGTTGTATCCTCTGCAACACTTCATTTCTAAGCCAATTCTGCAATTCCACAAATCCTTGTATCATCACTTGGTTTATGCCTACACTAATATTTCACACACATCAATTTTGTAACATTTAAAGTAGGATACATTTATTAAACATTAGCTCCATGACTGGTGCACTGCTAAGTCATTTACATAGATGTTGTTGAGTGAAATTCTAGCACAAGATTGTTCTAGTTGATGAACCAACTAGGATTAAATTCAATTCCATTACTTTGACATGCATTCAGATCGATCCGGGTCCACATCGGCAATTCCACGCACCTTTTGATCCGCCAGTGAGTCGGAAAGGCATCAAAGCTCGTATAACACCGAACACCTCGTATGTCAGTAGCGTGTACACCTTGCCAGTGTTTGGGTCTGGACGGAGCAACTCAATAATTTTGCCACGTGACACAATAATCTCCTGTTGCTTTGTACCGGAGAAGTTGCCGTGGACAGCATGAGTGATGCCAGTGCCACGCTGCAGTGTCAGGTTGTACAGGAACATGATGATGCAGTGACGCGCTCAACCAGTGGTGCACTAGGCCACCTACAACAGAAATATATCTGATAATGTGGCACTGAGACAGGAGTCAAGCTAAGCAAGAGGTTCTTTTAGTCAATGCAGCTAAGACACATTACATGATTTCTTCTAAACGAGATGATTGAAGGATGTAGGAATTACAAGGCCGGGCACATTCAGTGAATGAGCGAGGATAGATTGACAAAGAGAGCAATAAAAACAGTTGAGTTGATGAAAATGTTTTTTTTTTAAATTCAATGTGAGCCATGAAAGGCACCGGCGGCTTTATGGCAAGTACTGGCCGACAGCTTTATGCTTTCTAAGGGGCAGATGACCAGAGCACCGTCGGTTATTCGAGGCGTGCACTTAGGACAAATAGCGTTCCAATAGTGATGTATATTCTGAGTATGCCTATGCTTGTTAGGCATATCATCTGCGGCAACGACGGATTGAACGATAAATGGGGTTTTACAAAACTGCTCATATCTGTATCATCTCAAGTTCGTGTGCCTCAGTGCAACAACAAATGCATTTCCTTGTGTGACATCGGGACCTGACAAAGAGTGACAAAGTATGGAAAATGTGGCGCCGAAAATGTTACTTCAACAGGAATCGGCTACTTCAAAAACGACGGACAACGAATGCACGGCCTTTTGTACTAGCTAACAGATATATTCTCAATAAATGGTCGATCCATGGAAAATAAAAATGCCCTCTCCATTTGGTTGCCACAGTTAGTTAATAAATCTTCACCTCTAGGGATGGATGGTTCTTATTCCAGCAGATTGCAACGGATTTCTATTCGATTAGCGCAACAAAGTAATTCAACACATTTTCGTCGATCCCATCAACCATCACTAGTTCAACAACTATAGCATATGCAGGAACTGCATATTGAGTTCTGCTAGACGAAAATAAACCACTCGGGTAATTGTTCGGCTCAGAGTAACACGTGATTTGTCATATTTACTGGAAGCTAACGGTACCATGAATGGTGGACATTTGGAAGATAGGCATTAGATGCCTGAGTCAAAGTTATGAATCATGCGTTTTGTGAAGTCTGTTTTATAATTCTCTAGTTTTCACAAACCTAAAAATGCAATTTTCCTAATTAACTAATTATAATTCATGGTGGTTAATTCAAA